>CM056055.1:80044880-80441560 GCA_029574335.1 Rana kukunoris | reverse complement strand
CAACCTTCGCCGCTTACACCCTTGCAAACAGGGACGCTTGATGTCAGAAACCCAGGAAGCACCAATTGCCCTGGTCGAATGCGCAAAGAAAGGAAAGGGAGGCACCTGCTTTTAAGGGCATAGGCCTGAATACCGTCTGTCTCATCCACCAAGAAGAAGTGGTGGCCGACGAGACAGCCAGGCCTTTCTTTGGACCAGTCACCAACACAAACAGTGAGTCTTAAATCTGTAATGGAGCCGTAGCAGACAGATACACCCGTCTATCACTATCACTTCCGCCCCGTCTATCACTATCACTTCCGCCCAAGGATCTTTTGACCTGGCCACGAACCTCAAAACCTTCCGATTGAGTCAAGAAGAAAGGAGATCCAGGTCTGGTGTGCCCCATCTTAAGCAAAGGTGGTGAAATACATCCGGGTGTAGCGACCATTCTCCTTGGTCCAGCATCTGGTGACTTAGGTAGCCCGCTTGCCAGTTTTCTACCACTGGGATGTATATGGCCAATAGAGCTGGTATGCTCCTTTCTGGCCATCTCAGGATGTGAGCAACCCCCAATGCTGCAGCCCAGCTTCTTGTTCCTCCTTGATGGTTGACATATGCCACTGTCGTGGCGTTGTCTGACTGGATGCCCCTGTAGCCTATGAGACCACGTAGAGAGTCACAGCCTGATCGCCCAAAGTTCCATGACATTGATCGGCAGACGGGATTCTTCCCGTGTCCAGCGACCCTGTGTCGACTGAACACCTCAGTCTCTTCCCTCACCCCCCCCCCCCCCAACTGGTGACGATTGCGTCAGTCATGATCACCATCAAGTGAAAGGGAAGGAAGGAACAAACGACTTTCCAGACTAAAGGGCCGGGGATTTCTGCCACCAGACCAGGGAAGCCCAGACCAGGTGGCTCATCTGGATCTGACAATCCGGGGACGATGAGGGATTTGTTTAACCTGGACAGAATTTCCTTCTGCAAGACTTGAGTGTGGAATTGAGCATACTGAACCACCTCGAAAGAGGCTACCATGAGACCCAGGAATCGCATGCAAAAGCGGAGCGACGACCATTTGCGGGATGTCAACAGCTGTAACGCAGCCCGAAGCGTCCATAACTTTTCTAAAGGGAGAAACACTCTTGCCTCCAAGGAGTCCAGGATCAATCCCAGGTATTCTAGGCATTAAGTTGGTACCAACACCGACTTCTGGAGGTTCAGTACCCAACCCAAGTCGGAGGGTCTGACTGGCTATAGACACATCCTCCAATTCTGAGCTTGAAGCAGCTCTCAGAAGATCGTCCAAGTAGCCCACGATAGCGATTCCTCCCTGTCTCAGCAAGGCCATAATCAGGGCGAGCACCTTGGCGAAAACCCTTGGTGCCGATGCCAGGCCAAAAGGGGAGGGGCCACAAACTGAAGTAGACTTCCCCTATCGCAAAGCGCAGGAACCTTTGATGCCCAACACATGTGGGGACATGCAAGTATGCATCCTTGATGTCCAAGGACACCAGAAAACTCCATGGATGGAGTGCAGCGAACCAATTTCAGTCTCCAGTACTGAACCTTCACAAAGGCATTGAGGGCTTTGAGGTCCAGGATTGGACGGACCCCGTCCTTCTTTGGGACTACAAACAGATTTGGAGTAGAATCTCTAAAAAAATTCCGGTTGCGGCACAGGTATAATTACCCCACGCCCCAGGAAGTCCTGTACTGCCCCCTTTAGGGCGTTCAACAAGCTGGAAGGAGAGGGAGATTTGGAGGGAAAGAATCTGGTGGACAAGAAAAACTCCATCTTGTATCCTGATATAACCACTTCGCAGACCCATTGGTAGGAAAGCAGGGAGGTCCACTGAGCTACAAACTCGAAGATGTCCCCGAACCAGGGAGTCGGGCAGGGGGCAAACCTTCATGCGGTAGCAGATTTGTTCGCAGGCTTGTTTAGCTTGCGAACCCAGCTGGACCCTTTTTGGTCTGGGAAGGTCCGCCTGCGGGCCCTGACCAACAGAAATAACATGTTTGCGTGGACCGAGGAAGGAGCGCGCTCTTACCCCCAGTGACATCCTTAATGTCATCCATGAAGGGCAAGTCCGCCAGAGCCTTCTTGGATTTTAAATAGAGAAAAGATGTATCATCACGCAGAGTGGTACTGCGGACACATTGAAATAATAAATGTGCCACGTCCTAATATACGTTTAAAGAGAGGAAGGCACAGTAATGAACCAAATTTTTCTCAAAAATTAGAAAAAGTTTTAATACAATTAGCATAAAAGAATAGTTCACAAAGAAACAAACATACTTAGACAGCATTCTAGCACCAAAGAACATAAAGATAGTGGAACAAACTATAAATAAAACCCTTCAGAAGCGAACAAAAATCAAATTGTTCGTGTGCACCGCTAGTTAGTTGACCGCTATACTTGATGTATGTTGGAGCGAAAACTGAGTTGACATGATTCGCGTATCATTACGCTTCTTCAAAAGCCTTCATTAAGTATGCTATATAGAAAAAGGAAAAAAGGTTTGCAAGATAATCATAAATATTTTTACAAGGAATACATTAACGTATACATAAATATGCGGGCCAGACAGGCACTGGGTGAGTTCTCAATGTGAGTGGGCACAAAGGACCACTGGTGGGGGCACCCAAATCACACATGGCCACAGAGGCGCCAAAATGAACACTATGGGGACATGGATATATTGTAGCAAGGCTCAACATATAGAAATTAATTTGAATAAGATACCTTATCTAGTAAAGGATATCCATATTATACAGTGATAAACAAGTACGTTAAATAGAAAAAATTCAAGAAATATACTCACTAAAAATATGGTTAGTATTCAAGTCGCAAAAGCAGTAGATAGAGAATACTGTGTTAAAAACAGAGGTAGAGCACGCAAAAGGCGTATAGGTGGCCAGTCATTCATATATAATGAAGAAGACTAAAGACTTGCTAAAGTGTAGTATATTTTTCAGCGGGATCCTATAATGCAGGAATAGTTTAAATTCCTTGGTGGTGAAATCAGCTAGGAAGTTAGCAGAAAAGATAATGGTGTAACTTACCCAATGGTACTCAATAAATGAATACCAAGCATAATGACCAGGCTGAAGAAGCGCCAAAATAGTTAGATTGGAATAGTAAAAGGATAACAAAGTTAAATTGTGTCCGGGTATAATACACATGCATCACAGATATATAATGGGCGGATAGTCCACAATTAAGCAGCAAGGAACCACTGTAGGCAGAGAGAAAATAAAGCAAATCAGCCAATGCAATATAATAAAAATGAATGAAAGGATTCAGAAACCGCTGTAAAAGAAACTAACCTGAACCTGGTGCCAAGCGGCATAAGATGCAAATCAAAGCTTCCCTGAGAGCTGAAGCGACTACACGCCAGTGATGGCGTGTTAAAATAGAAAAACACGTCCCGCTCGTCATCCGGGCTGGCCGCTGAGAACTTCTGCTCATGCGCCGCCCAAAAGCACAGACCCGATGGGTAAGACACTGCGGGCACGCCAGAGCAGCAGAGTAGTGACCAAACGGTGGAATGAGATCTCCACCTACTGGTCACTAATGACATCACTGTTTATAAAGATAGAAATACCAACACTGCCGATGTCAGCAGCGGCCACACAGTGAACAAAATACAGCCGATAGAGAGCCAGAGAGTGATAGAGTGATAGAGTGATAGGGGGATCCCCACATTGGCCAGAGCACCCCAAACATCGAGTAACACCCCATAGAGCAAGACCGCATAGTCATGTACACGACATATAGAAATTGTTATATAAACAAATGGAAAACTAAATACATAGTAATATTATTGGACAACAAAGAATTCCAAATTTTTTCACACGTTTTTCTCTTTTTACGACAAAATATTAAACAGATAACAGATCCCTACTACTGAGGCTGGGTGTCAAATTACTAGATTAGATTACAGGAAAAAATAGATACATGGAAGATGCAGGTAAAAGGATCCAGAGAGACTTGATATAATATAAATTTATATTTGAAAGAAAACCAGTACAGATTTAAACAATGTTAATAGGGTAGACCACAAAAGAAATAACCTTACTCATAACATTCGATTGATATATATGCAATGATCGCAAAAAAATGGAGTTAAATACAGTATCTTCCAATTATCAGAACAGTTGAAGATATTAATGTAGGAACATTAATGTGATTAAACTAGGTATTCAGAGACTGAAGAAAAACTAGGACGGCTGCACTCCAAAAAATTGTTACTTTATAATAAACCTGGTCACAAAGATAACATGTCACAGCAGAAAATCAGATGAAACGTGTTTCACACTATCATACAGTGCTTACTGCTTTTCTTCAGTTTTGCATATTATTGCAGTGCTGGCACCCAAGTGTTTGGATTCAGCCATCCAGTTCTCTTGGATTTCGGAGCGGGTATTCAGAGAAACGGTCTATAGGATTGAGCTTAAATTAATGCCTGGAGCATGGAGAGCATTAAAGTCGCTCTATCCATAGTTTCTTTTCGGAAAACATGTTTATCCCAATCACCGCCTCGTGGGTCCCTAGGGATTACATTGAGGGCAATGAAGGATATATTAGACGTTAGAGGTGCGCATCTTCACTGGCCTCACGATTCGATTACGATTATCATGTCAACTATTCCATTTCGCGATGCATCAAGATTATTGCGTGCGATTTTCATTAAAAAAAAATAAAAAAAAATTCAAGCAGTCAGGAGAACTCCATTTTTTTTATTTTATCTGTTTTTAAAAAAAAAAAAGTCCAAACACAACAGACAAAAATTTAGAGGAGTTTCAGCCCCCCCCCCAAAAAAAATACTAGGAGATGGTCAGAGACTGCAGACTTAATGATACAGAAGATGGTCAGAGACTGCAGACATGATGCACCAAATAGCCAGCATTGGGTTCTAATGGTTGTTCACCCACTGGTCCAATGTCGGTGGATTCCCCCATCCACCTGGAATGTGTAGATGTGGGAATTGGGTGATATTTTTTTCCAGTGTAATGACCAAACAAAACAAAAAAAACAAATATATGGACTGCATAAGTGGCTTGGTGTTAACTAGATTTTGAAGGAACAGAGTAGGGAGGGACATAGGGGAGAGAAAAAAGGGACAGTTCAGCGACCAATGTGTAATTAAAAAATGCAGTGCTCACTCATTTAGGGACAAGGCATTGACGTTCACACAGCTTGGGATTCTGAGTAGCTGGTTGCGGACTGTTCTTTATATCTTTGGTGCACATCCCCTCCTCTCTCTCCTTCACAGCTGTACATTGGCATAGGAGAGTGGGCGGGCCGGGCAGACAGAGGAAGAGAGGAGGAGGGGCAGCTGTATGCAATACATTGTTCCATTCATCTGGGAGGGGAGAGTGAACTTTGCTGGGCTATGTGTGAGACGAGTGTCAGAGAAGACACTCCACTCAGCTGCAGTCACCTGCCCCTAAATGTACAGACCGATTCTGCTGTCCCACGGATGGGAAAAATCAGTCTGTTTTCTCAAACAGTCACCGCATGGTTTCCCCACATTGCAGGATCTCCAGGGACCCTTAGCAACCCCAATTGTTCTGCCACTCCCACGGATGTGATGACAGCCAGTGATCTGTCTCACAGCTCTGTGCAACTCTGCACCCGCCAATCGGGGAGGAGAGGGTTAACTGTCCAGCGTCCACAGGTACAAATCACAAGGAAGGGGAGAGCCTGGGTGGGAGCAGCATTCTGAAACCACAGCATCCATTGACAGGGAATGGCCATGATAGGTCAGCCGATCGGTGCAAAGGCACAGCTGTGCGGACGGAGGGGGAGGAGCCGGAATGACATGAATAATAGATTATGCTGGCTGCTCGCATCGATGCCGAATCGGGAAGAGCAAAATTGTGATGCATCGATGTGGCGATCATTTTCAACACCCCTATTAGACGTGTCAAATTTGTGATAAAGATCCAGGTGCCTACTTACTGATGTGATCATTTTTCCTCCAGCTGAGTAATATACATGGTCTTTAATTCTAGAGCGAAAATTCCTAATAGTTTGACCTATATAGAATGCTTTACATTTACATGTCATAAGGTAGGATTCTGCGGCTTACACACAAGGCATCAGTAGCAAGTAAATACGAGGAGGGAGGATATAAAATACTAATGAGATGGTACAAAACACCAATAGTACTACACCGAATATACCCTCAGACGTCAGATGTCTGTTGGAGATGTCATGAAGCAGAAGGGTCATTAGTGCATATCTTTTTGGAATGCGGAAAAATACAGGAATTCTGGAAAATGGTAATGGAGACAATCAATAAAATCACAGGAATCAATTTAGAAGATAGACCATCGGCTGTCCTAATACTAGATATTCCAATGTCAATGGAAAAAATACAAAAAATCGTTGATAAAATATCTTATCATAAACGCGAGGGCGTGCAAACAGGCGTGGAAACGGGAGACTCCTCCCATCTACAGCACAATGGCTCGCAAGAGTTGCAGAGATACAGCAAATGGAGTTTAACAATGGCAATGAAAGATCAGGATGAGAGATATTGGTCGATATGGGGTCCCTATGAAGTTTAGGGAGGGGTGAAGAGGAGGGGGAGAGATGGCCGACAATTTTACTGAATTTTTTTATTATCTTTCTTTTCTAACAATGTAGAAAGAGGAAAACGAGAAGTTTTGCGAAACCAAAAAAGAGGGGGGGGGGTCCCTCTTAATCGTTCTCTTCACTCTTTGGCATAGTTTATTTAAGTGGAAGATATGAAATTCAATAATCTTTATCTAAAAGAAAAAAATATATTATCATTATTATTAATAATGTAGACTACCCCTTGGGTATCGCAATTTGCATGAACATTAGGGGTAAACAGTTCTCCATTAGGTAGTATGAAGTTGGTACCTACTTTTATCAAGGGTCATCCCATTCGATGGAACACCTGAATTAGAGCAGTTGGTATAATGATTAGATGCAAGTTTATGACGGAGTGATCTTGATCTCCTAAATGTAATATCTGGTTTAGAGTTCACATTTGTATTGGATCATCACAAAGCAGTGACCAATGTCTCTCCAGAACATTACGTACTCCAGTATGTTGGCTGGAGTATGGGGTAATTAATCTGACTGTTGAGGGTTATTCATCTTTTTCTTATATAGAAAAGAATTGCGCGATTGTCGTAAGGCTTGATTAAAGGCTTTTCGTAGAAGTGATTTACTTTAGCCTCTTGATTGTAGCTGTAGCAGATTGACATGTTCAATGAAATCACTGGTCTGGGTACAGTTTCTACGTAATCTTAAATATTTTGCATATGGGATGCTGCGTATAAGGTTAATTGGATGTGCACTTTCAGCATGTAAAATTATTAACCGCAATTTATTTTCTATAAAAGAGAAGTTAAACGACCATCACTATCTTTTAGAATAGTAAGATCTAGAAATGTAATTTCATCGGGGGCATTAGAAAAGGTGAATTTGAGATTGTACCGATTGTGGTTTAGAGCGTCTATAAAAGGGCATTCAATAGAGTTGAAGTACCTGTCCAAATGATGAAAATATCGTCCATGTATCGCAGCCAGCAAATCGCATGGCTGGTATACATAGATACTCTTCAGAAAAAAAAAAATGTCTCTTTCCCACACAGCCCATGTGCCCATGGCCACGCCCTGTACCTGGAGGAAGTGGGACTCTTTGAAAACAAAACAATTCCGTGTCTAAATGAAACGCAATAGTTCGATGAATTCCCAATAGTTTCATTGGTGATTATCCCGTTCCAGAAGAAAGGTCCGTGCTGTCTGGATGCCCTGCTCGTGAGGGATGCTGGGAGTTTAAAGCCTCCACATCTAAAGTCAGGAGAAAGGCATCCTGAGGCAAAAGAAAAAAAAATTGGAATTCTGTTGTCCAATAACAATATTACTATGCATTTAGTTTTCTATTTGTTTATATAACAATTTCTATATGTCGTGTACATGACTGTGCGGTCTTGCTCCATGGGGTGTTACACGATGTTTGGGGTGCTTTGGCCAATGTGGGGATCCCGTCACTCTCGGCTGTTTTTTGTTCACCATGTGTCCGCTGCAGACATCGGCAGTGTTTGTTTTTATATCTTTATAAAGGGGATGTCATTAGTGACCAGTAGGTGGAGATCTCATTCCACCATTTGGTCACTACTCTGGCATGCCTGCAGTGTCTTACCCATCGGGTCCGCGCTTTTGGGTGGCACATACGCAGTAGTTAATTTTCTTCAATATATATGAATGACTGGCCACCTATATGCCTTTTGCGTGCTCTACCTCTGTTTTTAACACGGTATTCGCTATCTACTGCTTTTGCGAATACTAACCATATTTTTAGTGAGTATATTTCTTAATTCTTCTATTATTAATACTTTAACATACTGGTTTATCACTGTATAATATGGATATCCTTTACTGGATAAGGTATCTTATTCATATGAATTTCTATAATACTTTATTAACTTTTAACTAATTAACATTTAACTTACCGTGTTTCCCCTGAAAATAAGCCTGGGTCTTATATTAATTTTGGCAATCAAAAACACAGTAGGGCTTTTTTTTGGGGTAGGGCTTGTCATTTCATGTGCCGTCTTCTTGCCCCCTCTCCCTGCCTGCCTGGCAGGAATCCCCAGTGTGAAGTGAATCAAACATGGTTGTAAACTCCAAGAATCCTTTGTATTACAGTAGAATATCATGAAAAAGGTGTGCGTTTCTGTGTCACATACCTTCTTACAGCACCACTCGGCGCTTCCATAGACGGCTGGAGCTCTCTCCCACGATCCAAGCATTGCAGAGGGAGGGGGGGGGGGGCAGACATCCCCCACCGACAAGCAGGAGAAGAAAATATCAGCTGAGTGCCCCTCGGCGCTTCCATAGCCCGCCGCAAACCAGCATTGCAGAGAGAAGGGGGCAGAGATCCCCCCGCTGACAGGCGGGAGAAGGAGATCAGCGGAGTGCTCTTCTGCACTTTCATAGCCTGCGGCGATCCGAGCATTGCAGAGGGAGGGAGGGTGAGATCCCCTGCCAACAGGAAGAGGAAGAGGAGGAGATATGCTGAACGCCAAGTGTCACTGTATAGGAAGGTATTTGACTACAGAAACTCGGGGTAGGGCTTATATTGCAGCCTTCCTTGAAAAATCAGGGTAGGTCTTACTTTCGGGGAAACACGGTATGTTAAGCCTTGCTATATCCACGTCCCCATATTGTTCATTTTGGAGCCTCTGTAGCCCTGTGTGATTTGGGTGCCCCTACCAGTAGTCCTTTGTGCCCCCTCATGTTGAGAACTCACCCAGTGCCTGTCTGGCCCGCATATTTATGTATACATTTATTGTTGTATTCCTTGTAAAAATATTTATACGATTATCGTATAAACCTTTTTCCTTTCTATATAGCATACTTAAAGCGGGGGTTCACCCTAAAACATCTATATACCGTTACATCCAGCATACTGCTGACACCAATGTACTTACCGTCTTAGCGTTTTTACCCAGCTTCCCGGGGAGCGAGAACCCGGGAGTAGGCGTTCCTAAGACGAGGCGTATATGATTGACGTGCGGGTAAAGCGCGTTACGCCTTCCGAAAATACACAAAGTGAGACTTGGCTCTTTACGGCGCCTGCGCAGCCAGCTCTACATGGCAGGCGCAGTAAAGAGCAGAGTCCCACTTCATGCATTTTCAGAAGGCGTGACACGCTTTACCTGCACGTCAATCTAAGCCTCATCATAGGAACGCCTATTCCCCACGGAAGTCATAGCTCGGAGCCAGATGAAAAAAAAAAACGATAAGACGGCAAATACAGCAAAAAAAACAAAAAAGACAGTATACTGCAGATGTCAGCAGTATGTAATGGTATATAGTTGTTTTTCAGGGTGAACTTCCGCTTTAATGAAGGCTTTTTAAAAAAGCATAATGATACGCAAAACATGTTGAGTCAACTCCGTTTTCGCTCCAACATACATACATCCATCCATCCATCCAGTATAGCGGTCAACTAATCCTTTAAGGCTTCCTGCGCACACGAACAATTTGATATTTGTTCACTTCTGAAGGGTTTTATTTATGGTTTGCTCCACTATCTTTATGTTCTCAGTTTGGTGCTAGAATGCTGTCCAAGTATGTTATATTAAGTTCTTTGTGAACTATCCTTTTATGCTAATTGTATTAATAAAACTTTATACTTTTTGAAAAAAAAATTTGGTTCATTACTGTGCCTATGAAAAGTCCATGAATAGCCCCTCGCATTCCTCTCTTTCAGCAAAGAGCCTTCTTGGAAGTCTGGTCCGCAGACCAGCATTTTAGCCCAATCAGGCGTCGCAGTACCACGGTAACTGCATCCAGGGCTGCATTGCAGACATATTTAAGGCCATGCACCAACTGGTCGGCCAGTTCCACGCAACCAGGAGGAGTGTGATGCCCATTCAGTAAGTGTCTGAAACCAATGCCGCAGCCAATATAGGCCGCAATGCTGATCCCAGCATGGCAAAAATAGACCGGCCCACTGCTTCGGACCTCCTATCTACAGGGTCCTTAAAAGCCTCTACCGGGATCATGGTCATCTTATTCAAACCTAGATACCGGGAGGGGTCCACAACCAGCGGAGATACTCTTGAGGAGAGCCTTCTGAAAAAGGAAATTGCTGAGGGGCAGGTTGAGCCGATTATTTAATTTTTTTTGTCCCAAGTTATTTTTTTTGTCCCAAGTGATTTTCCATGAGTCTTTCAGGACAGCACCTTGAGAGAGCATGGCTCCACCCACTTGACAGGAAACACATCTCCAAACGTCTTAAAAGGCAGGCTCCTTCCACTTGGTAGTAGTAGAGAAACCTCCGGCCCAAGCTGGAACACATAACCAGAGTATGGTTAGTCACAGCAGAATATTCAAATTAATAAGGGCGGGTTGCTGCTGTCCTGAAAGACTCACGGAAAACAAATTACTGGCAAGTCTAACTAATCTTTTCCCTTATCGTCTTTCAGGACAGCCCCTTAAGTGGGTAAGTCTGTTATCCTCTCAGGGAGGGACCACAGCCTTCAAGACCTTTCTGCCAAAAGCCTGATCGTTTGTCCGTCATTAGACTGGATCTTCTGTCAGCAAACGTAACGCAACTTGACCACGTAGCCGCCTTGCAGATTTGATCTGGTGTGGCACCAGCTATTTCTGCCCATGTAGTGGCCCGAGCCCTAGTAGAGTGTGCGTTAATTCCCAATGGGGGAAGATAGCCCTGCTTGGGAGTAGGCTTCCAGAATGGTGTTTTTTAGTCATCTAGCTATTGACCCCGTTTTACTTTGGTGGGGATTTTTACCTTTGCTTCCAGAGATTGTCCTGTGATCCCATGGTTTCAGGAGGAAATTGAAGCAGGCTTGCCCATTGCACCGCTGGCATGGCAGGGATGAGGCAAGGGTTCCTAGAGCCGACATTACTTGTCTGACTAACAGCTCTTGGTTTGTCTAAGGAGGCTACGACCCTTCGTATCTATCGTTTTTTGTCTTCTGGGAGAAAAATTATTTGTGCCGCTGAGCTGATCCGATACCCCAGAAATTGGGATTCTTGGGTTGAAAATTGACTTTTCCATATTTATGATCCAGCCCAAGGCCTCTAGATGACTGCGGGCTCTTTCGAGATCCTCCAACAATTTCTCCCTGGAGAGAGCAAAGAGCAGCAGGTCGTCTAGGTATGGAATTACTGCGACCCCCTGCAACCGAAGAGGAGCGAGGGCCTCTGCCATGACCTTTGTAAATATTCTCGGAGCAGAGGAAAGGCCGAAGGGAAGGGCTTTGATTTGAAGGTGCACAACCTCTTTTCCCATGTTTACTGCCAACCTTAGAAATTTGAGGGGTTATGGGGATATGCAGATAGGCATCTCGAAAAACGATTGATGCCATAAAGCACTCGTCAAAAGATTTGACCTTGAAGATTGAGTCCATACAGATTTTTTTGTATAGGACCGATTTGTTCAGCAGCTTCAGGTTGAGAATAAGTTAGAAACTTCCAGATGTCTTTTTTTTATAATGAATACGTGGGAATAAAACCCCCTGATAAAGCTCCCCTGTGGTACTTGAGTTACAACTCCCTGGTTCATCAGATCCTTTAATAGGCTCTTCATTGCCAGGGACTTGACTATATCTCTTGGTAGATTTGTCAATAGGTACCTCTCTGGGGGAGGGTCCGAGAACTCTATTCTGTAACCTTGGGACAGCATAGAGAATATATTGATATTGCTTGCCCAGAAAGGGAGAAAACTGAAGTATTCCCCCCAACTGCAACCAGTTGTCATTGTGTTTTGCTGGTTGCTGCAGGAGGATGGAAAAAGGACATTCCCTTTGCCCTTTCCCTTCTGCCCTGACCAACCTTTCTTCCCTCGCTTTTTCTTGACAGGAAAAGATTTCTTCTTGACTGCAGTTCTGGCAAGCACTGCGTCTAAATTGGGACCAAACAAATCCCCTTAGAAGGGGCTTGTTTTTTAGATGCCGTGCCCCCCCGGCCAGGTTTTTAACCACAGTGCCTTAACTGAATTAGTAAGGGCCACAAACCTTGCCGTCATTCTGATAGGCTACAGCTGCTAACAGGGTTGAAAAGGAGTCTAGGATTTCTTGCTTTGGAGAATCCGCTAATATATGATCCTTAAAAAGGGGTTGTAAAGGAAAAAAATAAAAAACCACACCTGCAGACATTCCTCTTTTCACTTCCTCATTGTTCGTTTTTGCTCAGAAGTTGCTCCATTTCTTCTCTGTTCTGTTCACTTCCTGCTCGTCTGATTGTTACTCACCACCATGAATGGAAGCTTTACTGTGGTGGTCAGTGACGTGCTCGCCCCCTCCTGGGAACTACATCTGTGCGGCAGGACGCTCTCTACATGTTAAGACGTCAAGGAGGTGTGAATTACTGGGCGTGCCGCAATGCATACTAGGAAACTTAGTTCTTACATGAACAAGCGTCGCAAACCAGGAAGTGAATGAGAGAACAGAAACTAGAACGCCGGAGGTGATATAGATGAAGGAATTTAATTAGATATTTACTCGTTTTTTTAAACAGAATCATTACACTATTCTGTCTACAATGCAGACAATTTTAGGCAAAAAAATATTTTCCTTTACAACTCCTTTAAGCTGGTTCAACCAATACTCCATATTTATGGAGACACAAGTAGTCACCATTGCTGACTTGAGGTTGCCTATGACGGATTGTCATGCCCTCTTAAATTGCTGGTCTTTCAGAATCCCCATGTCCTCAAATGCTAGATCTGAAGATCTTGAGAAAAGGCTGCATCGAATTTTGGAACTTTATTCCAGAGAGCTGCTGGGTCTTCATCAAAAGGAAACCTTTTCTTGTGTGCCTTAGTAAAGAAAGGTTTCTTTTCATGATCAGTCCATTCTTTCTTGATCGCTTCATAAATTACTGTATCGATTGGAAAGGTACGTATCTTGGGCTCACCGAGTCCTGCATACATCCTGTAGTGTAAAGACAATTTTTTATGTTCCTCTAATCCTAAAGTTGCATGAATCTTTTAGGAGGCCATCAACTTGTCCCAAGAGACAATTTATATTTTGAAGACATTCTCCAGCTCGTCCTCTGATTCTTGAGAATGTGAAGGGGAAGGACCTTTCTGGTTCAGAGGGCTCTCTTCTGCCTCCACCACTGGGACCAACAGTGAGTCTTGTGAGGTAGAGGTCTGTCTCACAGATGGTTTTGTGAGAGAGGACTTAAAGAAATGGATGCTACTATTCAATCCTTTAACAGATGCGATTATCATTGCAAGCTGCAGATGCTTCATTCTTTACTAAGGAGTCAATACATGTTTGACATAAAGCCTTTCCAGCCTTCAGGGAGTTTGGACTTGCATGAAGGACATTTCTTTTTATTCCCTGGATCAGAGCTCTTGGTTTGCTATGATAAGAAAAAAAAAAAAAAAACCCATCCAGTTGAGTCAGGCTGAAAACCAATCAAGATGCTCACCACAGGTGCACAGTGAGATCCACTACACACATGTGCCCAAACATGCCCCTGCCACCGGACGACTCACACCCCCCCTAAAAAGGGAGAAGAGAGCTAGAGAGACTCCATAGTAAATGAGAGTAGAACCTCAGTCTACTCCTTACCTGGGCCTAATGGCGCGTACACACAATCACTTTATGTGAAAAAAAAAATACGTTTTTAAAAACGTCAATTTCATTGACCGTGTGTACGGGAAAAACGTTGTTTTAGGTCTTGTAAAAAACGACAAAAAAAAATTGAAGCATGCTTCAATTTTGTGTCGTTTTTCAAAACGTCGTTTTTGTTCACAAAAAAAAAATCACTGTGTAGCAAAAAACGTTTAAAACGACGTTTTTCAACCCGCGCATGCCCAGAAGCTAGTTATGAAGCGAGCTTCAATGGAAAAGAGTGGTGAACGTAACCTTGCTTTTGCTAGAGCATTGTGAAAAAACGATGGTGTGTAGGCAACATCGTCTTTGAAAATTTAAGTTCAAAAAACGTTGTTATTTACTTCACAGAAAACGTCGTTTTTTTTCATCACATAAAGTGATCGTGTGTACGCGGCATTACTGATGCCAATTCCACTTGCTGCGGATCCTGCGTCCATGTTGAGGAAGCAGCGTAATGCTGGTGGCAAAACTGCAGGCTAACAAGGCACCAGAACTTTTCCTCCCTCAGCGCTTTCTGGCAGAAATGATGTCCATGCCCTGCGCCCGCTCGTAGGATGCTGCACACTTCCGGGGAAAGCAGCCTGCAAGATGGCGGCTGCCCGAACCAGAAAAAAAGATGTCCGCGCCATCTACCTTGCCAAGGAGCAGCATCCTGGAGCAGTGCCTGGCTCCTCTGAGCACCGATGAGGAAGAAGGAGCCCATGCACAAGACATTCTATCCAGTGAATAGGAGGAAACAGACTTTGAGGTATGAAGAAACAGGTGGAGTAGGGAGATATGACCTCTCAGGTAGAACCTAGAGAGCTCCTAACCCCCACATGTGTTCCCGCCGGAGGAAACAAAACTGATAAGTGGAAGGAGCCTCCCTTTTAAGAAGTTTGGTGGAGGTGTGTTTCCTGTCAAGTGGGTGAAGCCACGCTCTCTCAGTGCTGTCCTAAAAGTGATTGAATGACAAAAAAATAAAAAAAATAAAAAAATTGTTTACAAAAACTTGTCACTAAATGATACAGTGCCTTGCGAAAGTATTCAGCCCCCTTGAACTTTGCGACCTTTTGCCACATTTCAGGCTTCAAACATAAAGATATTAAACTGTAATTTTTTGTGAAGAATCAACAAGTGGAACAACATTTTTTGGATATTTCAAACTTTAACAAATAAAAAAACTGAAAAATTGGGTGTGCAAAATTCAGCCCCCTTAAGTTAATACTTTGTAGCGCCACCTTTTGCTGTGATTACAGCTGCAAGTCGCTTGGGGTATGTCTATCAGTTTTGCACATCGAGATTTTGCCCATGCCTCCTTGCAAAACAGCTCAAGCTCAGTGAGGTTGGATGAGAGCGTTTGTGAACAGCAGTTTTCAGTTCTTTCCACAGATTCTCGATTGGATTCAGGTCTGGACTTTGACATGGCCATTCTAACACCTGGATATGTTTGTGAACCATTCCATTGTAGATTTTGCTTTATGTTTTGGATCATTGTCTTGTTGGAAGACAAATCTCCATCCCAGTCTCAGGTCTTTTGCAGACTCCATCAGGTTTTCTTCCAAAATGGTCCTGTATTTGGCTCCATCCATCTTCACCGTCCCTGCTGAAGAAAAGCAGGCCCAAACCATGATGCTGCCACCACCATGTTTGACAGTGGGGATGGTGTGTTCAGGGTGATGAGCCGTGTTGCTTTTACGCCAAACATAACGTTTTGCATGGTTGCCAAAAATTCAAGTTAGACTTACCGGTAACTTGTTTTCCAGGAGTCTTTTAGTACAGCACATGAGAGAAAGTGACTCCACCCTCGCTAACAGGAAACACCTTCTACTTCCTCCAGATCTTTAAAGGGAGGTGCCTCCCTAACACACCTCAGTTGTCTCAAAGAACCTCCGACCCCAGCTGGAACATAAACACATACGTTAGTCACAGCCTGATACAATAAACCAATAGGGCGGGTCGTTTCTGTCCTGAAAGATTACTGGAAAACAAGTTACCGGTAAGTCTAACTTGAATTTTCCCAGGTCGTCTTTCAGGACAGCACATTGAGAGGATAACAGAGACTTAACTTTAGGGTGGGGCAACAGCCTGTAGGACTCTTCTGCCGAATGCTGGTCATTGGCGGATGTGAGGTCCAAACTGTATTGCCCCACCAAGGTGCGGAAGCTTAACCATCTCGCTGCTTCGGCGATTTGCTTAGGGGTGGCATCAGCTCTCTCTGCCCGTGGCTGCAAGTGCTCCTGTTGACTGAGCACCGATTCCTACTGGTGGCACCTTGTCCGCGTGAGAGAAGGCATCTCAAATGGATAATTTCCACCATCTAGCCAAGGTACCTTTTAAAGCTTGGCAACCCCAAAAAAAAGAACAAAATAGAACGTGTCCGAGGCTCTTTGTTATTCTGAGATTAAAAGAAAAGAGAAGCTTTGTTATGCAAAGAAAACATCTTTCTCCCGAGGGATTTGCACAGAAAGTAGGCAGCACAATATCCTGAAACGATTAACTGCTGCCCTAGGAAGATTTTGAATCTGTTCTTAGGACAATTCAATCCAAGGAGTAAAGACGGATAAGGTTCCTTTATAGACAGAGTATGAAATACCCTGATCCTGCCCGCTGAAGTTATAGCGACCAGGAATAAGCTGTAAGGTAAGATCTCTAAAGAGATGCATCTTATAAAAGTTCCATATGGCTTTCCTGCCATAGTTTCTAAATACTCGCAACAGATTTTGTTACGAGATACCCTGATTTGAGCCATTCTAGGCATCGAAAGGGCTTAGATGAGACCGAGTTACCAGTGGTCCCCTAGGAACACTATCGAAGCAGATATCTGTACTTTAATGTACTGACCGCCAGACCTTTATCTGCTCCCTCCTGAAAGAATTCTAAAATGGACCCAAGCTCAATAGGGTCTTGGTTAGACGAGTTACACTTTATCCACACCTTTGTGCCTAAAATCCTCATCACTTTCTACCTGCTTTCCAGTAGAGTAGAAACTAAAAACGGTCTGAGAACCCCTTTTTTAGGAGTTACCTTTCAGATGCCAGGCTGCAAGGGAGAGACTGGACCCATCTGGATGGCATACGGGGCCCTGCACTGACAGATCCTGTCTGAGAGGTGGATGCCGCCATTCTTAGGACCGTCGAGAACCAAGCTCTCTCGGGGCAGTACGGGGCGATCACGATGACTGGTACCTTTTCCCTCTGAATCTCTTTAGCACTAGGAGGGGGGGGGATTAACTGGACCGGGGGGGGGGGGGACGCGAGGCACAGATGAAACCACCAAGGATGCGTCAGTGTCAATTCCTACAGACTCGTCCAGTCTGTTTTTGGAAAAAGAATTGCAAAAGCCTGAGAGTTTTCCCCCTTGAGGCAAACAGGTCCACCTCTGGATGACCCCACTTGTTGTAAATTTCCACAACAGATCTCCCGGTTCAGAGACCACTCTGCTTCCCAAACCTGCTGTCAGTTCAGGTAATGTGCCACCCTGTACAGGGACTTTAAGAGTATCACTTATAGGGACCACAAAATCTTTCCCGCTCAGAGAAGCGCTTTTGCCACAAGAATCTGCAGAGGTCCGATTCGTGCGCCCCTTCTGTTTAGGTATACCACTGCTGTGGTATAGTCAGTTGACACCCGAATACAACTCTGTTAGAGTCAATGCAACAGGCTTTGGCTCTCTGCAGTCTGAGGATCGCTTCACTGGAAAAGGACCACTCCAGACCCTTTGAAGGCTCTCCTGATCTTTCCACCCATAGAGAGACCTCTTCCGATGGGATTTTATCTGAGAGTCCAGGTACTGAGACCGTGACCCCATGATCTCAGGGGAAAGGTCTGTAGGCACCTGAAATGTAGTCTTGCCCAGAATGAACGACATGGTTGACGTCAGAACTCCTAATGCCAACCTCACCTACCTTATAGCCATCGGCTGGTTGGACTGTAGTTCGTCGCCCAAATACCTGTTTTGTCCCCAACGGGGGAGAGGGCCGCGTGCCATGGTCGGGGTTGGGCGCCCTCTGACTTCCTGGGGTGGCCGCAGGTAATTCGGGAGGGCGGGTGGGCCCAGGGCAACAATGTGTCCTAAAAAAACCTGGCCCCCTTTTCTCCTGTGGGAGAAACGTTTTCCGGTTTACCAAATCTACCTGGTAACCCAAGTGAACGGACTTCCTGAGATGGAACTAGGGATGATACCTGAAGGTTTACAAACCAGCCCAGTGATTCCAAGTAACTTCTCGCCCTGAATAGATCGTTCGATAACATATCTTTCCATGGGGCGAAAAAAAACGGTCATCTAGGTAAGCCCACTGCAATACCCTGTAGAGAAAAATATGAGGCGATGATGACAGTCCGAATAAGAGGGCGCCCTGAATTTAAGATGACGAACCATTCCCACTACACTTTACTGTCAACCCTCTGGACTGAGGGGAGGTAGGGATGTATAGGTACGTGCCTCAAGACGCCATAAAACAGTCTGGCATCAATAGATTCCTGACCAAAAGAAGTTGAATCTATCTTGAACCTTCTGTATCTGACAGATTTGCATCAAGTTTAAGCTTATTCTGCACTTTCCTGTAGACTTCTCTACCAGGAAGTGAAAATAGCATCCCAGTCTGTTGCATCAGCTCTCTAAATGATCTGGATCTTTTTTTGGCATTTATAATCAAAACCTCTCTTGGAGGGGTCTCAAGACACGTTGGATACCATCCTTTATTTCTGCCGCAGATTCCCAGAGTCTAGAGGGAAGAGTTGGCGTCCCATCCCCTAGGACATTTAAACTTTGGTCCAGTGAGCATTCCTGGCAGACCTGTATAAAGACTGCCCTATCATCAGCTTAAGGATCCCACAGGTAGTTGAAAGGCAGCGCCCGAACAGGGACCTGAACCCTGGACCCTCAGAGTAAAAATATGACGCTCTATGACATAACCCTGGGCAAGCGTGATCAAAAATTTACTGACTGGATGTTACCGCTGATCACTGCGGAACGAACCTTTGAAGGCCTCCGCCTACCCGCACTGCTGAGTCCTTGGGATTTCTCGGCTTGCGTAGGAAGATGGGAGAAGATTCCCCCTTTCCATTTGGCTTGCTGCGCAGTCCAACTCTTCCTGCCTCCTTGGGCTTTGAATCTTGAGACCTTTGAGGCGGAAAAAAACCTTAGGGTTTTTTTTAAAACATTTTTCCTTTCAGCTGACCCATCTAGGATGCTTCCCATTTCCAGCCAAAAACAGATCTCAAAAAGAGAATCCTGCAAGCTTTAAACCTTCAGAAGCCGCATCACCTGGCCTCAGGTCTTTAACCACCTCGCCCTTCTCGCCAAATTAAAGCAAGGCTGTGGCCTCCCTCTTAATTGCTTCAGCTGAAGCATCAGCTAAATAAACCACTGCAGAGGATAGGGGGGGGGGGAAAGGTGAATCTACCACCATTAACTGGATAGTTCAACCCTCCAAGCTTCTAGCTGCAAATGTTGTGCCATAGCAGGTTGCAATTTACTCATGATAGACTGCCGTGAGCTCTTTTGGAAAAAATATGATCCATGCATTTGTCCATAGGGTCTTTTAGAATCTTTTAGAATCCCCAAGTCCTCAAAAAGGTAGATCAGAGGACCCGGACACCTGAGCCACAATGTAGAGGGATCTCCTCAAAAAAGTTATCACCCTTTATGGGGTTTGAGAAACAGGCTTTTTTTGGATTCTGCCAGCTCTGTCTGCCCATTGGCATCAGAAATCCGAGTAGATCGGGCATGTCCTGCGCTTTGCTCACTCAGATCTGCATACATGCAGACATATGAACTTAGAACCTTACTGAAAAAAATGGTTCTAAGCAACCATAAACCTCTCCCCGGGATAAACCCCGACTCCTCTGAATCCTCACTAGAAGGAACATGGGAGTGACCTTTCCTGAGAGAAAAAGGCCTGAGTTGTGGAAGGGGAACTAAGAGTCACGAGAAGTTTGAATTGTGGCAAAAAGTTCTTTTACGGAGGTAATCAGCTGTCCTACATAGGGGTTGATCCCTCCCAAACAAAAGCAATGCATGTGCTGCATAGAGCCTTCTTACAGTTCTCACCCATCTACCTGGGGAAAAGAAAGAAAGCAGGGGAATCCTTAATCAGACCCAGTCCCAATAAATGGACCCCCCCCCCACATGGGTGCATTAGGAAAGAAATGTGCCCAATCCAGTGCCCCGACAGGCCCCTTGCCACTAGGGGGATTAGAAAAAAGGGAGACCGGAAAGCAAAAAAAAAAAAATATATAGGCAGACAAACTGCTGCCTCCTACCTGGCCCTGCTGGTGCCTGTGCCACCGCTGTAACTTCTGCTACCTCCATTGCAGATGAACAGCGCTTCACTGTGGCTCACACACCGTTTCCGGAGACCAATAGTGCCACTGCACCGGACCAGAAACGGAAAAAAGGCCCCAGCCTCTGTCCTCCCTCTTCCCCCAGTGGTCACGCCGAAATGACGTTTGCACTAACCCGGCGACCTGCTGTTGCATCCTGGCCACGCCAAAATGGTGGCGACGCACGCGCGACCGCCATTCCTACCAGGCCACCGAGTGTTTCTGGCTCTCGCCGAGCACAAAGGGGGAAGAGGAGCCCGGAAACTACCACTGCTGTCAGGTAGGTACGGGAGGACAGATGGTCTCAACTGGAGAAAGGTAGGAGGGAAGCCGTCTCCCAGGAACACCTGAGATATTTTACTCCCCTCACAGAAGATTGTTCCCTCCAGACCAGAGGAAAAAACAACAACTGAGGTGTTAGGGAGGCACCTCCCTTTAAAGATCTGGAGGAAGTAGAAGGCGTTTCCCGTTAGCGAGGGTGGAGTCACTATCTCTCATGTGCTGTCCTGAAAGACGACCTGGGAAAAGTTCGATTTTGGTTTCACCTGACCAGAGCACCTTCTTCCACATGTTTGGTGTGTCTCCCAGGTGGCTTGTGGCAAACTTTAAACACTTTTTATGGATATCTTTAAGAAATGGCTTCTTGCCACTCTTTCATAAAGGCCAGATTTGTGCAGTATACGACCGATTGTTGTCCTATGGACAAAGTCTCCCACCTCAGCTGTAGATCTCAGCGGTTTATCCAGAGCGATCATGGGCCTCTTAGCTGCATCTCTGATCAGTCTTCTTGAATGAGCTGAAAGTTTAGAGGGACAGCCAGGTCTTCGTAGATTTGCAGTAGTCCGATTCTCCTTCCATTTCAATATTATCACTTGCACAGTGCTCCTTGGGATGGTTAAAGCTTGGGAAATCTTTTTGTATCTGTAACGGTCACCACCGTTTACGACCTTCCATCCAGGACAAGCTTATCTGACACACTCCGACAATCCTACATACACGATCCATATCAATTCCCCAGAAAATGAGACTGACTGCTCTATCTTCTGGTTTCCAAATGTATGAACACTTTATTGGTTTCTTCTCAGCTTTTTATACAGTACAAGATGTTACAGGTAATCACAGGACAATGCAATCTCCACCCCCTTATTCACACACTGAGGCCAATTATCTAATCAGTAGCTAGACATCTGGGCACCGCATCAATAGAGTTCAATTAACCTTGAATAATACACAATCACAGATAATCTTCACACACATAAGGAACCTCAATTACATTATCTAGACAGACGTACTGTCTGACACCTGGGCATCAATAGTCTTTACACCGTGTTATCAGACAATTGAAAGGTATAGCAGCAGACCTGAATTAACACCTTTATACAATGAAATGTCTCACAAGCCGGGCCACTTAGCATTTTAAAAGCCCATTATACAGAGGGATGAGTCACTGTCTTGCTAACCTGGTCTCAAGTCAAAATGGACCCCTTGCAATACTCCAGTCCTGCAATATGAATTATTATTAATGTCCCATCTCATGTAATATATGAATTATGATTTTTATTAGCCACCCTACGCCTACAAGGGCACAGGGTGGACTTCGACCCAGGAGTTATTAGGGTCCCTGGCACAGGAGTATCTCTCATCCTTCCAAAGTCTGATTGTCACAGTTCATTTCGTTACAGTATCCAAATCCGGCTTTAAACTTCTGCACAACAGTATCTTGGACCTGCCTGGTATGTGCCTTGTTCTTCATGATGCCCTCTGCGCTTTAAACTGACCTCTGTATACATGCACCTGCACTGTGATAGTCTCAGAGACTTGATTACACACAGGTGGATTCTATTTATCATCATTAGTCATTTAGATCAACACTGGATCATTCAGAGATCCTCACTGAACTTCTGGAGAGAGTTTGCTGCACTGAAAGTAAAGGGGCTGAATAATTTTGCACGCCCAATTTCAGTTTTTTTTATTTGTTAAACAAATTTGAAATATCCAATAAATTTTGTTCCACTTCATGATTGTGTCCTACTTGTTGATTCTTCACAAAAAAAAAAATTACAGTTTTATATCTATGTTTGAAGCCTGAAATGGGGCAAAAGTTCGCAAAGTTCAAAGGGGGCCGAATACTTTCGCAAGGCACTGTATATTACCTCCGAGAAGAAACAATATTATATCCCCCTTTCTCCTGAATATCTTTATCGCTTATTTCACTTTGCTTCTTTTAGCATTTTTATAAACCCCCATCTCAAAACCAAACCACCAAGGTGCGTCTGCTATTCAAATCCCCACGGAGGTAGTGTAGGACAGACCAGAGGGCCACATGCCGAACCCCCTGTACAAATGTTCTCACTAGACAGTCGCCAGGGGTCCGCTGAAAGAAAAAACAGCCAGGGCACATATCTGCCCCTAAAATCTTGCTTAAGCAAGCCCTTTGGTCCACCCAAGTGCGATAATAAATCCTCCTAGAGGATAACTTCCTAGCCTTCCTCAAGGTAGGAATCACAGAATCTGACAGACCCCCAGTCCTAGTACCTGGCTTTTTAATAGCCATGCTGCAAAGCCAGCGACTGTAAAGCAGGATGCAGTATGGGACCTTGTGACAGCAGGTCTTCTCTCAGCGGTAGACGCCAAGGGACGTCTGCTATTAGCCGCACTAGATCGGCATACCAAAGACACCAAGGCCAATCCGGAGCAATTAGGATCATAGGAATTCCCTCTGCCTCCAATCTGCGAAGCAGAAGCTTTAGAGGGAAGGCATAGATTAGCCGGTACTGACTCCACAGCGCCACCAACGCATCTGTCGCGTCCGCCCATGGGTCTCTTGACCTGGCCACAACCCTCAATACCTTCCTATTGAGTCGAGACGCCTGGAGATCTACGTCTGGCGTGCCCCATCTTGGGCAAAGGAGCTGAAACACCTCCGGGTGCAGAGACCGTTCTCCTTGGTCCAGCATCTGGCGACACAGGTAGTCCGTCTGCCAGTTTTCCACACCCGGAATGTATATGGCCAACAGTGCCAGTATGCTCTTTTTTGCCCACCTTAGGATGTGAGCGACTTCTAACGCTGCAGCCAAGCTACTTGTTCTTCCTTGATGGTTGACACAGGCCACCGCCGTGGCATTGTCCGATTGGATCCGGACTGGACACCCTCGTAGCCTCCGAGACCATGTGGAGAGGCACAGCCTGATTGCCCGAAGTTCCAGGACCTTGATCGGCAAATGGGAATCCTCTGTAGACCAGCGACTCTGGGTCAACTGAACCAACCCCCCCCCCCCCCCCCAGACTCTCCCACCGGTAAGGCTGGCGTCCATCGTGACGACTATCCAGTGAAAGGAAGGAACGACTTCCCGGACAGAAGTGCCGGTGAGGTCAGCCACCGACAATGGAGGACCTGACCAAGTGGCTCACGCTGATTAGATAATCCAGGGATGATGGTCGCTTGTTCCATCTGGACAGAATTTCCTTCTGTAGCACTCGTGTGTGAGATTGCGCCTATGGTACTGCCTCGAAGGAGGCCACCATGAGCCCCGGGGACTCGCATACAAAGTGGGGCGACGACCCTTTTGGGATGTCAATTACCGCACCACAGCCTGAAGGGTCTGCAACTTTTCCACAGGGAAGCAAACCTTTGCCTCTGAGGAGTCCAGAATCAATCCCAGATATACTAGGTATTGAGTCATTACCATTACTGACTTCTGAATGTTCAGTAGCCACCCAAGTGTGGGATGTTATAGACACGCTCACCTCCAAATCTGAGGCTGAAGCAGCCCTCAGAAGCAGGTCGTCCAAAAAAGCTCACGACAGCGATGCCACGTTGTCTTAGGACGAGAATTGGGGCAATCACCTTGGTGCCGATGCCAGGTCTAAGGGGAGAGCCACAACTTGATAGTGGTCTTCCCCGACCGCAAAGCGCAGAGTCTGATGCTTTGTGCATATGGGGACATGTAAAATGGGGAACCCTGATGTCCAAGATTGCCAGAAAGTCCCCTGGCTGGAGGGCAGCGACGACAGAGCGAACCGATTCCATCCGTTATCATGATGCCGATTCCATGTAGGTCATGATGCAATTGAGGGCCCTGAGGTACAGAATTGGGCGAACACCCTCTTTCTTTGGTACTATGCACAAATTGGAGTAGAACCCCTGAAACCAATCCTGTACTGGGACAGGAATAAGCACCCCGCGTTTCAGCAGATCTTGAACTGCCCCAAATAGGGCTTCCTGACGAGTCCGTTGTAGCTGGCGGTTGGAGGGGAAAAAAAAAAAAATCTGTTGGGTGGGCAGGATAGAAGCTCTATCTTGTACCCTGAAGACACTACTTTGCAAACCCACCGGTTGGGGACCTGAGATGTCCACAGGGTCACGATTCCACAAAGACGTCCCCCCACCTGAGAGATGGGTGGGGGAAAACCTTCATGCGGACGTAGCTTTGTTGAGTTTGCGAAACCAGGGACGTCTCAGTCCCTGAGCAGGCACTTTATTGGCCTGTGGTCTTGAACCCGCCGTACTGGGCGGACAAAAAGACTGCATGTGTGGGGTGAAGAAGGGCCCTTGTCTATGGCGTGGCTCCTTCCCCTTTTTGGACTGTGGGAGCAGTGCGCTCTACCTCCTGTAGCATATATAATTATGTCATCCATGGGAGTTCCAAAAGTCTGTCGCCCTTAAAGGGCAAGTCCATTAGGGCTTTCTTGGAAGATTATACATGTGGAATAAAATACTGCGCAGGTCTCAGTGTAATATAAAATTACAAATTAGTGTGTTGTAGTGATATACAAAATAAAGAAATTGAATCAAAACTGATTCAATGGTGCAATGATTGTGCTGCTGCAACTACAAAAATGTCAGATACAAACATCAAAACGTAAAAGATAGAAATTAAGTTGCGCTGCAAAATCTGAAACTTAATAAAATATATAAGCTGCACTGCGTGTAATAATTGATAGTTAATCACTATATATTCACATTGATCAGTAGTTGTATAACATCAAAAAAGACTGATCAAGTCTGTATAAGAACTCATGTGATGACAAAACAATGTTCATTAAGAAAAATGAACGCAAGTCCACTTAGTGTTAACATGTTTTTTTTTCATACAAAAGAATATTCAAAAGTTCATATGGTGAAGATATCCCACGTGAAAATCGATTCAAACAGGTGACCAGAATATGCCAGGAGATCGTGTCCGATAGCAGGATAGAAGGAAGCCTCCACCTCTTATATTTAATCTGCTTACCGAATTCTATCAATCTCTTGAGATCATATACGCATGAAGCCCACTGGCGCTGCTGGTTCCTACAGAATCCTGTATGTCCTCTCCACCTTTGCATTCACTAATGGCTCACAAGCAAGTCACCCCACATGGTATAGCACAAAGGGAAACAAAAGGATGCCAACAGAGTAGTATTGCAATATGAAAATTACAATTTAAATAATTATTGCACTCACATTTGATGAATATAAAATCGCGTGTATAGTAAAATCATGTACCCGGCTGGCTCTCAAGTAATCCGCTAGTCCTTCCGGATGGTCGTATGGCAACAATGGTGACGTCAGCACGCCGCTCCTCCCTACACCGTTTGTCACAAATCTTCTTCCAGGGGCACTCATGCGTATCTGATCTCAACTATAGAGATCCATAGAAGTCGGTAAGCAGATTAGATACAAGAGGTGAAGGCTTCCTTCTATCAGACACAATCTCCTGGGATATTCTGGTCACCTGTTTGATTGAATTGATTTTCACGTGGGATATCTTCACCATATGAACTTTTGAATATTCTTTTGTTTTTTTTCTTGGAAGATTGGTTGGCGGACCAAATCTTAACCAAAGTAGACGGTGTAACGCCACCGCCTGACCTCTGGCCAGCAGAGGAATAGTAACCAAGGCCGATTCAAAAATGTTTTTGGCCTTGTACTAGTAGGTCAGCTAGGGCTACCTCGTTTGAGGAAGCCTGGCGCTTGTAACCCATTGAGCAGCATCTTTGACCCTTCCGTGCGCGTCTGAGACACCAGGGCCCCAACTATAGTTGGGCATACTGTCAACACTACCGTGTACAGGTTGCGGGTGATCGCCTCAGCTTTCTTGTCCACAGGGTCTTTAAAGGCAGGAGCCCCCGCCACTGGTATGGTGGCGCTTGTTTAATCTGGACACAGGAGGGTCCATTATCGGGGGTGAGGTCCATCTGTTCAAGAAACTCTTCAAGAAGGTTTATGGTCCGCATCTTCAGATACTTCAGGGCCATGGTTATGAGTGCTAGCTGGACCCGGCAACGCATCAGAGTTGTCCCAAGCAGATGAGGGAGGGGGCACCTTCTAGCCCCTATACACCCACGCGCTGCTTCCACCTTGCTACGAAGGCATCTAGGATTGCCGCCTAGCGTCCAATAAATCGGGTGCAGGGGCATCATTGCCAGCTCAGGTGTCTCAGGGGAAAAAAAGCGTCTGCTTCTGATGCTGTGCTGTCCACACACCTGACACAGGGACCCTCAAACAAGTAACCCACCACTCCTGGCTGCAGCAGAGACGAGGGGTTCCCCTCCAAGAGGACTCACCACCAGGAAGTAATAGATGGTTTAGCTAGCAGAGCTGCCTGCAGAGTGTGTCTGTTGATCGGTGCTCTCCAAAGCTGGGATCAAAGGCTGTTTGTGGGGGCTGCGATTTTTGTCAGTCTTTTATAGAGTGCTCAGTCGCAGCGTGCATCTGTTCATCTGCAGTTTTTTTTTTTTTAATGGTCTGATCCATGGTACAAAGGCCACTGATCTGACACGAGAGGTCTACAGGGCAGAAAATCATGGTGCAGCAGAGTAATGCAGCAGTCAGTACACCTCAGCAGAAATCGCCAGAAAAATGCAGCTTACAGAAATGGCTGCCAGTGAGAAAAGCATTATAGCATGGACACCATCTCCTATGTGGCTTTATACATCGTGCAAGTGAAGAAATACAGCATGGATACACCAAACATGGCTGCCGACAGCATGGAGCAGGACACACAGGTAAAGAGAATCTCTTATGCAGCATAAACACTGATTTAGTGACTTATGGTTCCCCAAGTGAAGCTCCCCAGAGGAACCCCTGCCCAGCAGCTAGCTCAGAGAGCCTAGGAGAGGAGGGGGAGGGGAGAAGGGGGATAAGGCCCTTTACTCACCTCTCCAAGAATGCCCAGCTCCCAGCTGTCTTTTTTGCTAGAGCAAGATAGTAGCTCCCTACCCTTTCTGTGGGTTTATGCTGGAAGCATCCTGGACAGTGCGTCTTCCGCATGGTAACGGAGATGACTGTCGGCCAGGCTACTGCATAGCAGTACGCTGCTATGGTCGAAACTGGAAAAAATACAAGGATCTGGGATCCAGCCTGTCGCCCAGTCGGCAGTTGATTGAAGATCGCAGGAAAAAAAAAATTAAATGAATAAAAAAAAAAAAAATCCAAAAAACAAATCCAAACTAAAAGCCTCCAAGCCATGGACCTGAAGGTAGCCATGTCTTCTCCTTAGACTAGGCAGAAAAAACTGAATTGCTTGGTGCAGGCTGAGGGGATATAATCAGTGGGACCGCACCCTGGGCGAGGCGGTTCTGCTTTGAAGTTAGTCACTCCTAAAGATAGATAGTGGGATTAACCTATGTCAAGATTAAGGCCATCCATGAACGAAAGACAAAATACTTTATTATTTTAAATGCACTAAACATTCCGTAGGAACTGTACATAACACCAAACTTTGCAACATTGTTAAGCCAGAAAGTAAATAAATTAAAAAAATCCTTCAAAAAGGTAGCCGGAACATCCAGATAGTTTGTATATTTAGGTAGATCCCAGGAAGGATTGGAAAACCATTACACTTGATGTCTGTAAGTTGGCATAAACAATGCTGTGGCATGTTTCGCGTCCTTCGACGCTTCTTCAAAAAGCCTTTATTTCAGTCATTTCGACATATAGACCTTTATCACAAGTTCGATACATCAGTTGTTTCATCGCTCTCGCTGTTATCCCTAGAGATACACGAGGCAGTAACAGGGACAAACAGGTTCTTCAAAAAGAAACCCTTTGGATAGTGCGACTTAATGCCTTAAAGAGGATGTAAACCCACTGACAGCAAATGTTCATTCTTACCACATTTGAACTCTTTAAAGTGATCTATCCCAGATGTATGTAGTCATTTTTTCAAAAAGTACCCCCCTTACCTGCCTGGAGCCCCCAAATGCTGCAGAATCCGTGGGCGTTTCATTATTCGGCGCTCGGTGGGCGGGGTCGTGACATCAGCAGACTCCTCCGCCCACCGCTACATGACCACGGCCAGCCAGTGCTGCGAGGATGAGCCTCGTACTGGGGAGAGTGCAGTGCATTTGCATGAGTGACAAGGCACGTTCTGGTAGGAAACAGAGCGCGCTCTTGTCACTCTTATGCATGTGCACAAAAGTAAGCCTGCAAACATTTCCCTGGACAGTAGAGAGGCGGACAAGCGGACAGGCACACACCAAGAGAGACCTATACTGTAGGCAGAGAGACATACAGGAAACAGGCATATAGGCAGAGAGACAGAACAAGTGAATTCTTGTACTAAGAGAAAATGGTGAGGCTCTATTTCACTTTTTAGTCTTCATTGTTCACAATTGCTGTTATTCTCTAAGTAAATTACCAATCACCTGTACTCATTTGTGACCACCCCGGTATCATGCCCGCACAGTCCCCGATCCAACCCCATTATCATGCCCGCACAGTCCCCGATCCAACCCCGGTATCATGCCCGCACAGTCCCCGATCAAACTCCGGTATCATGCCCGCACAGTCCCCGATCAAACTCCGGTATCATGCCCGCACAGTCCCCGATCCAACTCCGGTTTCAGGCCCGCAGTTCCTGATCCAACCCCGGTATCATGCCCACACAGTCCCTGATCAGCAGTGTGGTGCAAATCACTTGTGATCTCGCACGGTGCATTATGTGAGCCAGCCCTAAGTTCATTCAGCTTTAGGCTCCATGCACACTGGAATAAAAAAACGTTGCTGCTACAGGATTTTTGTGTTCTGCCTGTAGAAGCAACTCAATGTTCTCCTTTGTGTCCATACACATTAGGACGTTTACAGGCATATATTTTTTAGAAGAACGTTTATGGCAGAAAAAAATAAAAATCTTTTTGGAGCTCACTGGCAGAATTTTTTTTTTTAAAAAAAACTCTCCTAAACCTTGTACAATAAATGCTCTATATGGATGTTTTTTACTCCAAAAAAAATAAATAAATTACGGATTTTTAAGCCCAGTGTGCATGGAACTTTGATGGGTGCAAGTATAAAAAGTAAGAAATCCATCACACATCCTGGTAATTTAGGAATTGTTCATATGTGATCAGGTGACCTCAGACACACTTCAATATAACAATAAGAAGATCACGTGTCTATGTATATTCTGATGGCGGTTCACTGGAGCATTTCATCATGACATTGAACTTTGCCTGGCCTCATATTTTGTAAACATTTTATCAAAACACAGGACTAGCAGACACATGTAGGATAGCTAGAAGGGAGAGGAGAGGGGAGGGTGGCTTGATTTGTGCACTATTTACAGAAACTGCACAAATGCAGGCTAGTGCACGAGATATGTAAATAACCTGTCAATCAAAGCATGGGGGTGGAACGGACTTTGCTTTTAAGAGGGAAGTCTGTTTTTTTCCACTGTACAATAAAAAAAAAAAAAAAGAGGATTGCTCAGCGCTGGATTAACTGTGTGGCAAGACAGGGCACAGATGATAGGAAATCTTATACTCTACATTGTTTACATCCACTTTAATTACTCCAGGCCTGAATGAAGCTCAATCCCATTTCTCCAAGATCTCAGTCAATACTTTCACTACTGTATAATTGTGTTAGTGACAGGTTTCAAATGCCACTAGCTTGTTTATTATACCATACTAGTGCATTAATCTATTCATAAACACATGCATTAGAATTTAGGCTATAATGTCGTTAGGATGTAATCTTTTCTGGCTTGGCCTTAAATAACTTTGGAGAGCTACCCAGAATAGGATTACTTCATGAGCTATTTTTCATCTCCATCTAATGCAGAGGTGGCAAACACAAGGCCCCACGGGCCGAATGCGGTCCTCCAGGCCATTTCATGCAGCCCTCGCACCTCTCCAAGTCATCCTCCAAACCCTTACTTTCTGCTTTCAAGCAATGCATCCAGCTTCTTCCCAGCAGCAGCATAAGGAAAAGGGGGGGGGGTGCACGGTGATGTAAGTGAGAGGGGGGGGGGGGGACTCAACTTCTGATGGTGGGGTGGCTCTTTACATCTAATGTAAGGGGAGGGGGATGAGCTTGACATCTTATCTTAACAGATAAAACTGGCCCTTTTGAGGGCAACCATAATGCTGATGCGGCCCACGATGAAATTGAGTTTGACACGCCTGATCTAATGTATAGGACTGAGTTTCCAAAATGTTATGCATTCCTATAATATTCTCTGTTCTTTTCTCACTTAGGCATTGCATTTTCCGTTTATTCCTTACCATGCCCTTCTTTTCCCCATGCTCCTGCTTTGTAAATATCAATTTATATGCACAATCTGAACCCTTTTAGGGAGATTGATTGACAAAAATCTAAGAGCTAGTCTCTAGCTATTTTCTAATTTTGAGCTCAAACCTCAAACAAAAAATTGTTTTTTGGAATTTTGTATCCATCTATTATATTTTCTGATAAATTTCTACAAAATTGTTGTACCATTTAGAATGTTGTGTGCATTTTTTTGGCCATCTCCACCTGTGAAGCATTTGTTCTTCTTTGGGATGCCTTGTCATCATGCTGGGTGTTCTTGGTCACTGTGTGGCTTATTCCGGTTGCCTTCATCTGTATTGTGACACCTGACACTGTCGTTTCTTTACCATCTAAATCGGTCACTGGGTGGTGCCTTGCTCACCTTTTTGATCACTATGTCCTCACCGCTGCGCCGTATGTATCATTCATACGGCGCATGCCCACGAGTCCTTCAGCAGCCAGTCCTTTAGCAGCCATTGTGGGCGTCTGTACGAGCGGGACGTGGGTACATAAGCACTCTATCGCTACTTGCTGCAGCCTCCCGGGAGGCTTGTGGAACCACCGCACACCGTCCCAGTCTTATCTGTAGGCGAGTGTTTTCCCCATTAGCAGGCCCCTTAATCCCATCTGGGATGGTATTAACCTTGAATGCCTCTCCACTCCCTATTTTTGGAGCTCCATAGTGGATCTGTGTGTACCGTTTTCGGGGATTCTTCCCTACATCTGGGCTACCTTTGCGGAGGGCTCTCCACCAATCACTAGCCAGTCTTAGGGCTCATTCTCTCGGTTATTATTGCTGCTTTGTATGGATTTATTAACCCCTGCTAGGTAAGCTGCAACGTTTTTTAAACTATCATTAATTATTGCACTTCAAACCATTTTAGATTTTTTTGGTCCTCAACATATTTTTCTACAATTGACTTTCTACCTCCCAACTATAGCATTTTTGCTGCACCTATATCAATATTACTTGCAGATCAATGTATATGATCTACCAGGCCTGTCGCAATTTTATTATCTCAAGTACAGGGCCTGTGGGGGGCGTGGCCTAGACAGGCATGTGAGCGGTCGCATAGCACGGAGCTCCCGCTATTGATCCTCCACCGATCCTTCCCGCGGTGATCCTGCCATACAAAAACCCACTGGAATACTCACCTTGCCTTCCCCGGTGCAGCAGTAACATCGATGAATCGTCTCCGGCTCCCGTTATGGCCCACAAAGGCGATAAAGACTCGATGGCGGCGGTCCTGCACATCCAAGATGGCGGCGGCCCCAGTCTCCCACAGAAAGCTCCGCGCGGATGGGAGAAGTCCCAGGACACAAGCAAGTCCCATAAAACCCAGAAACAGCAGGGAAGGGAGCAGCCTAAGGACATGCTGTATTATGCCCAGAAGATGCAGGGCTCTAGCAGCTCCCTTCCCCCTCAGCCACAGGCCCCGCTGCATGACGCTGGAGGGCAAGATGGCGCATGCGCCCTAGATGACACGCTACCTTTGGAGGTGTCCCAGGACCAGGATCAGATCAATGATCTGCTCGAGAGGCCAGCGAAAGCCCCACAGCCTACTCTAAGTGAGATCCTGCTGGCAGTGCAGAGATGGACAACTTCAGTAACGGCCTCTGTGGATGGCCTGAAACTACAGTTGGAGCACTGACAGAAACTGTGTCCCTCATAAGGCATGACATCCAAAAAATCAGGGAACGCACCACTGCGGTTGAGGGGCGCATCAGCGAGATGGAAGACCAGATCACCCCCCCTCGCCAGAGACACAAGATCGGCGCTACAACAGGTGGCCCAGGCGAATGCAAAAACGGACGACATCGAAAACCGTTTGAGGAGAAACAACGTGCGTATAGTGGGGCTCCCCGAGAAGGTGAGGGCAGGGACCCCACGACCTTCGTGGAGTCATGGCTCCAGGAGATCTTTGGCGCGGAAGCATTCACCACGCTGTTTGCGGTTGAGAGGGCCCACCACACTCCTCCCAGACCCCTCCCGCCAGGTAATCCGCCTAGACCTATGCTTGCCAGGCTCCTGAATTACAGGGACAGGGAGATCGTACTTCACTTGGCCCGGGAAAAGGGATCAGTGCATTACAACGGCGCGAGGGTGTCGTTCTACCCGGTCTTCTCGGCAGAAGTACAGCGCAGGAGAGCCAAATTTGCTGATGTCAAGAAGCGCCTACAAAGGCTCCAATTAACCTACACCATGCTATATCCGGCCAAGTTGAGGGTCACCACCAGAGGCCAAGCAACATTTTTTGAAACCGCTGCAGAAGCTGCTGACTGGTTGGATCGCAACTAACACGATCTGAGGAGGAGACGTGATGCGGATGAGGGAGACTGAAGTCCTAGACCACACTCAGTGGGGAAAAGGTATGATACTTGCTGAAGAAAGGTGTCTTTGTTCACCACTTGCAAAGCGGGACATGTTTTATTTTTTTATTTTTTCTGGTTAGCGCTGGCTTAGTGCACTGCAAGCTGATAATTTCCTATGATGGACTCTAAGCGGCAGTGGAGGAGGTTCCCCCACTGCGACGCGCACATTCGAGATCGACCCCACTTGAAGGGGTGGACTGTTGGGTGCCCTGTTGGCACAGAGTTACAGAGACTGTGTTTTTTTGTTTTTTATTTCTTTTTTGCTCACCTTAGTACACGTTTGACTGCCTCTCTCTTCCCCCCCCCCCCCCCGTGTGTTTTTGCTCCCCCATCCACCCCCTGTGTGGACGGATCCGGGCAGACCCGCAAGTCCCTCTTGACTTCTGCGCCCAAACCGGGCGGCCCAAACCAATAACTTGGCCCTGGACTGTGTCGCAAGGGCAAATTGCATGCGGCACTGCCACGTTTTTCCACTTGCCATGGCTACTACACCAATAGTGACATGGAATGTCCGCGGAGTGCATGATCCTCTGAAACGGCTCCTGCCTGAAAAAGTTTCACCCGGCCATTGTGGGCCTCCAAGAGACTCACCTTACAAGAGACACCCTGAGCTGCCTAGGTTTTTCCTGGGTGGGCAAGGCCTACCGCTCCACCCACACCTCTTACTCTCAGGGGGCGAGTGTGCTGGTACACAAATCCTTGGCCTACCAGGAAATTGACTCGGCAATAGACTCACGGGCGTTATGTTTTTCTCTACTGCAAAATTTTTACTGTAACTTTGATAATTGCTTTTGTTTATATACCTCCCCCATTTTCTAGAGAGGTTATACAATATCTTCTGTCGTACCTAGTCAATAAGCCCGATGTACCGGTCATGATAATGGGGGACTTTAACAGCTGTCTTGATCCCAGACTGGACAGGCATCCGCCAGTCGTGCCACCGCTAGGGGGAAGAGGTACCATTTTGAGCCGCCTCCTGGCGGAGGTGGGCTGGATAGATGTATGGAGAGCCAGAAACCCCAGAAACCCGGCGACCAAACAATTCTCATGTTTCTCCAAGACCCATGGGTCGCTATCCCGCATTGACATGTGCGTTGGGTCCACTCAAATGTTACATATGGTGACCAAGCTAGAGTATTTCCCCAGGGGGGTGTCTGACCATTCCCCCCTGGCAGCACACTTAATCACCCGCCCAACCTCCTCCTTGCCCAGGGCCCCCTGGAAATTGAATGTCTTCTGGCTAAAGCTTTTTACTTCTCATGAGCGAATAGGACTACAGATAGAACGATACTTTCTAGAAAAACGGTCTGAGAGGTGTTACTCTTAGAGGGATGGGATGCGTTCAAGGCGTGCCTAAGGGGCACGTTTATAGCTGAAATTTCCTCCATCAAGTGCAACTCTGCAGCCCTTTTAGAACAGGTTGAGAACCAGGTAGGTAGGAGCTGCAATATGTAACAGACCCTTCTGACTCCGCGAGGGAGGCGTGGTTGTCGGGCCAGGACTCTCTGGACCGGTTGCGGGCCTCCACCGCGGAAAAAAGCGCTTTTTCACAAAACAGGCCTACTATGAAGAGGGGGAAAAGACAGGGAGACTTCTGGCCAGGATTGCTAGGTCTCAGCAGGCGTCCCCAGCCATCGGAGCAATCCGTGACTTCCAGGGACGGTTGGTGAACGACCCGGAGCAGATTGTTGCCGCACTGGCAGCCTTCTACACGGATCTGGACAAATCTCGAGATGACTATTTCCGATAGTGAGCTGCAGACGTACATGGACGCTGTGGCTCTCCCGACTCTGAGCGGGCGGGCCCGGGCTGAGATGGACACTCCCCTCACCCTTGACTAGTTGATGGAGGCGGCCGCCTCCTTCCCTACATGCAAAGCCCCGGGAGATGACGGGATTCCCATGGAAGTCTACACCCAATACGGGGGGGGGGGATCCTTCCCAGGTTACTGAGGGTTTTTAACGCCTCGTTTGACCTGGGGAAACTTCCTCCATCTATGACAAGGGCAAATATCATCCTTTTGTTGAAACCGGGCAAAGACCCCCTAGACCCAGGCTCATATAGGCCCATCTCCCTGCTCCAAAGCGATGTTAAAATCCTTGCGAAAGTGCTAGCCATTAGAGTGAACAAGGTCATTCTATCCCTAATACACCCCGACCAGGCAGGGTTCATGCCTCGTAGCTCTACCGCGACAAACCTTAGACGCCTATACCTTAACATGCAGACCCCCTCGGATTCCGCCGGCCGCAGGGCACTGTTGTCACTTGATGCCAATAAGGCTTTCGACAGTGTCGGCTGGCGGTATCTGTGGGCAGTGTTGGTCAAGTTTGGCTTCGGCCCCAGGTTCCTCAGATGGGTGAGACTGCTGTATGATGCACCCCAGGCGGCCATACGTTTATCAGACAGGATGTCTCAGGCCTTTGCCCTGGGCAGGGGGACCAGGCAGGGTTGTCCCCTGTCCCCTCTGCTCTTCGCTCTGGCAATAGAGCCACTGGCGGCCCTGGTGCGGGATTCTCCCGCGGTCAGGGGCTTCCGTTATGGCGACATGCATGAAAAAAAAAATCATGCTATACGCCGACATGCTCCTGTTTTTGGAGGATGCGGAGGATTCCCTGTGCCAAATGTCCCTGGTGGCGGGGTTCGGCCATTTTTCTGGCCTCACCATTAATTGGACTAAATCAGCCCTGATGTATCTGGACGGGCCTCCCCCGTCTGACGGTAGTCCCACATGTCCTGTCCCCGTAGTAACTTCCTTTAAATATCTGGGGGTACATGTCTCCCCTAAGGCGACTGATTATTGTAGCCTGAACGTCTTTCCCTTATTGACCAGGTTCAGGGACAAGATCCACATATGGAATAGGCTAAAAATGTCCCTAGCGGGCAAAACCAATCTCATCAAGATGATTCTGATGCCGCAGTTACTCTACCTACTTCACAATTCCCCAGTTGTCATCACCCTCAAGACGTTTAGAGTGGTCAACTCGCTTTTTAGGCAATTGCTCTGGCACATTAAAGCTCCCAGGATAAAACTGGAATTGCAGAGGCCCAAGGAGGGTGGGGGGCTGGCTCTTCCTAACCCGTGGATCTACTACCTGGCTGCACAGCTACAGCACCTGATCGGTGCCATGTCCCTGGCCCCGGCCGGCTCCTCGGCCAGGCTGTTACTGCTTGGCTCGGGGGCTGCGTCGATACCGGAGGGTCTTGAGGCCCAGCGGTTTCAGAAACCTAACAAGAAAATGCCCACTTTTGCGCTCATCCAGAAGGTTTGGAATAAGGCCAGGCAGCTCCAGGGGGGTCACGGGATTTACTGAATTTAGCCCAATCTGGGAGAACAATACATACACTGAATTGGCCAAGCTGGAACAGGGTCCTAGATGGCGCCTTCAGGGCATAACTCTCCTCAAACAGGTATTTCAGGGTGGTGCACTAATCCCGTTTGACACCCTGCGGTCCAGATTTGCACTCCCTCAATCCATGCTCTTTTACTACTTACAACTGAAACATGCAATTAGGGCCCAGGGAGATGCGGTGGAGTGGGCTCAGTCCCCCACTCCAGTATTTCGCATCTTAAGGGCCGCATCTGAGACTAGAGGTATTATCTCACAGTGTTACCACATGTTGCTAGACTCATTTCTGGAGGCACATCCCATGAAAGTGGCGGATAAGTGGGAGGAAGATGTAGGTCCGATGACAGGGGACATGTGGGAGGAAGCGCTGATGGCAGTCAATAGCTGTTCGCTCAATGTAGCACAGAAAGTATCTCAGCTGTACATTTTGTTGAGGGTCCATTATACCCCAGTAAAACTTTTTAAAATGGGCGGGGCTGCGGACCCGATGTGCAACAGGTGCAAGGTAATGTCTGGCGATCTGATTCACTTGCTCTGGCTATTCTGGATCGGCTGCAAAGGCTACGAATGTGGTTTTCAGTAGCACATGGCGCTCATTGCCCTGATGAGATTATTCATACCAAATGACCTTTCCAGATTACTCAGCCACAACTCACATGAAAGAAGATCTGGCGATGTTTATTCGTCGTATGATCCGTAGAATGCAAGTTACAACAGGTAAAAGAACGATTCTTCCATGCAGGTATAAGAGGAACATACAGGTCACATGAATGTACAGCATAAAATGACTGATACATAAGAGAAGGGGGAGGAGAAACTAAGCAGCATGGTAACTACGGAATCCCACTAGGGACAAACTAGGCAGGCATTAAAGAGACAGTACATAATAATAAAAACAATATCATGTAACATGACACTCCCCGCCTGAAATCTTTAGATTTCAAAGTCTATTACATATGTAAAGATAAGTCCCAATGTCAAGAAGTCCAACTTGAACCTGTAGGGGAAGAAACGTTAAAGTAAAACTGGTGTGTAAACCATAGATACGAGATACCCGCAAAAACAAGAAGGTATGCAGTAAATGAACAACTAAACATGAAGTCCAAAAGACAGATGGCTTGAGTCCTGTAGTCTATCGCTATAATCGTGGGACTTCAACAGCAGCACAGTCAATAGTGATAGTGATATTCTCCCCGCCATAGCGGGTATAGCCGGTACTCCTGCATAAGTCACTCACTTGGGAGAAGGAGCACCAATTCAGTGATTGGTCGTGAGAAAGTCCGAGCGGAACCTCCTTTGGTTATCTTAATCTCAACCTTCCGAACCTTTCCGTCATCGCTGGGTGTTACGCTTGTTACAAGACCCATAGGCCACTCATTGCGACAGACTTCTCTATCTTTCAGAAGAACAAGGTCGCCAACTTTGAGGTTAGGCTTGGGTGTTTGCCATTTGGAACGGCTTTGAAGGGTATGTAGGTACTCTTTTCTCCAGCGATGCCAAAACACGTTGGCTAGGTGTTGCACCCGTTTCCATTGACGCCTATAGATATCCTTCGGGTCAATCTCGGCAGAAGATATCACGGTAGTTCCAACCTTCTGAGTAAGGAGTGTGGCTGGGGTAAGGACCATTGGAGCATCAGGATCGGAAGATACAGGTACTAGAGGCCTTGCATTAATGATGGCGGATACTTCTGAAAGAAAGGTACTCAAAGTCTCATGAGTAAATAGTGAAGACTTGTGGTCCTGCAACATGGAATCAATTTTAATGTCCATTTCACTCTTTGACTTCGGCTATTTCCTCTGCTAGCACAGCTGCACAAAGTTCAAGTCTGGGTATGGTATGTGCAGGTTTTGGTGTTAGCTTTGTCTTGCCTATAACAAAGTTGCAGTGTACGTCTCCATTAACTCCTGAGGTCTTCAAATAGGCCACTGCAGCTATAGCTTCAACTGATGCATCTGAGAAAATATGGATTTCCCTCTGGACAGCGGCTGAGATGGAGACTGAGGCATAGCAACGTGGAATTTGGAGGTGTTCTAGTGTCTTCAGAGAACCTCTCCATTTCTCCCATCTTTGTTGTTTCTCAATAGGTAACGGAGTGTCCCAATCTATGTTATCAGTAGTAAGCTGTCTTAATAGCATCTTACCTTGGATGGTGACTGGGGCTATAAATCCCAGTGGGTCGTAGATGCTGTTCACTATGGACAAGACTCCTCTCTTGGTGAAGGGTTTGTCACAGGTTGACACTTGAAAGGTGAATGCGTCTTCTTTGATGTTCCACAGCAGACCTAGACTTCTCTGCATAGGGGGCGTGTCTGACCCAAGGTCAAGGTCTTTCACACTGGCAGCATAGTCCTCAGGGTGAAATGCATTCATTAGCTCTTGGCTGTTAGATATAATTTTGTGAAGTCTCAAGTTTGCTACAGATAGCATCTCCTTTGTTGTGGTAAGAAGATCAATTGCTTCTTTAGCAGTAGGAAAGGACTTGAGTCCGTCGTCTACGTAAAAGTTACTTTCAACAAATTGACGAGCGTCTGATCCATACTCCGCTTCTCCAAGCTGAGCCGTCTTTTAGTCCATAGATTGCTACAGCTGGAGAAGGGCTGTTCCCAAAGACATGCACTCTCATTCGGTAATCAATTACCTCTTTGTTGATGTCATTGTCCTTGTGCCACAGAAACCTGAGGTAATTCCTGTTATCTTCCTTGACGATGAAGCAGTGGAACATTTGTTGAATGTCGGCCATCACCGCTACAGGTTCTTGACGAAAGCGAATTAGGACTCCAATGAGGCTGTTGTTCAAGTTGGGCCCTGTGAGAAGCCTTCTTGTTGGGCACTGGAGTCAAAGACAACTCTGATTTGGTCTGGCTTTCGTGGGTGATACACACCGAAGGAAGGGAGGTACCAGCATTCTTCTTTCAATGGGGGTGCGGGTTCGGCATGGCCCCTATCAAAGATATTCTGTATGAAGTCCACAAAATGTCTTTCCATCTCTGGCTTCCTGCTTAAGGTACGCTTTAAGGCGGAGAATCTTTTAACTGCTTGATGTAGATTGTTAGGTAGCTTCTCTCTCGGGAGGCGAAAGGGTAGGGGGTGCTACCCAGCTATTGGAATCTTCCTGAAAGAACTCATTGTCCATTACTTTAAGGAATTTTGTCTTCTACCGAAGGAGCCAACATGTCATCTTCACTGCTTACATTGAAAACTGTAGAACCAAAGCTGTCATCGTAGGTGCAGGAAAGGTTTGTGTTGCAATGTTGCAACTTGCAGCTAGTTACCTTCTCCTTTACCCAGTAGTGATGTGGGCAATACATTTGTCTTGAATGAAGAAATGTTAGTAGGCATTTTCATTTTGCCTATACAGACGTTGCCTATGATGACCCAGCCTAAGTCTAGGTACTGGGCGAATGGGGCCTCTGGAGGTCCGCTGACCTGTCTGTGTACCTTGTGGATCCTTAGAATATCTCTTCCCAGCAGAAGAAGGATATTAGCATCTTTGTCAAGTGGTGGGATTTCACTTGCTATTGACCTTAGGTGGGGGTGGTAGAAGGCAACTTCTGGTGTAGGTATTTCTCCTTTGTTGGCTGGTATCTGGTTAGACTCTACAAGTGTAGGTAAGGGTAATTGTAGGTTGTTTTCTAGGGAGGACACAATAAATCCATGGGCCCTTCTTCCAAAAACCTCTGTAGTTCCACTACAAGTGCCTAAGGTGTAAGGGTGAACCCCTCCTTTTATGCAAAATAGATCGAACAGTTCTGATCAGGCAAGTGATCGATTGCTTTGATCATCTAAGATAGCATACACCCTTAAAGTCTTTTCTGGCTGATCCTTGTGATGAATATTCACTAGGCATATTTTAGCACAAGACTTGTCACAGTGGTCTTCCCCACAGACTTCAGTGCATGAAGAAAATACCATGGTGGAATTAGGTACCTGATCTGTACTCTTCCCGCTGTGATTCTGCCCAGGAGAAAGGTTTGCAGGTTGTGAAGGATTGGACTCAAGGGGATGGAGTGCTTGCACATGGTCCTCGGAACCGCACTCTGTGCACTTGATAGGGATTTTACATTCCTTGGCAAAGTGGTCGGTGGAAGCACAGCATCTATAACATACCCCAAAAGTCTTTAGCAGTTCTTTTCGTTCTTGTAGGGGCTTCTTCCTAAAACCGATACATTTTTTGAGAGGATGAGGCTTCTTGTGGATGGGACATAATCGGTTTGGGTTTTCGATCTTGCCGCTCTTGTTTGAGGCGGGAGCTAAGGCGGGAGTGGGGATAATGTCTTCCTAACAGATACGGGACCTCTACGGTTCCTGTAGCTAGTATGTAGGTCGTCCCCCTTAGGTGAGGGAGTATTGAACTCACCGAATGCAAAACTAGGATCGTTCTTGGTGTCAGCAATGTTCCTGACGAAATCGCAGAAGTAGGAGAACGGGGGAAAGGAAACCTTGTTTTCCCGTTTGTATGATGACCCAACTTGGATCCACCTTTCTTGTAGGCAATGCGGAAGCTTGCAAATGATAGGGTTAACTCCTCGAGCAGTGTCCAGGTAACTGAGGCCAGGTAGCTTAGGGTCGGTTTTGGCGAGCTGGACTTCGAGAAGAAGGTCACTGAGTCTCTGGAACTCTTTATTGTCCTTACCAGATATCCTTGGGAAATTTTCCAATCGTTTGAGCAATGCACTCTCTATGGCTTCAGGACTACCATAAGTCTGTTCTAGACGCTCCCATGCTGCGGCAAAACCTGCAGTCGGATTGTCGATGTAGACTGACCTGAGGCTCTTGACACGCTCTGTAGACTGTGGGCCAAGCAACCCGATCAGCATATCCAGCTCACGGTCGGCAGTAATACCGATACCGCCTATTATAGCTTTGAAAGCGGCTTTCCAGCTTCTGCAGTTTTTAGGATGGTCGTCAAAGTTTACTAGGCCTGACTTGGTGAGCTCACGTCGAAGTAAGTGCTTTACGAACTATGTTGTATCGGTTGCCTCTGACTTTACATAGGAGGTTGTTGGTTGAATGTTATGGATTGCGTTGTTTATGGTATTGTTGTAAAGAGACGTGGGAAGATATGGTGCAGCAAGGGCATTCAGCTGAATTGTTGGGTTAAGGTCTGGAACAGTACTGTTAGCAGGAGGTTGGTGACTAGCTTGCAGATCAGTGTGCCGTTCTGCGACATATGTAGGATCAGCATGACAGTCAGGAGATGCACTGTGGTGATTTTGCATGTAGGAAGTGGCTGGAACAGCTTTTACCCGATGGTGAGATGAAGTCCTTACGTTGCCGTGAAACGTGGAGGTAATTGAGTGTTCACTGCCGTGGTTTAGAACATAGTTCTTAGTGCGTTCGAAAGGATCTTCTACATCTGCCTTGACGCTGACCCTTTCGCTAGCGTTTTCATCTGCACCGATAGCTTGTTCCAAAACCTTTAGTTTTGCTGCGGCTGCCTCGTAGTTGCTCTGTTCCTTTAAAGCTTCAATCGCTGCCCTTTGACGTGCCGTTTGAGCTTCTACTGCTGCAACCTCAGCTTCCATGTCTGCTTTCTTTTTTGCATATCCGGCCTTTACTTTGATAGCCTCTGCTTCGGCACGGGCATTTATTAGCTGTTCACTAAGCGTTGAGTGCCTTGAACTTCGGGATCTAGAGGAACCTTTAGAACGTCTGGTGGATACAGATTTGTGAGATACAGTGTCCTGTGGCAGCATTAATTTTGCTTCTGCCTTTACTTTAGTTCGCTGGATAAAGCTTTCTCTTTCCTCATTAAGAAGCTGGGCATTGTGAAGTTGCTCTAAGGACTCCTCAGTGTTGATGCTTTGCAGAATAGTTTTATATTTATTGCTTGTAGTCTGGTACAGTTTATATGAAGCAGAGATGCTTTATGGCGCCCTCTAGTTGCAGTACCTCATGTCTGGGACATGAAATCACATCAATGTGGGTGAGGATTTTATCCCAAATCTGCTTCAAACTGGTTGCTAGTTCAGTTCTCATGGATTCAAAGTTCTCTTTAACCTTCCAAGTGGGTTTCACAGAGCGTTTGGTCAATGCAGTGGACTCTGGGTCCTCATCCTGGCTTTCTCTGTGTGAAGCATGCTGTGGTGTTTCATCACACACTGAGCCCTTTCCACTCATGATGGCCTGCAGCACACAGGCTTGGCTGTAGCAGTGAAGAGTGTCTGTATACTGTGAGGAGCTGTAACAAGCTGTGCTGGGGTTGTATGCAGAGTTCTCATGCAATACACACAGTTACACTTCACTATGATCTGTCCTGTGACACAGTTATCTCTGTGCAGGCTGCTGGATACGTTCTTTTACTATTCTGGATCGGCTGCAAAGGCTATGAATGTGGTTTTCAGTAGCACATGGCGCTCATTGCCCCGATGAGATTATTCATACCAAATGACCTTTCCAGATAGTTTACTCAGCCACAACTCACATGAAAGAAGATCTGGCAATGTTTATTCGTCGTATGATCCGTAGAATGCAAGTTACAACAGGTAAAAGAACGATTCTTCCATGCAGGTATAAGAGGAACATACAGGTCACATGAATGTACAGCATAAAATGACTGATACATAAGAGAAGGGGGAGGAGAAACTAAGCAGCATGGTAACTACGGAATCCCACTAGGGACAAACTAGGCAGGCATTAAAGAGACAGTACATAATAAAAACAATATCATGTAACATGACACTGGCGCTGCCCCAAGCTCCACAGGTTCTGGAAGGGAGTTGTGGATACACTTAACTCTGTGTTCCAGGTGGCCGTGCCCCTGGAGCCGATATACTGCCTGCTTGGAGTGTTGGAGGGAGTGGTAACAGAGGAATTGACTCGAATGGCACTAAACAGGGCACTGTTCCAGGCCAGGAGGGCTATTCTCCTGAAATGGAAACTGGAGGACCCCCCCACGCTTAAATCCTGGGTGATGCATATGGGCAGGATGCTTGTCATGGAGAAATACATCAGCACAGGGGAAATGCAGGCAAATTTGACAGGATTTGGGATGCATGGTTGGCCACACCTGGCTTGAGCCCTATGGAACTTGTTCAGAGGAGGTTGCTGGGTGGTAATTAGACTTGCCAGTTCAGGGGCGGCGGGATTAGAGGGCATGTTACTGGATACTGTTGGAATGTGCTGGATGCTGGTTGGAGAGCAATGTGTGAAGTGTACTATATATGCTGAGGCTATTATGTCATATTGGTTTTCTTTTCCTGTATGTTATGTGAGCAATAAAAACTTTTCAGATTTAAAAAAAAAGTACATGGCCTGTTTCTGCCACTGTTTGGCTATTATACCCGTTATTGATCCTTTCTTCGATTTTTTCCTTTCTTACTAATTAACATCTTCTCTATAATCTACCCACGTCCTCATGATGCATTTAATGGGCACCCCTGTTAGCTGTCCCTGATATTCGGTCCTCCTTTTATGGTGTCCTCTGGGCCTTTCCTTTCTGCTCCATAGGTGGTTGATCTGTCTACACACACACACACCTATTATCAATATGATTAATTTTGATCTTTCTACTTTATTTATATATTTTTTCTTGTTATAGCAAACTAAAATAAAGGCTTTTTGAAGAAGCGTCAAAGGACACGAAACATGTCAAGCCACAGCATTGTTTATGCCAACTTACAGACATCAAGTGTAATGGTTTTCCAATCCTTCCTGGGATCTACCTAAATATACAAACTATCTGGATGTTCCGGCTACCTTTGAAGGATTTTTTCATTTATTTACTTTCTTGTAATTTCTGTAGGCTCAACAATGTTGCAAAGTTTGGTGTCATGTACAGTTCCTATGGAACTGGTGTGCTTTTTATATGTACTTTTTTTGTAATACATTTTTAAAAGATAAACCTTTTTTTGTATCCCTACCTTATTACCGTGCCTTAAAAGTCCATGACTAGCCCTTTGTTTTTCTGGTTTTCTAAAACACACTACATTGCCCAAAGGTTTGATGAAATAAATAAAAAGATGATCTTAGGCCAACTATCTTGGATACCAAACACGACATGCTTTAAAATCCCGGAAATGCGCAGTGGCGACAAAATACATACATTTTTAAAAGCCTTTACAGATTACCACATTAGAGGAGGTCTACTGCTAAAATTACTGCCCTCGATCTGACCTTTGCGGTGATACCTCACATGCATGCTGCAATTGCTGTTTACATATGATGTCAGACCGACACTTGCGTTAGCCCTTGCGCAAGAGCAGGGGGTGTTTTTTTTTACTGTTATCTCAGAGAATGTAAATAGAATGATAGCAATAGTTAGTGACATGTACTTTTTTTATTGGGGTTTATTAGACCCTAGATCTTTCCTCTGTCCTTAAAAGCACCTGACCACATTACCTCCCACTGCTTGTAAAAGCAGTCGAGGCCAATTAGCCGTTAAAATTGTTTTTACAGGGGGCGTGGCCAAGAGCGGCATGTGAGCGGACGTGTCTCACAGAGCTCCCTGGAAGCATACTTCATTGATCCTTCTCCCGGCCGAAATACCGAGTGATTTCTATACAGAATAACGACTGGCAGCACAGCCGCACTCGAGGCACACATTGATCCACTCACCCGCCCGATCACCGGCATGATGACCCGCAAACAGCTCAAGGGAGACGAGCTGCAGGACTTACAAAATGGCGCCGCGGCACCCTGGAAAGCACGAGGAGACAAGAAAGATGCGGGTAGGAACCCCCCCAAGACCCCTAAAGCCCAGGGAAAAGAGGTAACTAAGGACATGGTGTATTATGCACAAAAACTTAACAACATAGCAGACCATACCTCTGATGAGGAGCTGGACGCTGAGCCAGACATCTTTCAAGCGCTGGCGCCGGGGCCTCCTTCCTCATCACAGCAGGCCTCAGCCCAGATTACACCTACAGAGCATACAGGGGAGGAGGAGGAAGATGAGGGCTCTGAACAACCCACGCTGGCTCAGATTCTGAGAGCGGTGAATAAATGCACAGAATCGGTGCAGACGCTGCAACAACATTTTGGGGGGTTGAAGGAGGAGGTGGGACTGATCCGCCACGATCTCCAAAAAATCAGGGAGCGCACCACGGCGGTGGAGGGCCGTGTCAGCGAGGTGGAAGACAGGATGGCCCCCCTTGTTAGAGAGCTACAGATCACAGCCAGGACAGCGACTGCTAATGAGAACCGCAACGAAGACATTGAGAACCGTTTGAGGAGGAGCAATGTGCGCATAGTGGGCCTCCCTGAGAAAGCGGAGGGCCGGGATCCTACCGCGTTTGTAGAAGCCTGGCTGCAAGAAGTTTTTGGCAAAGATGCTTTTACACCCTTTTTTTCTGTGGAGAGGGCGCACAGAGTGCCACCCAGACCTCTCCCCCCTGGTAACCCGCCACGAACCATGCTTGCTAAACTTCTCAACTTTAAGGACAAAGAAATCATCCTGAGACTGGCCAGAGAACGGCGCAACATTCAATTTAATGGAGTGCGGGTGTCCTTTTACCCCGATTTCTCGGCTGAGGTGCAGAGGCGTAGGGCCAAATTTGGGGAAGTAAAGAGGAGATTACAGCGCCTACGAGCTAACTACGCAATGCTCTATCCCGCAAAACTCCGAATCGTTGCAGGAGGCAGGGCCCAGTTTTTCGAATCAGCGGCGGATGCCTCATCATGGCTGGATATGAATGAACACGTGATTCGTCAGGTGGAGAGACCGGCGGCGGACGAGGACTGATTTATCCTGATCTGCCGGACTGAGTACTGTGATGGACCGGGAGAACAATATTTGTAGAGAGGGAAAGAAGGCCTTCATTTCCCTAGCCAGGATCGGAGCGAACTGAATTATTTACTGACCGGTATAATTATTCATGCGACTTGGATCACACACGGAGTGCCCAAGGAGGCGCTGGAAAGGAGCCATGGGATGCACGTTGCGTCCGTGGCAAGTTAAGGGCTCAGGTTTAGCCCAGCAGCAGTATTCTGCAAAGTTGAAGTTTTTTGTTGTTCCTTATATGGTTTCACAGTTTTTTCTTTTTTTTTCGGTTTTTTTGGATGTTGCTCTCTTCCTCACACACCCAGAAAGGCTGTTCTCACAGAATCACACTCCCAGCCATAGGACTGAGGCTCCCTGGTATAAGCACGATCTAAGCGGTGAGATATGGGTAAACACTCCACACTGGGGTATACCTGACTGTTTGAAGTTGATGACCCATATCCTGCTACTCCCTTTTGTTTTTTTTTATGACTATTTTGCATTTTCACTGTCGTCCACCCAGGAGGACGCTGATCTCACATTAGCAAAGCTATGTGTTATATGCCCGCTGGTCAGGTTGGGGGGAGATGGTGATTGTCACGACGAGTGGAAATTTGATATGACATGTGATGCCTTTTTAACTAAAACATGATGACGGGGATTGCTGTAATTTCATGGAATGTACGGGGTTTGGGAGATCCACTTAAACGTACTATGGTGTCCACCTCCCTCAGGAAACATTTCCCAGCTATATGTGTCCTACGGGAGACTCATTTGACTCCGGATACTAAGTCATGGATGGGGTTTGCTTGGGCAGGCTGGACATATCACTCCACTCACACCTCATATTCAAGGGGTGTGAGTGTATTGATACATAGACCTCTGGACTTTCAGCTAATAGACTCTAGAATTGACCAGGAGGGGAGATATGTGTTTTTATTATGCAAAGTATATCAACTGACGCTCATTCTAGCTGCAGTATATGTTCCTCCCCCATTTAGCCCACAGATATTGCGCACCCTCCTGGCCTTTCAGCTGTGCAACCCTGGTGTCCCCTTGGTGGTAGTGGGTGATTTCAATGGAATTATGAACCCCTGTTTAGATAGACACCCGGCCCCGGGGGGAGCCCCGGGGATGACAAGGTCAGCCATGGCAAAGTTTATGGAGGAGGTGGGGTGGGTGGACCCATGGAGACTAAGGAACCCCCTGGAGAAACAATTCTCATGCTTCTCCAAGGCACATATGTCCCTGTCCAGGATAGATCTGTGTGTGTGCTCGGCGTCTGCAACTCAGTATGTGGAGGATATACAGTATCTCCCCCGGTGTGTCTCAGATCACTCCCCCATCTTACTCTCCCTGAGAGTTAGGCCACTCACTACTCTCCCGCGGGCACCGTGGAAGCTTAATGCCTTTTGGCTTAACCTATTCCCCTCTCATGAAAAAGTTGAAAAAGAGATTGTGGCCTACTGGCAGAGGCACGCAGATCATCCTGGTACAGACACTGCCTGGGATGCTTTTAAGGCCTTCCTGAGAGGAATTTTCATTGCTGAGGTGAATGCCATAAAACATCACACGACAGAACAAAGGGAGCAGTTAGCACAGATGGTAAAACGCTTAGAGGCGGAATATATTGCCAACTCTGGGGAGGGCTCTAGGGAAGCATGGATAGCGGCACAGGACGCATTGACCAGACTTGACTCCTCTAGGGCTGACAAGAAACGTTTTTTTTCCAAAATGGCTTTCTACGAGGAGGGGGAGCAGACAGGCAAACTCCTGGTCAAGATAGTGCAATCACAACAGACGTCCCCGTCCATTGGAGCTCTGAGGACTGAGGGAGGACAACTTGTAAACACTCCCGACCGGGTGATGAGGGAACTGGTCAGATTTTATTCTGACCTGTATGAATCAAAACAAACACACACTAGAGAGGAGACTCGGGAATTTCTGCAAGGGATAGAACTACCGTGTTTAACGGAGTCCCAGGCGGAGTCCCTTGAGGCTCCTATCACCATTGAGGAGATGATAGAGGCAGCTAACTCTTTTCCTAATGCTAAAGCTCCAGGGGATGATGGCATCCCGATCGAAGTATACAAACAGTATGGGGAAGTTGTGCTCCCGAAGCTGCTGCACACTCTGAACGCGGCCAGGAAGTCACAGCGGCTCCCAGACTCCATGAGACAAGCAAGCATAGTTTTGCTACTTAAACCCGGAAAGGATCCGCTAGATCCTGGCTCCTATAGGCCGATCTCGCTCCTGCAAAGCGATATAAAAATACTGGCAAAGGTCCTCGCAATAAGGTTGAATAAGGTGATAGCGGCAATCATACACACTGATCAATCTGGTTTCATACCGGAGAGATCCACTGCTATAAATCTCAGGAGATTGTTTGTAAATATGCAGTCTACAGCAGATAATATGGGGGATAGAGCATTATTATCTTTAGATGCCCATAAAGCTTTCGATAGCATAGAATGGCAGTACCTGTGGGCGACATTGACCAGATTTGGATTCGGGCCTGTGTTTCAGTCCTGGGTGCGGCTCCTGTACGACTCCCCCTTGGCGGTTATTAGAGAGGAGGGTAGAGTGTCTTCTCCCTTCCCGCTGCACAGGGGGACCCGGCAGGGTTGCCCCCTGTCGCCTTTGCTGTTCGCGGTAGCCATAGAACCGTTAGCAGCCCTGGTACGGTCCAACCCCCTGATTACGGGATTTCAGTATGGTCTGACGCACGAAAAGATTATGTTATACGCGGACGACACCATGCTGTTACTGGGGGACACGTCGGGCTCCCTCCGGGAGGCGATGTCTGTGGTTCAGACCTTTGGTTCCTTTTCTGGCCTACTGATTAATTGGACTAAGTCCGCAATAATGCTCCTGGACTCGGTGAACCCGCAGGATCCCACATTGCAGAATATCCCGGTGGCAACTAAATTCAAATATTTGGGTGTCTGGGTTACCCCCCAGCCGCTCGACTATGTCACTCTTAACCTCACTCCCTTAGTAGGCAGAATTAGAGATAAAATTAAAATATGGTCAAAATTGAAAATGTCCCTAGTTGGTAGAGTAAACCTCACAAAAATGGTGTTTATGCCCCAGTTGCTGTATATTCTTCATAATACTCCCATGGTTGTCCCTCTCAGGGTCTTTAGGATCATCAACTCCCTATTTCGTTCATTTCTTTGGCTTAATAAACCCCCTAGAATCAAACTAGAACAACTACAAAAACCTAAGGAGATGGGAGGGCTTGCTCTTCCAAACCCCTGGTTGTACTACCTGGCAGCTCAATTACAACACATTGCTCGAGCTATGAGTAAGGGACCGGGGGATCCAGTTGTGGACATAGTACAGCACATGACAGGTATGGACAGCATGGTGACTGGACTCGAATCTTTACAATGCGCCAAGTCGAATAAACTTTTCCCCACATACGCACTAATGCAAAAGATTTGGAATAAAACAAGACAACTACAAAACATAGAGGGTTTTACAGGGCACAGCCCAATTTGGAACAACCGCTACTATGAGGAGCTGTTGTCTTTGACATGCGGCGAGCGCTGGAGGAGATACGGGGTCACGCATCTGGTTCATATCTTTTCCGGGGGCCGCCTGCTCACTTTTGCGGAGCTCCGGGAGAAGTTTGAACTACCTCAGGCAATGCATTTTTACTATCTGCAGCTGAGTCACGCCATTAGGGCCCAGGCTGGGAACAACCCCTGGATACTGTCCCCCTCCCCGATCTTCCACTTTATGAATGGGATAACTGGCTTCAGGGGCTTCATATCAAGCGCCTATGCCATGCTGCTGTCGGCGTTTCTGCCGGGCATCCCTGCCAGGGTGGTGACCTCATGGGAGAGAGACGTGGGTGCTTTTGAGGAGGAACAGTGGGAGGAAGCACTGCTAGCTATTTGGGGTTCCTCACTTAATGTGGCACAGCGGCTGTCACAACTGTATATTGTCCTACGGGTACATTTCACACCAGCCAGAATGCACAGGATGGGCTTGGTGGATGAGGATTCCTGCCCCCTAGATGCGCCAGGGACCGTGGAGACCTCATACATCTGATGTGGCGATGCCCCAAGCTGCACCTATATTGGGTGGGGGTTCTCAAAACTCTGAGTGAGGTCTTTATGGTTCAGGTACCGCAGACCCCTAAAGTATGTATCTTAGGTATCATGGATGATTTGCCACTTGAGGACGGTTCGAAGGAAGCAGTTGGCAGATCCCTCTTCCAGGCCCGCAAACTCATCCTTACCCATTGGAAAGATGTGGATCCCCCTAGATTAGGGGAATGGATAGCCCAGATGCAATTCACACTCAGGGCAGAGAAATATATCTATCAGCACAGGAAACGGAGGGGTAGGTTCGAGTTACTGTGGGCCCCCTGGTTAAATACCCCGGGGCTGGCTCCTTTAGAGTTGGTACTGGACAGGCTGCTCATATAATAACTGGGAGATACGGGGACTCAAATGGTATAATGAGACATCATGTGGGGGAGGGCCAGGGGCATGAGTCGTTGCCCACACTGGAGTGTGATATAGGGTGTGTGAGTTCACAGCTATTTCTCTACCTGCACTATTGTGATTTGATTTAATAAAGGGAGAGTGTAGTGGGATAGATGTTTTGTGAGTGTATTGTTATCTTTTTATGCTGTTTGAGGATGGACGAATGCAAATCGTTCAAATTGTTTGTAACCTTGTATCGTTACCATATTATTCAATAAACATCCTTTTGTGAGAAAAAAAAAATTGTTTTTACATGAAAGCCGACCGCTGGCTGAAAAGGATACCAAGATGATACCTAAACCCACAGGCATCATTCTGGTATAACCATTTAAAATCCAGCAACATACCAGTACATGCATTGTAATCTTTTTTTCCCCATGCATTGTATTGTAATTTTTTTTGGCCGAACCAAAAAAAAAAAAAGGAAAACAAATAAAACCCCAAAAAAACAAAGAAAATAAATAAATAAATAAATAAATAAATAAATAAATAAATAAATATATATATATACACATATATACACACACATACATACATACATACATATACACACACACACACAATCTATTTTGTGTTTATGATTGTCACAAAATCGTTAAAAAAAAGAAAAGTAACTGTTCAACTTTTCGGGTTCCAGGTTTGGGTGTCAAATGCGATCGCATCTTGGGAGACCTTGTGTAAGCGTGTCCTAGCCTTTGAAATGCTGGACTCTACGCTAAAACTTCACTAGTGTGTGGTATCATCCAAAAACATTTCCACATAGCACATGAGCATTCAGCAAAGCCAATTGAAATAATAGAGACTTTTTGTACCAGTATCTTGACTTACGGGCAATATGATACGGCGCCAAACAACTGGTAGTTGAGGTGCACCCCTCCCATATTTTGGTTATATTCGTGGACACAGAGGGGTTTCTCCACAACACCAGTTGTCATATGAATTTCGACTGTCGTGTCTGCATGAAGGGAGGCAAGAACAAAAACACATTCTTATTGTCCCTCTACTTCACAGCGAGCAAATTACTACACCTTGAGCAGGCCCTCTCCCCCAGCCTAAGACAGGATTCTACAAGCCACTAGGGAAAGCTGCAGCGATTAGGTCGCACAATGCCACATGCTCCAATCTGATGATCAAACAAGTGACAAAAAAGCGGCATTCTCGTGTAATAATGGTACCCCTTTCCGAATTAAGGCGATACCAAGTCCCACACAAGCGCTCCCTATGTAATCTGGGCAGTCCTCCAGCTCTGACTATCTTTTCCCTCATAAACCATAAAGCTCCACGTATAGCCTGTTGCCCTGTCAGAGCTTATAGAGCTTGATCCCATATCTGGCACGCTTGCTGGGAAGGTACTGATTTGAAAGACAAGCGGCCAGAAAATTAGGGACTCAACGCAGACAACTTGATGGGGGGAGTATACATGGCTGCAAAACATTCGTTGAAGTGGTTTATGAGGGGCCGTATTTTGTAGAGCCGATCGTATTCAGGGTCTCCACGTGGACGACAAAGTTTATTGTTACCGCAAGATCTCCTTGCATCGTTTCCTGGCCATGGAAGCACAGAACACGGGCATATGGTCATGTGGACCAATACATCCGCAAGTTCGAGAATTTATGTATGCCCATGGTGAGGCAAAGGTCCAAAAAGATCTTAAATTTATAAGTGGTTTCCATTCTCTGGCAAGGGCGGACTGGGATTAGCTGCAGTGAAATTACCAGCATACAAATTAGTCTGGTCCACAGGAGCACACTACAGCGCACGTCTCCCTAGCAGTAGGGCGTGTATGCTTTGGCTCCAGGCAGGTCCCTGCTCTCAGCTCTGTCCCAGCCCAGCCTCACAAGCTATCGCATCCAGGAGCAGCAACCCTCCTTTCCCCCTGACACTCTCTCCGCAAGGTAAGCCCTCATATGGTTAGCCTGGTCTACCCCCTGGGACTGGATACGGCCATCCTTCTCAGGATAGCCGTGGCTCTCCAAGTCCCGGGGGGCGAACGACCGGGACCCCCCCACACTCCATCCCGCCGCCTTCCTCTCCTCCCCGGGTCCCCTCGCTCCCCACCGCAATCCTCGGGGCTTTGAGACAGCCCCATAGTCCAGGATCGCGGCCCCGAGTGCAGGAGGGCGTCCCAGGAAAGTCGGCGGCTTCGCCTGCGGCCTAGCGGAAACCCCCCCCCCCCCGCACGCCGAAAAGTACAATAAAACTAATCAAAAGGGATTCCACCACCAGTCTTCGTAGCCCCCCCCCCCCCCCCCCCCCCGAGGACCCCACGTTGTACCCCCTGCAGGCCCTCTCTCCCCCCGTCGGTCCCCTCCTGTACTTTAGCCCCCGACTCGGGCCTAGTCCCGGTCGGCGGCCATCTTGGTACACCTACAGGACTCATGCCTCAGGCCATACCCTAGATCTAATTTTCAAACATTTTTTTTTTTTTTCCTGGATGTGAGCGACTATTATCGTTTGGAGGCGATTACCAGGAAGGATCCATTCTCACCACATTTACCTATTTGGATGACACCACAAGTGGACTCAACCTGAAAAGTGCTCCTGGGCTTTGTTTTCTGCTGTTACCTTACAGCAGTAAGGCAAGGGGACATCTTTACTTATTTTGGAAATAGCATCTGCAACTGGTCATCACGGCATTTTGGCTTTTACATCAGCAATCTTTTTTGAACTTTATTTCCATATTGCATTTATACATTGCATTGACCCATTGTTACCTGTTGTATGGACATTCACCCTGAATAACACTGTTGTGTGCTATTTCTGGCACTTTGTGCACCAGATTGTTATAAGGAAGTTACACTTTTTATGTTATTTTGCACTGTCATTGGTTTGGTAGCCGGCTTAGGCTACATTTAGCACGTTCAATATATATTTTTTATATACACCATTGTCATTTTCTGACATTACTATGTATAATAGTTAGGTTATTCCTACCTTTTTTATTTTTTCCACATATCTAGTTTTTTGCCACACTTCCTCTTCATTTATCCCATCCCCACTTTCTCCCTTACAGCGCAGCACTACACCCCCACCATTTTTATCTGCCTTGGTTGATACACCAATCAGTGCAGCAGCAGCTGTACCCACCCACTCCCCTCTCCCTTCCTCCTCCCCCCGTTTATGGTAAGCGCGGTAATATTCACCCTATCATTTTCAAACAGGATTTGGAAATTGAGAGATCAGGGAAAATGAGCCACTACCATGGACCGCTCACCATGCCATTAAGTTTATAATCGCCAGTCACCTCAGGCCAAATAAAACTAGAAAACCGGTGATAACTCACTGGACTAGGTCCCAGAAGAAGCTCCACTTGGAACTTTTCAAAACGACCCTAGGAAATTAAATAAACACAATACAACAACAACGAACAGCTGTAGAAACACTGGACGCCATCAACAAGGCGCTACTTCAGTCGGCCGCCTGGGTGGCACCAAAACGCAAAACTTGCTTTCGGAAAAACAACGCCGGCTGGTTTAACGACCAGCTGACGCTGCTAAAGCAAGAGCGTAGAAGAGCAGAAGCTGCCTGGAAAAGGAGCTCTTCAGATAGAAACTACACCATTTATAAGACAATAACAAAGAAATATCATAAAGAAATCTTTATGGCAAAAAAAAAAAAATCATTTCACCAACATTAATCGCCAAGACCCTTAATCGTCCCCGCGAACTCTTCAGGCTGGTCTCGCAATCGATGAATCCAGCCTGCTTAGAGCCCCCCAATACGGTTTCACAACGAACTATCCGATTCATTAATAAAATTGAAAGAATCCGGGAAAGCATTGAGCAAAATGAAATCTGCATGAATCCCGCCCCGAATCCCACCCCCGATACTATTATATACCCGCCTCAAACACAGAAATTCACCTTAAAACCCATCTCCATCACTGCCACTAAAAATATCATTCGGTCTCTGCGTAACAGCACAGCACCCAATGACATTATTCCCACTAAACTGCTGAAAGAAAGTGCCAATATACTGGCACCAGCTATCACGCAGCTCATTAATCAATCATTCAATGAGGGCATGGTGCCCTCCTTGTTGAAACAAGGTACAATAAAACCGATCCTGAAAAAACCCACCCTTGACCCAAACAATAGGAGACCCATAACTGGTCTAAATGTCTTCTCCAAAATAATGGAGAAAGAAGTTGTACAACAGCTACAACAGCATTTAGAAACCCAAAAATTACTCGATACGTTTCAATCAGGCTTCCGTCCGGGTCATGGAACTGAAACTGCTCTGGTAAAAATATGGGATGACGTCCTAGAGGCAGCAGATGAAGGAGATCTTCTCTGCTGATCCTGTTGGACCTAAGTGCGGCCTTTGACACGGTAGACCATGGACTACTACTTGCTAGGCTAGCTGAAGTGGCCAAAGTCACGGAAGCGGATCTACCCTGGTTCTCTTCCTTCTTGGAAAAAGAGATCACAAACAGTGAAATTGGGATCTTTCACCTCAGAAATGTGTACGGTATCATGCGGAGTCCCTCAAGGATCTCCCTTGTCACCGGTACTGTTCAATATCTATCTCCGTCCCCTCTTTGAGATCATCAGCAACCAGGAGCTACTTTATCATTCCTACGCAGACAATATACAACTGTATCTCCGCGTTAGCAACGGAAAGGATCATTCGCTCGGATTAGAGAGATCCCTCACTCTTATAGATAACTGGATTACATCCAGTTATCTAAAAACTCAATGGTTCGAAAACAGAGCTTCTCCTGTTTCACGCAAACAGGAAAAGTCTCCCCACCTCAACTTGGACCCCACCACCCATCCTGGGAAAAATTATCGCCCCGAGCACCAAAGTCAAAAGTCTGAGTCATTTGACTCCTACGTGACAATGGATCCCACCATCTGCTGCGCCAGTTACGCCGACTCACCCCTTTTATTCCTAAAGAGGACATTGCAGTCGTGGTGGGAACAATCATTAATTCCAGACTCGACTATGCAAATGCCCTCTATTTAGGACTTCCCAAATACCAAATCACTCGTCTGCAAGTCGTTCAAAATACAGCAGCTCGATTAGTGACTAGGAAAAAAAAAAAAACATAGGAGTCAATCTCCCTTTCACTTAGATCCCTTCACTGGTTGCCAGTAAAAGACAGAATCACTTTTAGGCACTTTGCCTTACACACAAGTGTATTCAAAGGAAACGCTCCCCAATATCTATGCGAAAAAATAAAAGCCCATAACCCCAATCACACTTTGCGATCCACAAATCAAAACCTACTGCACATCCCAAAGACAAGATACAAGTCCAAAGGAGATCGGAGATTTGCTGTCCAAGGACCGCGACTGTGGAATGCACTACCAACCACCATCCGACTGGAGTCCGACCACTTGGCCTTTAGGAGAATGATTAAAAACTCATCTCTTCTGAAGGCAAGGCCTTCGTTATTCCAAGAAATGGAAACAGCGCCCAGAGGCGATTCAGTTCACAAGCGTTGCGCTCTATATGTTTTTCACTCACAACAGATCTATAGAGATCTTCCGTGAAAAACAATGAATAAAAATCAAGTAACGTAAAATCAGCTGTTTTCCACCCGACTACCAGGTTGGCCAGTGAATGGGGTAGTGATACTGCAGTGCTGGACGTACAACCAGGGTGTACTAGGCCGCTGATGCTTGCCAGTTCACCAGAAGAAATAGCGGCGCTGTTAATGGGGTCGGGTACGCCTGCCTTTAGCAAGGACCTCGTCTTCATTGTCAGAGCCATTGACATGGAGACGCCGTCTTCTACGGGGTTGTATTCTGAGCCAGAATCTGACAGATGCGTGACCTCTTCAACAACAGTCAGGCTCAGAAACTTGTAGGCCTCTTTACTAGTGTACATTTGCTTTGCCATTTTGGGCTCTAAATTTAGTGGTACACTAGTAAGGATTCACAGGTAAAAAAAACACCTGACCTGTCACCAAATGTAGAAAACGCTACAAAAAAAAAAAAACACAACGATCGCAGGGATCAGGCCCGTCTCTGCAAACACTGCAGTTGTGTGTTGTGTTTTGTAAGTGACAGTGATCGGACGATTTTTATCCAAATTAGGCCGATATTTAACATGGCCGCTAGTGGTGCAATGGATCACCATTGATCCGTGACCTGAAGGCACACTGTTCCGCGCATTGCTGCCGCGGCTATAGCATCAGGAAAGACCGTGGCTTCGGCCTAGCTCCAGAGCCGCTGCCATCTTGGTACACCCAGCGTGGCGGCCCTCCTCTTTGTTTACACCCACAGAGGATGGGCCCACGCACCACTCTCGGGTGTCTGTACTGAGGACAAGGGGGGGGGGGCAGGCATCTGTACTGAGGGGGGGGGGCGCATCTGTACTGAGGAGGGGGGGGGGCGACACCATTTTTTTGCACAAGTGCAAATTAGTGCCACCTGCCATCCAGTGCCAATTAGTGCCACCTGCCAGTCAGTGCAACCTGCCAGTGCCAACTAAGGCCAACTAGTGCCACCTGCCAGTGCCAATTAGTGCCACCTGCCAGTGCCAATTAGTGCCACCTGCCAGTGCCAATTAGTGCCACCTGCCAGTGCCAATTAGTGCCACCTGCCAGTGCCAATTAGTGCCGCCTAAAATATCGGGCGCAAATATCGGCCAGAGAAAAACCCATATCGGTCGACCTCTATAAAAATGACCACTGCAATCAGTGACACTCTGACTGGGGGTGCAGGGGGTGATTTGTGTGCCTATGTGTACTGGTGTAGCGTTGGTGCAACTTACTACTGATGTCTTCTCCCCTCAAGCTCCGGTCAAAAAGAACGCCTCGAGGAGCGCGACAGGCAGGGGGAAGCATTTAATTTGCCAGGAGTGATCGTGAGGGGGTGGCCAGAAACATGTACACCCATGTGCCATTCTGTCGACGTACATAGTCGTGCGGCGGTCCTTAAGCGGTTCAATCGATTTTTACGCCAAAAGCATTATTAACCACTTAGTAACCGCCTTATAGACGAAATACGTCCATAAGGCGGTTACCAAACTAACCGGACGTCCTCCCCTAGAGTCAGATGCGCTCGCCCGAGCGGGCGCGCAAACGCGATCACCACGGGACCCGCAGAAACAAGGATCGTGGTAAGGAGCCAATGGAAGCGGCTCCTTACCACGTGATCGCGCCGTCCAATGACGGCGCGATCACATGTAAACAAACCGGCGTCATTTGATGACGCCGGTTCCTCTCTCTCTGTACCGATCGGTACAGTATGAGAGAAGAGCGCGGATGGCAGCAGCAGTGTGGGATGGATCTGTGACTATTGCAGTTACAGATCAATCCCTGCATTAACCCCTTCCTTGCGCAATACTCTGAGCACCCCCCCTGCGATCCTTTTTTTTTAGGCTTCCCAGCCTAGAGGTGAGATGTGGGGTCTTATTGACCCCATTTATCACTGTAAAGAGGACCTGTCATGCTATATTCCTATTACAAGGGATGTTTACATTCCTTGTAATAGGAATAAAACTGATCAAAACATTTATTTTTGGGGGAAAACGTGTCAAACTAAAATAAAGTAAAAAAAAATAAAAATAATTACAGCTCCCCTGTACCCGTATACAGACGTGACCGCACACGCAAGTCCTGCCCACATATGAAAACGGTGTTCAAACCACACATGTGAGGTATCGCTGCGAACGTTAGAGCGAGAGCAATCATTTTGGCCCTAGACCTCCTCTCCAACTAAAAAGATGCAACCAGTAAAAACATTTAAAGCGTCGCCTATGGGGATTTTCAAGTAGCGAAGTTTGGAGCCATTCCACAAGCGTGTGCAATATTGAAGGGCGACATGTTGGGTATTTACTTGGCGTAACTTTCATCTTTCATATCTTTCAAAAACATTGGGCTAACTTTACTGTTTTGTTTTTTTAAAGCACAAAACTATTTCCAAAAAAAAAAAAAAAAAAGCGTTAGAAAAAAATGCTGTGCAAATACCATGCGCGATAAAAAGTTGCAATGACCGCTATTGTATTTTCTAGGGTCTTTGCTAAAAAAAAGAAAGTATATATAATGTTTTGGGGTTCTATGTAATTTTCTAGCGAATAAATGATGATTTTTCCATGTAGGAAAGAAATGTCAGAATTGGTCTGGGTGTTCCAGAACGCCTGATGGTGCTCCCTGCATCTTGGGCCTCTGTATGTGGTCACGCTGTGTAAAAGTCTCACACGTGGTATCGCCCTACTCGGGAAGAATAGCAGAATTTGTTTTGGGGTGTAATTAGTGGTATGTATATGCCGTGTGTGAGAAATAACCCGCCAATATGAAACTTGTGAAAAAAAAAAAAAAAAAAAAATCATGATTTTGCAAAGAATTGTGGGAAAAAAAATGACAACTTCAAAAAACTCACAATGCCTCTTTCTAAATAACTCGGAATGTCTTTCCCAAAAGGGGTCATTTGGGGTGCATTTGTACTTTTCTCACATGTTAGGGTCTCAAGAAATGAGAGGCTGTCAGTACATCAGGTGTGATCAATTTGATAAATTGTCAGTAATTGTAGACCAACTTTCACCCAGACTAAATAATATCCAATTTTTTTTTGTTTTGTTACCAAACATATGTAGCAGTATACATTTTAGGCTAAAATGTATAAAGAAAATTTTCTTCCTTTACAAAATTTTCCTTTTTTCATTTATAGCGAAAAAAAATAAAAACCGCAGAGGTGATCAAATACCACCAAAAGAAAGCTCTATTTGTGGGGGAAAAAAAAAATAATTGATCTGGTTAAGGGGGTTTAAGTGCCCAGTGGTTAAAATAATTGTTATAAAGAAGGGGGGGCGGGATTTATATCCATCCTGCGGCTCTGGCCTTTTTTGACAGAGGGCACTATCCGATAGAACACTAGGCCCACAGATGTGCAACTGGAGCCCAGGATACACAACGGGGCAGGTGTGGGGGGCACTTTAACAGGGTGTGTGAAAGCATTTGGACAGCAGCACAGCCGCTCAAATGCCGACAAGTAAACCCTCACAAAAAACAAAACACTTGTACGGCACCCAAAACTGGATGCCATGGGCATCAAGGGATATGAATGGTGCATCCTTGTTCCATCTTTTCCATTTGGCCCTGTACAATTCCTACATGGTTTATCACAAGTCTACACAAAGACCCATTACCTTCTTACAAGACCAGGAGGAGACATCACTCATCAAATCAAGAAAGCCCCATACATGAACAAAATTTGCTCTGGATGCAGTGAGTAGGCTCCAAGACAAACATGTCCTCTATATCCTCCCTCCTACCCAAACAGACCACACCCACCCCCCAAAAAAACCCTGTTAGACGCAATGGTATTTCCAGGAACCTTCCAGGACAGCTACTTGATACAATTTAAAAGCCCCCCCCCTTTCCTCTGACCTTCAGAGAAAAAAAAAAAAAAAAAATGATTAGATAGATAGATATGAAAAAATAGGGTGGCAAGATAGTTGCTGTCCTGGAAATACCGTTACCAGCAAGTCTAACAGGAGTAAACTCTGTTTGACAAATGCATGAGAGGAGGACCAGATGGCAGCTTTAGGAATTTCTTCCCATGATGCCCCCGCTCTCTGCCCATGATGTAGCCATGAATCTTGTTGAATGAGTCCCAATTGAAGGAGGGCTACGACCTGATACTTTGTAAAGCTTCACAAAATAGCTTCCCTAATCCATCTAGCGATAGAGCGTTTGGATGCTTTAGATCCCTTTTTGGGGCCACTGAATACTAACAGCTGGGAGGAACTCCTAAAAAACGAAACTTTTCCTCCTACGCATTTTTTTGGGAGAGGAACAGAAACTAGGAAGGACTACTTTCTGGGACCTATGAAAGTTAGAAGAAACTTTGAGCAAATAGAAAGGATCAGGCTTAAAGCGGAATTTCACCCTAAATATAAGTCCTTCCCATGTGATCCAGCATACTGGCGTCAGTGCCAGATCTTTCTCCCTGATGTAATAGCCAAAAGGAAGGAAATACATTTCAAAGAAGCTTTATACAAAGGCACAAACGGAGCCCTTGTTCGAGCATTAAGCATCAATGACAGATCCCAAGGAGACACATGTTTGACAATCCTGGGAGCATGTCTAGATCTGGCTGAAAGGAACCTCTTGACTTAAGGATTTCTGTTAGCCTCTTGTCTAAAAATACAGACAGGGCTGCAACCTGAACTCTTAAGGGTGCTGACAGACCTTTCTCCACTCCCTTTTGTAAAAAAAAAAAAAAAAGGGGAAGAGGTTTTCCAAACATTCCCATAGATTTTTCTAGTTGTCAACTTGCGGCTGTCCAGGATACTTTGAATAACTGTCTCTGAACAGTAAGTAACCAAGTTGCCTCCAGGCCGTTAAAAAATGGAAGGTCTGAGGGTTTGGATGCAACTCCTCCCAGGCCACCAGGGAATGATCAGAACCACTTTTGCCCAATCCTGAATAATTTTCCGAACTACCAGAGGTAGGAGGGGAAAAAGGAGGGAATACGTAGGCCAGAGCAAAATCCCATGGGAACGAGAGAGCATCTGTCCCCAAGGACCCCGTCTGTCTCTCCAGTGAGAAAAAACCAGCAGTTTTCTGTTGAGACTGGAGGCAAAAAGATCCACTGCAGGAAGACCCAATCTTAGCACAATCTCCTGGAACGTGCTTTGATGCAACTCCCAACAGCTGGAACTTACGCTCACGCTGCTCAGACCGCCACCGTGTTCTCTGAACCTCTGATGTGCACTGCTCTGATCAAAGCAACATTGATTCCCGCCCAGGAAAGACTCTGCGAACGAGTGCCCCCTTGCTTGTTCAGTCAGGTATTGTCTGAAAATACCAACAGGCCTTTTGAACTGAGCCTCTCCTGCAGAGCCAAGAAAGCTTTACCTACTGTTAGCAGTTCCCTGAAGTTTGAGGAGCAGTCTGCCTCCTCCGGCGACCAAGCCCCCTGGACCTGTCAGCCCCACAGACTGGTGTCTGTAGTAACCTTCACTGGAGCATGTTGCGCCCAGTTCTTCCCTCCCTGCAGGTGTTTATGCTGTTCCCACCAGGAGATTGAGAGAATACCCTTTTGGAAGTTGAACTAGTTGATCCAGAGAATCCTTCCTGCAATCCCAATGGTGTAAGAGAAACGCCTGAAGGGGTCTGAGTGCAATTGGGCCCAGGGAACCCAAGGGATGGTTGCGGTTATTAAAACCTAATAACTGCATGACTCACTGAAGCGAGGCTGTGGGAGCAATTTGAAGGCCTGCGTGGTGAGAAGGAGTTTCAAAACTTTCTCCTCGGGAAGAAAAATCTTCTGAGCAACAGAGTCTATTAGATAACCCAGAAAAAGTATGTACTGGGAGGGTACCGCCAGGGGGCGGTCCCTCCAGACATAACCCTCCTCCCTGCAGCCTCAGTTCAAATCTAAAAAAGGAGGGGTGGGTGCTGTGTCCATCCATGGATGACAGAAAAGGCGAGTACAAAAAAAAAAAAAGACGGACACAGCCTTCTTAAGTCTTGACAAGTGCGACGTCTCCAAGCAGTGTCAAAAACTAGGGGTGGGAACAGTATCAGTAAAAACAAACAACTTCACCCCAAACAAGCAGAGCTCCTTAACCACTTAGTAACCGCCCTATAGACGAATAAGGTCTATAAAAGCGGTTCCTCAACTCTAACAGGACGTCCTCCGGTAAAGTCAGGTGTGCGCGCCTGACCACGCACATGCGATCACCGGTGCTCACCGGGTCCACAGCGTCATGATCACAGTAAGGAGCAAATGGCAGCGGCTCCTTACCACGTGATCGCGCCGTCCAATGATGGCGCGATCACAAATGTAAACAAACCTGGGCAGTGTGGGTCACCTGCAGGTCATCTCTCCCCTCACACCATTGCAGCGTGAGAGAAAAGGAGAGATTAGTGACCAAACGTAAGTGCCCAGCAGTGCCCCATCTGTGCCCTACCAGCGCCCCACCTGTTGGCTTGTTAGGGTCTCAAGAAATGAGAGAAGCTGTCAGTACTTCAGGTGTGATCAAATTGTTACATTTTCAGAAATTGGTACCATAGCTTGTAGACCCTATAAAACTTTCACCAAGACTAAATAATTTTTTTACCAAATATATGTAGCAGTATACATTTTAGGCCAAATTTATGAGGAAAAATTACTTTACAAAATTTTCGTTCTTTTTTCATTAATAGCGAAAAAAATAAAAAACTGCAGAGGTGATCAAATACCACCAAAAGAAAGCTCCATTTGTGTGAAAAAAAAAAAAAAAAATTCATTTGGCTACAGTGTTGTATGACTGAGTTATTGTGATTCAAAATGTGAGCACCGAAAGCTGAAAATTGGTCTGGTCATTAAGGGGGTTTAAGTGCCCAGTGGTCAAGTGGTTAACGGAGGAGGTGCAACTTTAAACAGCTGCCTGCAAAACATGGCAGCCAAAAGAAGCATCTGAAGATGCGCTCGCATCACTGTAAAATTTGGAAAAAAGTGTAAATTGATGACCAAGTCGCCGCCTTATGTCGGAAAGCCCAGGGAGCACCAATTGCCCTAGTCGAATCTGCTGTGACTGTAAAGGGGGGCGCCCGCCCCTTAAGAGCATAGGCTTGTATGACGGTCTGCCTGATCCACTGAGAAATCGTGGGCGACGAGACCGCCAGGCCCTTTTGTGGACCGGACACAAAAAGTGAGTCAGATCTAGGAAACAGTCATAGCAGACAGGTACACCCACAAAGTGCAGACGTCTAAAGTATGTAGCGCAACCTCCTTAGGATGCGCTGGCCGAGGACACAAGGACGGAAGTACAATGTCCTCATTCAGGTGAAAGGCCAAAACCACCTTCGGAAGAATGGAGGATCAAGTATGGCGACTTGCGAAACAAGGCCGCCAACTCAGAAACACGTCTGGCAGAAGGGCCACCAAAAAGGCCACCTTCTGAGAAAGTGACAAGAGGAATTTCTCTGAAGTTTTCAAAGGGAGGTCTCTGAAGAACTGAGAGCACCAGATTTAAATCCCATGGAGGAAGGTGGTTTAAGAGGGGGAAGTATATGATGAACCCCCTGCAAAAAAGGTACCCACTAGAGAATGGGCTGCTGAAAGAACAAAGCCAAGGCTGAAATCTGTCCCTTAATGGATGCTTAAGGCAAGTTTCTGAACCACTCCACGCTGTAAAAACAGCAGGACCCTGGAAACAGAATACGTCCGTGGACACCAGCCCATCTCTTCGCATAAAGATGTAGGCCTTCCAGGTGCGATGGTAGATCTTCCTGGAAGAAGACTTCTGTGCCCTCAGCATGGTTAAGATGATGAGTCCAAAAGACCCCGGCCCCTTAATACCTGGCTTTTAATAGCCATGCTGTTAAAGCCAGTAAGCCAGCAACTGTAAAGCAGGATGAAGTATGGTACCTTGAGACAGAAGATCCTCCCGCATTGGCAGCCGCCAGGGTACATCTGCCACCAGGCACACAAGATCGGCATACCAAGGCCAGTCAGGAGAGATTAGAATCATCGGGATTCCCTCGGTCTCCACTCTGTGGAGCAGCCAGGAGAGCAACTTCAGTGGGGGAAAGGCATAAGTTAGCCGATACTGACCCCACGGGTCCACCAACACGTCTGCCCAGGGATCTCTGGACCTGGCCACGAACCTCGACACCTTGCGGTTGAGACGAGAGGCCAGGAGATCCATGTCCGGTGTGCCCCACCTCCTGCAAAGGAGTTCAAACACCTCCGGATGCAATGACCATACTCCCTGGCCCAGCACCTGGTGACTCAGGTAGTCTGCTTGCCAGTTTTCTACGCCCAGAATGTAGACGGCCAACACACTTCTTTCTGCCCAACGCAGGATGTGAGCAACCTCGGACGCTGCCCCTCTACACAGCGTGTGCTGTGAGGGTAAAGCTGGGAGGTAAAAATCACCAAAACCACACACAAAATGACAGTTGAGAGTCTCCGTCCACTCCCTCCTTTGTATTTGTTAATAGATGACTATACACTATGCAATCTGACTGTACAAATTCCCTTACCAAAACTTTGGAATAGGACAACTCACCTAAAGAATCTAATCAATTGGTATCAAATTAGACAAGCCCTTGCAATGATGGTAGATCTAAAAAGGAGAGGTGTATATCAATCTGATTGTACAATCTATACTGTGATGCAGCAAGCCAGCGCATAATGGGAGATGACCTACAGGAAACAAAAAAGCATTTTCCACTTGAAAACCAGGAATATTCCTGACACCTTTGTTTAAAATATTACTTTTGCCACACTACTACTTAAATCCCAAAAAATAAAATGAAGCAGAGGCATTAGAGAATAAAATGGTGGGTGTTACATTTTTTATGTCACACGGTATTCGCGCAGCAGTTTTTCCAAACACAATATCCAGTTTGGCAAGGTATAAAAGATGATGATATTATGCCAAGTAAATAAACAAACATGTCACGCTTTAAAATTGCACACTTCATATTATTCATAGGCAACGTTTTAAAAGCCTTTAGAGGTTAACACTTGAGATTTACAAAAGGGGGCCTGGTGCTAGAATTATCGCTCTTGATCGGACATTCAGTGATACTTAATATGTGCTGTGCGATTGCAGTTTACGTACCGATGCAAGACTGACGTATGAGTCCATCTTAGCCCACAAGCACTTTTTTTACACTATACCTTTATTTATTATCCCCATTTTAACCACTTAAGGACTGAGGGTGTTTTTCAGATTTTGTGTTTACAAGACTAAAACATTTTTTTTGCTAGAAAATTACTTAAAACCCCCAAACATTATAAAAAAAATTGTTCTAACACCCTAGAGAATAAAATGGCAGTCTTTGCAATACTTTGTCACACCGTATTTGCGCAGCGGTCTTACAAGCGCACTTTTTCTGGAAAAAATTCACTTTTTTTAATTAAAAATAAAAATTTGGCCCAATTTTTTTACATATTGTGAGAGATAATGTTACGCCGAGTAAAATGATACCCAACATGTCACGCTTAAAAATTGCGCCCGCTCGTGGCATGGCGTCAAACTTTTACCCTTAAAAATCTTGATAGGCGACGTTTAAAAAAATTCTATAGGTTGCATTTCTTGAGGTACAGAGAAGGTCTAGGGCTAGAATTATTGCTCCAACGATCGCAGCGATACCTCACTTGTGTGGTTTGAACGCCGTTTTCATATGCGGGCGCTACTCGCGTATGCGTTTGCTTCTGCGTGCAAGCTCGTCGTGCGATTTAAAAAAAAATTTTGGGAGGTTTCGGATTTATTTTTATTTTATCATTTTTAACACGGGAATAAAAAATAAAATAAAATTAATTATCACTTTTATTCCTATTACAAGGAATGTAAACATCCCTTGTAATAGAAAAATTAATGACAGGTCCTCTTAAATATGAGATCTGGGGTCAAAAAGACCTCAGATCTCATATTTAGGCTTAAATGAAAAATAAAATAAAAAGTAAACAAAAAAAATTGGCTCTTTAAGACGCTGGGCGGGACCAACGTTTTGACGTCCCTTCCGCCCAGCAGAGCTATGGGGATGGGTGAGGAACATTTTTCCCCTCACTCGCATCCCCGGACAGCAGACAAGCAGACCCGATCGCCTCCGCTGCTGCCGACGGCTACGGTAAACGGCGGCTGCTGCCGTTACCGAGATATCCATCTTTAAAAATAGGACGTATATATACAGTGGGCGGGCGTTAAGTGGTTAAGCAATAGGCAGTGACAGGTCCCATTTACTGAGAAATCTGAAGACAAAGTCCCAGAAAGATTTCTACCAGTATAAATCTTCCCTCCAAAAAAAAGGATTTTAATAAACAGCTTACCTGTAAAATCCTTTTCTTGAAGTACATCACGGGACACAGAGCGCATAGCCATTACACTTGGGTTATATGGGTACCTTCAGGTGATGGACACTGGTGTAATCAATTTCACAGGAAGTTTCCTCCCTATATAACCCCCTCCCACTGGGAGTGCTTCAGTTTTGTAGCAAGCAATTCCTCCGAGGTTACACAATGTTCCCCAAAAGAGGGGTGGGAGCTCTGTGTCCCGTGATGTACTTCAAGAAAAGGATTTTACAGGTAAGCCGCTTATTAAAAATCCTTTTTTCTTTATCGTACATCACGGGACACAGAGTGCATAGCCATTACACTTGGGATGTCCTAAAGCAATGCTCTATGAAGGGAGGGAGACCGTAAGGCCAAGAATAGCCAAACAAAAAAAATTATCAGGAAGTAAAGTAGCTCCACCAACAGAGAAAAGGGGGCGTGACCCGGACCAGAGGATTCTATACTGCTGCCCGTAGGACCGCCTGCCCAAATGCTGCGTCCGTACCCTTTGCAACGTCCAACTTATAAAATTTAGTAAACGTATGTACGGAAGACCAGGTTGCCGCCTTGCAAACCTGTGCCATAGAGATCTGATGGTGTGCCGCCCAGGAGGCACTCATGGCCCTCGTAGAATGGGCTTTAACTGATAAGGGAGGTGGAACGCGCTTCAGACCATAGGCCTGAAAAATCAGCTGCTTAATCCACCTAGCCAAGGAAGACTTGGCAGCCGGCTGACCCTTCTTGGGGCCATCCGGAAGAACAAAAAGCACATCTGTTTTCCGAATCTTCTCTGTAGCCTTGAGATAGACCCTCATGGCTCGAACCACGTCCAAAGTATGAAGCAGTCTTTCCTCTCTGGACTGGGGAGTAGGAAAGAAGGATGGTAGGACTAGGTCCTGATTCAAGTGAAAACTGGATATGACCTTAGGAAGTAAAGAAGGTTGAGGCCGCAGAACCACTCTGTCCTTATGCAGAATAAGGTATGGCTCCCTGCATGACAAGGCTGCCAGCTCGGAAACCCTTCTGGCCGAAGCCATAGCCACCAAGAAAACCAACTTTCGGGTTAGTAGCACAAGAGGGATTTCTGTCAGAGGTTCAAACGGCTGCCTTTGTAAAGCTGACAAGACCAGATTTAAATTCCAGGGGCAGAGGGGAGCTCTAATAGGGGGATTCACATGCAAGACCCCCTGCAAGAAGGTTTTCATAAGCGAATGGGTGGCCAAGGGTTTTTGAAACCATATCGATAAAGCCGACACCTGCCCCTTTAGAGTACTAAGAGCCAACCCTTTGTCAACGCCAACCTGGAGGAATCGCAAGATCCTGTCAATAAAAAAAACTTTGATGCCGCGTACACACGGTCGTTTTTTGCGATGAAAAAAAACGTCGTTTTTTAAAACGTCATTTAAATTGATCGTGTGTGGGCAAAACGTCGTTTTTTGTCTTCAAAAAAACGACCAAAAAAAAATTCCAACATGCTTGAATTTTTTGTGTCGTTTTTCAAAACGTCGTTTTTTGTTTCACAAAAAGTCACCGTGTGTAGCAAAAACGTCGTTCAAAACGACGTTTTTCAACCCGCGCATGCCCAGAAGCTAGTTATGAAGCGAGCTTCAATGGAAAAGAGTGGTGAACGTAACCTCGCTTTTTGTGAAAAAAACTATGGTGTGTATGCAACATCGTCTTTGAAAAGTGACGTTTCAAAAACGTCGTTTTTTACTTCACAGAAAACGTCTTTTTTCATCACAAAAAATGATTGTGTGTACGCGGCATAAGACTCGCACCACTCCACATAGGTCCTCCAGACTCTGTAATAAATATTTCTAGAGACTGGTTTCCTAGCCTGAATCAACATAGATATGACCTGAGCCGAGAGGCCTCTGCCCTTAAGAATTAGGGATTCAGCCGCCAAGCCGTCAAATTTAGCTGCTGTGTAGCAGGGTGGCAGATTGGGCCCTGAGACAGCAGATCTGGGCGCAGGGGGAGCGGCCACGGCGCCCCTACTGACATCCTCACGATGAGTGCGTACCAAGCCCTCCTGGGCCAGGCTGGGGCCACCAGGATCACAGGCCTGTGCTCCACCCTGATCCTCCGTAGAAGGCGGGGAATCATCTGCAGTGGAGGGAACGCATACCGGAGAGAAAACTGGTGCCAGGGACAAACCAACGCATCGGTCCCGTAGGCCGAGGGATCCCTGGCTCGGGATATGAATTTGTTGCCATAATGTCCACATCTGGAACTCCGAATCTTTGGCAAATCTCCTGGAATACCTGGGGGTGAAGAGACCACTCCCCCGGGAGCAACTGTTGACGACTCAAAAAATCTGCTTGAGAATTGTCTATCCCTGGGATGAACACCGCCGAGATGCAGGGTACATAGGCTTCGGCCCATGAGAAAATCAGGTTTACTTCCCTTTGAGCCGCTAGGCTCCTCGTGCCCCCCTGGTGGTTTATGTATGCCACCGCAGTGGCATTGTCGGACTGTATCCTTACTGGCAGACCCTGAAGGGGAAGAGTCCAGGCCCAAAAGATTTCCCCTTTGACAAACCTTGAGGGACCAGCCACCAGAACAGGCTGCGCCGGACCCCTGGGGAGAGAACTAACAGACGATCTAATGCCTGAATGGACTTGTTCCAAGCAGAGAGAATGGCTGCCTGGAGATATCTGGTATGGATCTGGGCATAGGGCACTGCTTCGAAGGCGGCCACCATCTTCCCCCGCAGTCGCATACATAGGCGAATAGTCGGCCTCTTCTTGCCTAAGACCATTTGAAGTGTTTGAGTTAATGACCTGACTTTTGCTTGAGGTAGAAATATCCTCTGGCAGTCTGTATCTAGCCGAAGGCCTAGATATTCCAACTGCTTTGTGGGTTGCAACATCGATTTCTTCTTGGTTCACAATCCACCCGAATTCCTCTAGATGCCGAATTGTGCGGACTACTGCATGATTGGGGTTGGAAGCTGATCTGTCGATAACCAGGAGATCGTCCAGGTATGCCAGGACCAAAAACGCCTTCTGTCCTTAGGACGGCTAGCACCGGGGTTAACACCTTTGTGAATATCCGCGGAGCTGTTGCCAACCCGAAAGGGAGGGCTACAAACTGGTAATGACGGTGATCCATCATAAAACGAAGAAACTTGTGATGTGTCGGGTAGAACGGCACGTGTAGATATGCATCCTTTATGTCTATAGATGCTAGAAAGTCGTCTTGATGTAGGCTGGCTGCCACCGAACGTATGGACTCCATACGAAAGGTCTGAATCTTTAGAAAGCGATTTAGGCGTTTGAGGTCTAAGATAGGCCTGACGTCGCCATTGGGCTTTGGTATTATGAAAAGGTTGGAATAGAATCCCAGACCCCATTCCTGGGTTGGCATTTCTACAATTACTCCTTGGAGCAAGAGGCGATCCAATGCCTTTACAAGAGAGGCCCTCTTTAATGGGTCGCTTGGAAGCCTTGACCCCTGAAAATGAGGGGGACTTCCCGAAACTCTAGCTTGTAGCTCGTGGCTACCACGGACCGTACCCAAGAGTCGGGAATTCTGGCCTCCCACACTTCGGAGAAAACCGAAGCCTTCCCCCCACCCAAGAGAGTGGGGGCACCCCTTCATGAATCTGACTTGATGACTGGTTTAACCGGCTTGCGAGACCATGGCCTCTTGCCTGCCGTGGCTTGTCCTTGTGGGCGGCTATTAAATGCTGAACGCCCGGGAGGCCGTCGATACTGACGGGAAGTTGAAGGGGCCGAGCCTGCGAAGGCCTGTCGCTTAAACGCGGACCCACGCGGTCTTTTGACAGGTAAGAAAGAACTTTTACCACTTGATATGGTCTGGATATATTTATCTAGGTCTTCACCGAATAGTCTCCCACCATGAAAGGGAAATCCTGCTAAAAGCTTTTTGCAGGGTGCCTCTGCTGACCAGTTCTTCAGCCACAAAAGGCGACGCATATGAACCAACAGCAGAGATAGACGGGACGCCTGTTGAATGGAGTCCTTAATAGCATCTACTGCAAAGCAGAGAGCCCTTGGTAGGTCTGCCAATTCACGAGTTTGCTGAGCCGGCATGTCCCTTAATATCTGTTTAGTCTGATCCTTTAACGCCTGACAAACGCCAATGGCTGCCACTGCGGTAAAAGAAGCCTTCAGTAGGGTCTCCAATTTTTTGTCGACCAGATCTTTGAACATCTGGACATTTTCAACCGGACAGGTCAGGGATTTATTCACGCAGGAAATGGCTGCGTCCAAAGTAGGGAGTGCCCATTTCTTTGCAAATTCCTCTTCCATAGGATAGAGAACCTTTTAGGAGGGATAAAGATCCTATCAGGTTGAGCCCAATCCTGAAAAATCACGCTCTCCAGAAGGGGGTGAATCGGAAAAGACGCACAACTTAATGGTGCTTTTGAAGAACCTAAAGAGGATACCGTGGGGTCTAATAGTTCTGACACTGGAAGTTTAAAAGCAGTGCGAACCATATCTGTCAGAGACTGGATCCACAGGCTCTCCGCTTGAGAAGCCGAAAAAAAAAAATTCATCTACAGTGGAACCCTCAATGTCTGAACCGTCGGGACTCGGGTCCGCTTGATCCCCCTGTGGGTCCAATTCCTCCGAAGAGAGGACCTCTGCATCTGAAAACACCAATTTAGGTGACGGGGATCTAGCCCGTTTGCCACTTGGCAAAGAGCGGGCAATCAAAGCAGTTAACCTTTCCTCTAGCCCACCCAGGGTGGTTGCTAGCATTTCTTCCGTAACGTAAACGGGAATGGGTTGATTGGAGGCCGCCTCTGCCCCTAGCACCCTCAATGGCTCCTGCAACATGCTACTCGGTGGTCTATCTGGTGAGGGTGGGGACCGTTGGAGCCTGGCCCAAATCCTCTGACCCCGATGGAGACCTCTTTAGTTTTTTGGCACCCTTTGCAGCCTTAGCTGGTCCTGATCCCTTGGGAGCCATTGCACAACCTTGAGACACCCCTGTAGCCAACACCCGACTGTTGTAGCTAGAAGTGAATCATTAATTAGAACAGGCTATGGTAAAAAATTATATATATTTTTTTTTTTCAAATTTCCACACGCCCGAGAAGGCGGCAATACCGAGGAAATCCTGTGAGTATTGCAACACCAATGCCCGTTAGCCGGAGCCCAAGGTTGCACCGACTCAGATACTGCCGGATCTAAGGCTGAGTCCCTTTAAGAAAAAAAAAAAAAAAAAAAAAACTTTTTTTTTGTCAGTATGGAGCTGAAGATTCACAAACCACCACTAGGTGTCACTGCATAGCCAGAATGGCTCAGCTGCGTGCTCTGTGTGCTCTCTCTCCTCTGCTCTCAGGAGGTAATGACCAGCCAGGAAATGCTTTGCTTTAACTGAGACCTGACACTGCTGGCCCGCCCCTCCCCCATCCCCCCCCCACGCTGAAACCAACATGGAGGAAGCAGAAAGCAGAGGAGAAGCATGGACCTGCGCCAGCAACCCAACAGACACCAGGTAAGCACCAATACTTAATGTAGTGCACACACAGAGGAAGCTGTCCCCATAGGCTTCCTAAGAAACAGGAGTTTCACCAGCATCCCCCCTTTATAGTACGTGGGGCTGCAGTATCATGCTAACAGGCAGATCTGGGGGGAGTATCAAATACATATCTTAAACAAGCATACATAAACCTACATGTTATCTGGGTAAACATTAGTACATCCCACCCTGCCTCAAAAGACATAGTGGAGATAGTGGCTGATGCACAAGCATACCATTAGCCAACCCAGAACCCCCAGGGGGATACCTACTGTCGAACCAAGTCCCGCAGGTTCCCTCTTACCTGCTCCACGCCGCAGGGTATTGCAAACTTCAAGAGGCCCAATCTTCCCCCATCTCCGTGGGTATTGTCTTGGACCTTCAGGGACCGGGGTCCTGTGTTAAGGAACCCACACACCTGGGCCTATATAGCATCCTGGCATCAGTAGAGTTTAGTCCTTGGAAGAGACTAAGGCACTGGAGCCCAGAATCCAGCCCTCCAAGGAGAGGCATTATAGGCTAAACCCCACGCAAGCAGGGCCCGGGTACCCTACACCTTGGCTTTGAAGCACTTCGGACGGATCCGGCTAGCTATCCTGGGCCCCGAGACCTCCGAGGGACAGCTAGACGTGACCAACACCTAAGACACTGGCGAAAAAAAACTGAAGCACTCCCAGTGGGAGGGGGTTATATAGGGAGGAAACTTCCTGTGAAATTGATTACACCAGTGTCCATCACCTGAAGGTACCCATATAACCCAAGTGTAATGGCTATGCGCTCTGTGTCCCGTGATGTACGATAAAGAAAATACAATTCCAGCCTCCTCACTGCCAAGCAGACCCATTTCATCACCCTCATTAAAAACGTATCATCCCATCCCCGTCAACTCTTCTCTACTTCATCCCCCACCCACCAACTCACTCACTGCCCAGAAGATCGCCAATCACTTCAAACAGAAGATTGATACAATTCGCGAGGCGATCTCTACTGTTCAAATACCCTCCATGCTTCACACCTCATGCCCACAGGTACAATTACTACCTCTTTCAACCCCACCACTATAGACGAGGTTGCTAAATTATTTAGCAATGTCCATCTTACCACCTGCCCTCTGGATCCTGTTCCCTTTGCAAATGCTATGTTCACCCTCTGACTCTTCTACACTCTCTAACCCACATCCTCAATCGCTCCCTCTCTTCTGGCATCTTCCCTAACTCTTTAAAACATGCACTTGTAAGCCCCATACTTAAAGCGGAGCTCCAGCCACGGTAAAAAATTTTTTTAAAGTCAGCAGCTACTAACAGTGTAGCTGCTGACTTTAAATAAAGACACTTACCTGTCCTAGGCGCCCGCGCTGACGGCCCCCCCCGATGCCGGTCCCACGATCGCTCCGGGTCCCGCGCCGCCATTCACACTATGGGAAACAGGCAGTGAAGCCGTACGGCTTCACTACCCGTTTCCTACTGCGCCTCCGCGAGTCTCACGCTGGCTTGTGAATGGGCGCGCTGCTCTCTGAGAACACACACAGTTCCCAGGAAGCAGCGCGCCCATTCACAAGGAGAAGGAGAAGAAGAAAACACACCGCGGATTAGGAAGAGGCAGATTACGGACTTCCGCATAGCAACAGCTATTTCGGGTGAGTATTTTTTTTTTTTTTTTTTTCCGTTTTTTTTTTTTTTTTTTCAAACATTGTAAAATGTTGTTATACTGGGTGGAGCTCCGCTTTAAAAAGCCCTCACTGGACCCATCCAATCCTGACAACTTGCTCCGCTTTTTATCCAAACTCCCTGAACGTTTAGTCTACAGCCGACTAAGCGTCCATTTTGCTGATAATAACCTTCTTGATCCCCTTCAGTCTTGATTTCGTCCTCAACATTCCACAGAAACTGCTCTCCTAAAACTAACAAACGATTTACTAACAGCCAAAACTAAGGGACAATATTTCGTACGCCTATTCCTGGACCTCTCTGCTGCCTTTGATACAGTTGACCACCCACTCCTCAAAAAACTCCACACCTTCGGTCTCCGTGACTGTACTCTTCGCTGGTTCTCTACCTACTTATCCAACCGTACCTTTAGCGTTACTTACAATTCTACTTCCTCCTCTTTCTTTCCCTGTTGGGGTCCCCAAGGTTCTGTTCTTGGACCCCTCCTATTTTCAATCTACACCTCCTCCCTGGGTCAGCTTATAGCCTTCCACAGCTTCTAATACCATCTCTACGCTGACACTCAAATCTATTTCTCTGCCCCTCAACTGGCCCCTTCATTCTCCTCACGTATCACTAATTTACTATCAGATATATCAGTTTGGATGTCACACCACTTCCTCAAATTCAACCTATCCAAAACCGAACTCATAATTCTTCCTCCCCCACGTGCCTCTTCCCCTGATCTCTGTCAAAATTGATGGCACAACCATGAGCCCATCCCCACATGCCATGAGCCCATCCCCACATGCCAAAGTCCTAGGAGTAGTCCTAGACTCAACTCTGCTTCAAGACCCACGTCCAATCACTGTCCAAATCTTGCCGCCTCAACCTCCGCAACCTCTCCAAAATACGCCCCTTTCTAACCAATGACACAACAAAGCTCTTAATCCACTCCTTGGTCATCTCTCGCCTTGATTACTGCAACTCCCTTCTCATTGGCTTACCGCTGCATACTCTATCCCCCCTTCAGTCCATCATGAATGCTGCTGCCAGACTCATCCACCTTACCAACCGCTCTGTCTCTGCTGCTTCTCTCTGTCAATCCCTCCACTGGCTTCGGCTCGCCCAACAAATTAAATTCAAAATACTAACAATTACCTACAAAGCCATCCACAACTCTGCCCCCCAGCTACATCAATGACCTAGTTTCTAAATACCAACCTAATCGTTGTCTTCGTTCTTCTTAAGACCTCCTGCTCTCTCATCACCTCCTCCCATGCTCTTCTCCAGGACTTTTCCAGAGCCTCTCCAAGCCTATTGAACTCCTTACCCCAATCTGACCGTCTATCTCCTTCTCTTTTAGCTTTTAGAGGATCCCTGAAAACCCTCCTTTTCAGAGAAGCCTATCCTACCTACATCTAACGACTATATTTTAATTTTGTTCCTCTGATCACCCCCCAAATCTACTACCCTTTGTTCCACTTGACCCTCCCTTCTAGATTGCAAGCTCTGTCTAATCTTTTCCCTGGTGTTGTAAAGCACTGTGCAAACTGTGGGCGCTCTCTCCCCTCTGCCCTTAAAAGCTTTGGATCATTAGACAATTAGTATGATCCAATGGTTTTGTCAAACCAGTAATGGTATACAAATCAGCAAAACCGTAAGCAATTTGTCTGACCACAGAGATCAGGGCCGTTCCAGCTCTATGGTCAGCTGCCGATTCCGCCGGCTGCAGTCCCGTTGTTCCTGGGATTGGATCATACCCAAAACTGTTATGATCTGAAGCTTTTAAGGCCAGAAGAGAGATCTCTCAGTAAAGATGTCACTATCCCATTGCCATCACAAGGAAATGTTACATTTGCTTGCAGGGAAAAAAAAAAAAAAAAGAAGGATTTGTAAAGCTAAAGTGGTAACCTGCAAAGGCTTTTAAAACAGTGCCTATGGAGAAAATGTAGAATGCATTAAGGTAAAGAACCTTGAGCCTTTAACTTCTTGTCGACCAGCCAGCGCAGTTTTTGGCGCACACCACCTGAGGCCCACTCACCGCTGGAGCGAGTGCCCGGCGGGCACGATAACCGCTGGGTACCCACGATAGTGCGTGACAGAGCGAGAACCGGGATCTGTGTCTAAAAAACACAGATCCCGGTTCTTTCCGGGGAGAGGAGACTGATCGTGTGTTCGTACAATATACGGACACCAATCTTTCTTCCTCTAGTCAGAACACAATTAACCCCCTTGATCGCCCCCTAGTGTTAACCCCTTCCCTGCCAGTGAAATGTATACAGTAATCAATATTAGGGGTGCAACGGATCAAAAAACTCACGGTTCGGATCGTATCATTTTTCGGATCAGCAAAAAAAAAAAAAAAAAAAAACCTCCCCACTGTAATATCCACATCTCTCCCCCCCCCCTCAGTACAGACACCCCACAATAGTGCAGACCTCAGACAGCGGCATGCGTTTCCCTCGAGCGCGGGCTCCTCCTACTCTGTGGGTGTGAACAGAGGAGGGCCGCCGCCGGGTTTACCAAGATGGCCGCCGCTCCGGAGCTAGGCCAAAGTCGGGGACTTTCCTAGGCTGAGGCTTCCGGAGCGCTCCGCGGATCGCGAGGTGTGCCGATCGGAACGAGGTGGGCCGCTCAGATCACGGATCGGTGATGATCCGTTGCACCCCTAATCAATATGCACACAGTTTGACAAATTTGCTTGGAATCTAGAAGCCAGCTAAAAAAGTTAGAAGCCAGAAACGCGCCCCGTCACGCTCGCGCAGAGGCGAACGTAGCACCGACATAGGAAAGCAGTGTTTAAACCACACATGTGAGGTATCACCGCGATCAGTAGAGTGAGAGCAATAATTTTAGCCCTAGACCTCCTCTAACTCAAAACTGTTAACCTGTAGAATTTTTATAAACGTTGCCTATGGAGATTTTAAAGGGTAAAAGTTTGTTGCCCATTCCACGAGCGGGCGCAATTTTGAAGGTGACATGTTGAGTATCAATTTACCAGGCATAACATTTTTCACAAAACAAAGTATTGCAACGACCAACATTTTATTCTCTATATATAAATAAATGTTTGGGGGTTCCAATTAGAGGGAAGGAGATGGCAGTGAAAACACAGGGGAAGAAGCTCCATTAGTCTTGTCATGCCAACAGCCACCACAAGATGGTGCCAGATCACAGAAGGAAGCATAGGCCTGCAGAAGGCTGCAGCCTCAATTACCGGCCGGCATGATGGAGGCGCACAGGATGGTTTTGTGTCTCTGTGCGCCCCCACCTCCCCTGGCCGGCAATTGAGGCCACGGCTTATGCTTCCTTCCCCAGGTCGCCAATTCTATTTGCAATTGCGACCTGTCCCGGGGATTTTGTAGAGCCATATAAAATTTATTTTAGCAAAAAGTACAAAATATTTTGTTTATAGCAAAAAAAAAAAAAAAAAAACCCTGCAGAGATGATTAGATACCAAACGAAAGCTCTAATTATGGGAAATTTTGTTTGGGTACAGAGTCGCACGACTGTGGAATTGTCAGTTTAAGTGATGCAGTGCTGTATAGCAAAAAAATGGCCTGGTCATTGAGCAGCCAAATCTTCGGGGCTGAAGTGGTAAAAACACTTTTCTGACACCAACATAGCAGCAGCGATAGAGCTACACCTCTTGACCACTCCCTCAGGACCAGTAAATGGCATTCTAAAAAAAAAAAAAAAAAAAAAAAAAAAAAAAAAAAAAAAAAAAGGCATAGTTAGCTGCCACCCAATCTTTTTTCTCCCCCTCATTCCTCAATGCACCAGTGATGAAATAAGCAGTGTTATGTTCCCACCTCTGCCTCACTGCAGCATTCGTCCCAGACTCAGACTGCTAGCCTAGGGAGCCCCTTTTGTGGGTCTTGATGGGGCCTGCAGGCGTTTTCCTCACTTAGAACACAATCTGCCATTTACTAAGTGACTGTGGGCAGAGGTGTGCCTCCCCCCCATCTATTGCTTTTAGCTAATTTTTTTGACCACTTGTGCTAGGCTTAGTCTGCTTAGAATGGCAGGCAGAAGACTAGCCTGTTTGTAAGGGCTCTTTCACACGTGCAGACCGTTTTTTAGATCAGTTGATCCGTTTTTCACCCTTTTTTTGTTAGAACTTTATTTTCATTTTTATTACATATTTTGAGGGGAAAAAAAAAACGGATGTTAGCGGATCGTCCGCTAACATCAGTTTTTCGTCTGTTCCGTTTTTGACAGAAAAAAAATAGGTTTTCTTCTGTTCAAAAAACGGACCTTAACGGGGACGGATGTTAACGGACGTTATCGGATGCTCATCCGCCAATGTACGCTATCCCATTGGAAAGCATTGCAGTCCGTAAAACGGACGTATGAAAAATAAAAAAATAAAACGAACGTGTGAAAGGACAGTTGTTAATCAGACTTCTCTCCTGTGGATTGTTCCCTACAGAAAATCATCATTTGCCGTTTCTCCACAGGTACTATTTAACCACTTAAGACCCGGACCTTTAGGCAGCTAAAGGACCCAGACAGTTTTTGTGATTCGGCACTGCGACGCTTTAACTGAAAATTGCGCGGTCGTGCGACGTGGCTCCCAAACAAAATTGGCGTCCTTTTTTTCCCCAAAAATAGAGCTTTTTCTTTTGGTGGTATTTGATCACCTCTGCTGTTTTTATTTTTTGCACTATAAATAAAAATAGAGTGACAATTTTTTTCGTGACTGCGACATTATGGCGGTCACTTCGGACAATTTTGACACATTTATAGGACCACTGTCATTTTCACAGCAAAAAATGCATTGTTTACTGTGAAAATGACACTTGCAGTTTGAATGTTAACCACAAAGGGGCGCTGAAGGGTTTAAGTGTGACCTCATCTCTGTTTCTAACTGTAGAGGTGTGGCTGTAGGTGTGACATCTATTGTGGGTTCCCCTATATAAAGGGAACACACGATCAATGACGGTGCCACAGTGAAGAACGGGGAAGCTGTGTTTACACACAGCTCTCCCTGTTCTTCAGCTCCGGGGACCAATCACGTTTCTCCAGCAGCGATCGGGTCTGCCGGTCACGGAGCTTCAGACTGGGTCGCGGGCGCGCACCCGCAGCTAGGCACTTAAAGAGGACGTGCCTGTACGTACTTGTGCCCAGCCGTGCCATTCTGCCGACATATATGTGCAGGAGGCGGTCCTTAAGTGGTAAAAAAAAAAACTCCAGCCATGAGTCAGTCACCATTTACACAAGACCATCAACTCTTAAGGTAGGGGACCACCGTATTGGGTATGTTTGCAGGTTGTTGTAAAATAAAAAAAATAAAAAGTGCATTCCTAATTCGATTAGTTTCAGCGTCACAAGCTCATGCTCTCGAAGATCTAGTCAGAAAAAAAAGTAAAAAAATAAAAAAAGGCATACCAGTGCCCTAATAAAAAGGCCTGCTGGGCCTGTGGAGTAGCCTCAATGCCCAACAAGCTAGTGTGCAGGGGCTGCCTGAAAGTTTGCTGTGGACAGAGCAGGAGACTGCACAAGTGTTAACCTTACTGAAGATGGTGGGGCGAGACTCCATCTCTGAGGTCACGTCCATTATTCCAGACAGACAGCCTGTTCGTGGCCCCAGACAGGAAGCTCTGATAGAGGATCAACCAGGAACATGAGCAGGTAGTGCTCATTTCAGCGCTGTCTTGGCAGAGTCCGAACAGGCGGAAGACAGCAGTTCCTCTTCAGAGAGTGATCCGGAACAGCTCGGATTTAACTTCTCCCTGTTGGAATCCATAAAGTCAAACAATCAAGCAGGCCATTGCATGTGAGGAAGAGGAAGCCCCCAAGAAGGTAAAATCCCATTTTTCCAAAAGCACCAATTACCCTTAATTTCCTCCATGAAAAAAAAAAAAAAGGGACAAAAAAGTGTGGTAGAACAAGGAGAAAAAGTTATCATTCAACCGGCTGCATAAGTTTTATCCTCTGCAGGAGGCAGATGTAGACTCTCTTCACTCCTTCAGCGGTGGACACAGCAGTCATGCTGGCCAAGAACTTTACCCTCCCAATGGAGGAATCAACCTCCTTTAAAGATGCAATAGATAGGAGGATAGATCTAGATTTGAAGAGAATCCATCAAGTGTCTGGGGCAGCCTGTCATCCAGCTGTAGCCCTCACCTCAGTGGCCAGCCCCTGGAGATTTGAATTCAAAATGTTGAGTCAGCCATAAAAACCTGTTAGTCTTACCGGTAACCGTATTTTCAGGAACCTTCCAGGACAGCTACTTGTTCCGCCCTCTACAGGCAACAAAAAAAAAAAAAAAAAAATCAGATACAATTTAAAAGGCCCCTCCCTTTCCTCTGACCTGTTTAGAAGATCAAGCGAACCTCTATGAAAGTGCACTAGGCAGAGTAAAAATTAATAAATAAAAACAACACACACACCACCACCAGGTGAAAGTAGAATAGGGTGGGAATATAGATGCTGTCCTGGAAGGTTCCTGGAAATACTGTTACTGGTAAGACTAACGGGGGGGTTACCCCCCCTCCAGGACAGCTACTTTAGAGGATAAGCAAGATACTATACTTTCGGGAGGGATAACAGCCTGAAGCACTTTCCTACTCTATAATGTTTGACAAATGCATGAGAGGACAACCAGGCGGCAGCTTTAGAAATTTCTGTCCATGATGTAGCCATGGATCTTGTTGAATGAGCACTAACTCTAGAGGAGGACTACGACCTGATTCTTTGTAAGCTTCACAAAATCGCTTCACTAATCCATCTAGCAATAGAGTTTTTGAACGCTTTGGATCCCTTTTTGGAGCCACTGAACAATACTAACAGCTGGGAGGAACTCCTAAACCCACTCAATTTTACCAAGTAAAGCAGCAGACATCTATTTACGTCGTGGGCTAGGGTGAAATGCCACAGGAAGGAGAGAGCATCCATTCCCAAGGACTGTCTCGCTCTTCAGCGAGAAGAACGCCAGCAGTTTCCTGTTGAGACTGGAGGCAAAAAAGATCCACCGCAGGAAGACCCCATCTTAGCATAATCTCCCAGAACGTGCCTTGATGCAGCTCCCAACAGCTGGAACCGACACTCACTCTGCTCAGATAGTCTGTCAGTGCATTCTCTGAACCCCCGATGTGTACTGCTCTGATTAAGGGGACATTGATTTCTGCTCAGGACAGAATCTGCTGTGTCAGTGTTAGAAGCGACTCTAAACAAGTGCCCCCTTGCTTGTTCAGGTACGCCACTGTAGTGGCATTGTCTGAGAAAACCAATAGGTCTCTTAAACAGACCCTCTATGCAGGGCCAAGAGCTTTCCCCACAGCTAGCAGTTCCCTGAAGTTTGAGGCCTGCCTCCTCTGGCAACCAGGCTCCCTGGGCCTGCCAGCCCTGAGAGTGCACACCCCAGCCCCACAGACCGACATCTGTAGTAACTTTCCCTGGAGCATATTTTGCCCAGTTCTTCCCTCTCTTCAGGTGTCCCTGCTGCTCCCACCAGGAGATTGAGAGAATGCTCTCTTGGTAGCTGATCTAGAGAATACTTCCTGCGATCCCAATGGCCCAAGAGAAAAGCCTGAAGTGCAATTGGGACGAGGGCACCCCTGGGATGGCTGCAGTCATTAAACCCAATAACAGCATGATCTGCCAAAGAGGTCTGGGGGAGCAATTTGAAGGCCTGCACGGAGAGAAGAAGTTTCAAGATTTTCTCCTCGGGAAGAAATATCTTTTGAGAAACAGTGTCTATTAGATAACCCAGAAAATGTATCCTCTGGGAGGGTACCAGGCAAGACTTCTGTTAGTTGACTTTCCACCCTAGTTTCTGAAAGATCCGCAAGACCAACTGCAGATCCCGGATAAGGGACTCTGTCTCGAGCGAAGATCAGAAAATTGTCCAGATATGGGACAATTGATACACCTTGTATCCAAAAAAAAGCCATGACCTCAGCCATGATTTTTGTAAACATTCTGGGTGCTGCGAGAGACCGAAAGGGAGGGCATTAAACTGCCAATGACTCGGCCCGTTGTCCATGAGAATCGCAAATCTGAGGAACCTTCGGTGGCTCTGGCAGATAGGTACATGAAGATAAGCGTCCTGAAGGTCCAGGGTTACCATGAAGACCTCTGGCCACAACAGATTTCTTCAGAATAAATATTTTCCCATAAAGAAATGTCTGTAGAGAATAAATTTGTTTTGGACGCTTAAAGCGGAGCTCCACCCTGATATATATATATTTTTTTTAAAAATCTGAAAAAAAAAAACTAAAAAAAAAAAAAAACTCACCCTAAATAGGCTGTTGCTATGCGGAAGTCCCGAATCTGCCCTCATGATCCGCGGTGCTGTTTTCTTCCTCCTCCTCCTCTCGGTGTCTTCTTGTGAATGGGCCGCGCTGCATTCTGGGAACTGTGTGTATCCCAGAAAGCAGCCGAACCATTCACAAAGCGCCGCTCGCACATGCGCAGTAGGAAACTGGTTTCCCTGACTGTGGATGGCGGTGCCGGGATCGAGGAGCGGCATCGGCGGGGGCCGTCAGCGCGGGCGCCTAGGACAGGTAAGTGTCCTTATTCAAAGTCAGCAGCTACACTGTTAGTAGCTGCCGACTTTGAAAAAAAATAAAAATAAATGCGGGTGGAGCTCCGCTTTAAATTTATGACCATACGAAAGCCGCCGGAGGCTTTCCAAACCAGAAAGACGTGGGAATAAAATCCCCGGAATTTTTTAAATTCCGGAACAGGGGAAATCACCCCTTCTGTTTCCCCACATTGAAATCTGACTCAACATGGCTTGCCGTCTCTCTTGGTCTCTCGGCAGATGGGTAAGAAATGGGAGACCCTTGAATTCCATCCTGTAACCCTTTTCTGATGTTTGAAGAATAAAAAGGAATTGTCAGAAATCTCCGCCCATTCCTTGACGAAATAGGACAACCTTCCCCTTACCCCTATCCTGGCGTCACTGGGGATTCTTGGAAGAGGTTGAAAAAGCAAATAAAGTCCCCCCTTTTTATTTATCTTTGTTAAAAGACCACTTTTTCGTCGCCTGTTGGTTTTAAAATTAACCTTGTTCTGGAAACCACAAAAGGGGGTGTTGGATGAAAGATCATCCAGACGCTGATCACAAATTCCTAGCCAAACAGGTGGATGCTACAGCTGGACCCAAGGAGAAAGCTGAGGCATCCCAGGCTTTACATAGCAAGGAATTGACCTTCCTGGCCATTTGATCCTTAAGGACCCCGGAGTCTTCAAATGACAGGTCTGACCTTTTTTGACACCTGCGACATGGGGGCATCTAGTCTAGGACATTTAAAGAAAAGGCTCCTTGAATTCAGACTGAAAAGGAAATCTTCTTGTGTCCTCTAGACTGGAATAAACTCCTCTCAGGTTCCTTCCACTCTGCAAGAAAACAGAAAGGAGAAGCTGCCGCTCCAGGTGGGCGCACCTCGATGATCAGTATTCACTCAAAGCCAGGTGGGTGCCGGCAATGCACGGAGCATGAATAGAAGAAGAAATGTTATCGACAGCCGCACTCCGATGGACGTTGAAAAAAATGGTTAATAGCCTTTTGAGAAGGTAAAGGAAAAACACTACAAGAAGCAGCAAATGGTGGGATAATACAGCCGACGTGTTTCACATTGATGAACAATGCTTGGTCATAGCTATGACTATGAGCTATGACTAAGCATTGTTCATCAATGTGAAACGCGTCAGCTATATTATCCCACCATTTGCTGCTTTTTCTTGTAGCGTTTTTCCTTTAACTCATTAAAAGGCTATTAACCATTTTTTCAACATCCATCGGAGTGCGGCTGTCCATAAAATATCTTCTATTCAATCATATCTTTAAGTGACTGGTTAAGCTCTCGATTTCCGCTCCTGTAGACCCCCTATACATTTTATTTTGTACAGATTGAGACACCTCAGCTGGTCCAATCTGTTTCGAAGTATATATTGACTTTAAAAGTTTGTCAATAGTGCACATGCGCGAGGCGCCGAGGACGGTCATGATCTGATCGTGCTCCGCTCCACCTCGGCCCCCACAAGCTATTTTTAGCCAACAGAGGAGCGAAACGCTCCCCAACCAACATATCAGGCTCGGATCATGCAGCGGAGGTCAGCCGGGAACAAATTTAGCCAACGACGTCCATCCCAGCACGGCCGCAAAAAACTCGAGCCTCCAAGGCCCAGCAACACTCCCCGCAATCCAAGATGGCGCCGGGTGAAGAGGACGCGGTGCGCGGCAGCACACGAGGCCAGCTACGGTCGAATCAGGATGCGGCGAGACGGGGACATTGTGGCGGAGAGCCCTCAGCCGAGCTTCCAGTCGCCTTGGGTGGAACCGAACCATACCCCGATGGCGGGAGGGGGTGGCCTGCACGTACATCAGGCCTCAATGCCCATGTTGACGCTGGATGGGGGACATGTAGCTCTGGGAGGTGGTCGAGATGCAGGACCTGCTGAACTTGCAGAACTTTTACCTGGGCCCGGACACCTGGTCCAAGCTATGGTACATAGAGACCCTTTCTCATCTCAGTCCCAAGATGGATCACCCATCCCCTCCCTATGTAGTGACCAGGGACAGTTCCAGCCCTCACTCTCACCCTTTTCGGACTCCCCCGACGGTGCTCTGCTGCTGACTGCTCTATCCCCTGCTTCATCCATGGACAGACAAATGGCAGAACTTGCTGGGGTTACCCTCAGCCAGGCCAGCTCAGGGCTCTCACACCCTCCCGCCCTTGCTCCCTCATACTCTGGGGACACTGTGCTCCTGGCCAGGTTCTCAGCCCTTCTTCAACAAGAACTGACAAAGGCCTGCTCTTTGATAACTGCTGGGATGAAATCTGACTTCCAAAACATTGGAGCGCGGCTGGACAGCATCGAATCTAAAGTGGACGGTACGGTCAAACGTGTAAATCAGAACTCCAGGATGATTACATCCCTACAAGACCAATTAGACCAGGCCAACGCAAAAATTGAGGACCTTGAGAACAGATCTCGGAGATATAATTTCAGGGTGAGGGGTCTCCCTGAGACCGTGATGAATGTGGAAGAGGCTGTTCATACCCTGATGACCCAATTGATTCCAGATATTTCATCTCATCAGCTCGAACTTGATAGAGTACACCGTGCCCTGGCGGCCCCCAGGCCGGATGGTCTGCCCCGAGATATCATAGTTAAGCCTCATTTCTACAGAATAAAGGCGAAGGTGATGCTGGAGGCTAGACAACGGGGAGACATTGTTGTCATGGGACACCCGATCCAGGTCTTTGCGGACATTTCTCAAGCAACCATTCAGAAGAGGAGAACCCTCAAGCCTCTTTTGAGTCATCTTGTTAATCATCACATAAAATACCGTTGGTCATTCCCATTTAAGCCATCGTTTTCATATAAGGGGAAATCATATTCCTTCAACTCATTCCAATCGGAAGAAGAGCTGCTTCAAAAACTGGACCCGATTTCATCAGATCCGCAGACCCCCCGGAGCGTCACTGGGATGGAGGACAGACTGGTGTCTCCCCTTTGGTCACAGCAGGGTCGTTCCAGGGCCAGAAGATCCCCTCTGAACACTTGAGTTATGACAACTGCCGCAAGTCTGCCCCCTTTTCTCGGTTCCTCTTTACCCTCCTGGCAGGCTCCTGAGATTGGTCCTTACTGCTCTGGACCTGAGCCTGAGGCTGAAGGAACGCTTAGTTTAGTTTAATTTAGTTTTGTTTATAATGTGTTTCCGAGACTGTCTCCGCCTGGGTGGCCTCTGACCCCGAACGGATGATGTATACCTCTTATGACAAGTGTGGGGTTGGGTGAGCCGATCCTACCGGTCTGTCCCATTTTGCGAATGGACCAGGCCGAGGTGGACACGCGTGCCACTACTGGTGAACTTATCCCCCCTTTCGAGCGGAGATAACTTCACTTTGATTAATGGGAGTTTACTCTCCCGCTGACACGCTGCCGTTGAGGCGTGTTTCTTTTTTCATTTTTTTGTTCTTTTATCGTTTTGTTGCTCTTTTACCTCTGCAATAGGTTGACTTCACAGATTGTCCTGTCTGAACACGATTTGATGATGGTCTTACTGCCATTTTTACATTTTTTCTTTCCTTTCGTCCTGACCCTTCCTTTTTCTTTCCTAGCTCATCCCTTTCTCGGTGCATCCTCCTGCCTAGATGAACCAGATTCACCTCATCCGGGGTTCTCCGGAAGTGGGCACTTGAAGCTTCCAAACCGTGAGTACAACAGACTGAACCATCATGGCTAGTAGACCCCTCACGCAATTTTCAATTTTAACACATAATGTACAGGGTTTTAATTTGCCCGCCAAGAGAACGAAGGCCTTCCAACAATACCATAGAATGGGGATAGACGTTCTCCTCCTACAGCCTAAAACCTCTCTAAAACCTCAGCCCCGAACTATTTACATACGAAATACCTGTCAGTTTACTTGTCTAATGGACCGGATAAAAAGAAGGGGGTGGCTGTATGTTTTGCTAAAAAGGTTCCTTTCACGTCTACAACTGTACTTAGAGACAAGGAGGGCAGATACGTTATGGTGGCGGGGAAGATCAATGGCAGTGCAGTTACCTTCCTCTCATACTATGCCCCTAACACAGGGCAACTGTCCTTTTTCTGCACAATGCTTGATACCATAATGCCCCATGTGACTGGACATATCGTTTTCGGCGGGGATAGCAATGTCTCTCTGGACCGGATCCTCGATAAATCTGATCCTGGGAGAACCTTCCTGAAACATGCTTCTAGGCAGAGTAGTGCGATGTCTCGCCTCCTTCATAGTTATGATCTAATTGACGTATGGAGAGACGCCCATCCATCTGATAGGGACTATACCTCCTACATCCATCGGACGTACTCGCGTATTGACCACCTGTTCACGCTCTCCCCCCTGCTGTCATTTGTATCGTCTACGAAAATCTTTCCAATGTCATGGTCTGACCTCTCGGCAGTCCAGGTAGTCCCGACTGGCCTCTGGACCAAATCTGGCCCGTCGTCGTGGCGCCTAAACGAGTCATTACTGAACGATCCTATATTAGAAAAAGAGGTTGAGCAATCTATAATACAGTTCTTCACAGATAACTCGTCACCGGTCTCCTCCCCGGCGACGTTATGGGCGGCTCACAAGGTCACCATTCGCGGCGAACTGATAAAACTTGCTTCAAGGGCTAAACGAGAGCGTGAACATACAATACGTCAGCAAGAGGGCGAGTTGCGTCGCCTCACAAAGGAACAGAGAGATAACCCTCACCTTGACTTTAGAGGCCAAATGGATGTGGCACGCACAGCTTTAAATTTGAGCCTCACAACAAAAGCGGAGAAATATCTCAGATGGACACGCCATAGATTCTATACCTTAGGAGATAAGCCAAATACACTGTTGGCACGAAAGTCGACTCCCAGACCTTTTAACCCTGCCCTCCCCAAGTTGAGACTAAAAGACGGCCAGGTTACTCAGAACCCCCAACTGATAGTCCAGGAATTCACCACATTTTACTCCAAATTATATACAACCCCTACGGGATTTGACAAAACCCTAGCTGAGGACTTTTTGCACGACATATCTCTTCCCACCTTATCCAAAGACCACATGGAAGCTGAGTTCTCAACAGAGGAAATTTTAGCGGCCATTAAGTCCCTAAACCCGTCCAAATCGCCTGGACCAGATGGGTTCACTGGCCACTATTACCGCAAGTATGCAGCTGTTCTAGCCCCTTATCTCTGCGCCTTTAATAGTTTACGTAAGGGTTCCCCTCTCCCACCCCATGAGAATAGAGCATTTATACATGTCATCCCCAAGCCTAATAAAGATCATAGCGACTAACAATTATAGGCCGATATCGCTAATAAATGTGGATCTCAAATTGCTAACTAAAATCTTAGCCACCCGCATGAATTCATTCCTATCACAGTATGTCCATCCTGACCAGGTGGGATTTGTGCCTCACAGACAGGCTTCGGATCAGACTAGGAGGGTCATCGATATTATATCCGCGCTGAATTCGGGGTGGGATGGCGGAGGCCGAAGGGGGGCTTTGTTGTTATCGCTAGATCTTCACAAAGCCTTCGACTCCTTGTCCTGGGAGTATCTCTTCTTTATACTAGAGAGATATGGATTTGGCTTCAACTTCCTTAAAACGCTTGGCATGATCTATAGTGACCCTACCGCTAATTTATCTGTTAAAGGATATATGTCTAGCGATATTAGCATAGGACGGGGTACTCGCCAAGGATGCCCTCTATCTCCCCTGTTATTTATTTTGGCTCTGGAGCCTTTGGCAATTAAAATTAGATCACACCCAGACATATTGGGAGTTGGCTGTGGGGGACGAGAACATAAGTGTGCGTTATTTGCCGACGACATTCTGCTGCTCCTCTCCTCCCCAGTCACCTCATTGCCCATCCTCAATGTGGTATTAGACAACTTTGCATTGTTCACGGGTCTACGTGTGAACCAATCTAAATCGCAGGCCCTCGATATATCCCTACCGCCCTACGTAGTTCGAGCCCTCCGAGAATCCTTCTCTTTCCATTGGCAAGACAAGGCTCTACCCTATTTAGGTATATTTTTAACCCCTACTCTCCATACTTTGTATGAGAGGAACTACCCCCCATTGTTCCGCAAGTTGTTGGAAGACCTTCGGAGGTGGTCAAACAAACCCCCGTCATGGTTCGGTAGGTTGTATTCGGTCAAAATGACTATATTACCCAAGGTACTTTGCCTATTATTGCAATTGGGAGAGTCCTAAAAAGATAAAGACTTGAAGAACTTTCAGGCTAAACTTATTGACTACATATGGGACCACAAGAGACCTAGGGTGAACAGGAAAACTTTATATACCCCTAAATCGGGCGGAGGCCTGGGCATGCCCGACCTCCTTAAATATTACCACTCTGCCCAATTGGCTCACCTGATTGGGTTCCATACCTCCCGATCCAGACTGCTCTGGATGGGATTGGAGTCCTCATCGATCCCGAATAGGGAGATCAAACATCTTATGTGGCTGAAAAGCAGGGATAGACCTTCTGTGTTATGCCCGTCACTGTCCTTCTCTTTGAGCCTTTGGGATCGCCTAACCTCCGCCCACGGGTTTAAATCACCACATACACCAATGGCGTCCCTGTTCTATAACCCTTTGTTCCCCCCGGGTCTCCGTCCACGGGATTTCTCATGGTGGATCAATAAGGGCCTACTGAGAATAGCTGATCTCTGCGATCATAAGGGAGCTTTGTCAAAATTGGTCCTGCAGGAAAAGTTTGATCTTCCGAACTCAGAATCCTTCTGCTATGCTCAAATAGCCCATTTTTTAGCATCTGAGTCGCATCTCTGATCTCTCTTCCTTCACGCCTATGGAACAACTTTGCAGGACCATTGACAAACACTCCGGCCTTATCTCCCTACTGTATAATATGTTGTCCCCTAACACTCAAAAATTGGCCTATATGCAAAAATGGGAACAAGATGCTGATATTACGTTAGACACGACTGAGTGGCATAAATTATCACTATATGCCTCTAAGTCCTATATTAACACCTCGTTGATCGAGGCTAATTATAAGGTCATGATGAGGTGGTATATGGTCCCAGCAAGAGTGGCGACTTTTGTACCCGGAGCGTCCCCGTGTTGCTTCAGGGGTTGCGCTGCAGACGGTACAATGTACCATGTTTGGTGGACGTGCCAAAGGGTGAGACGATTTTGGATACGCACGTACAACTTAATATACTCTCTGACTCAAGTAAACCTTACCAAATCGCCCCTGCAGGCGCTGCTGGGACGTCCGGTGGAGGGTACATCTAAACATTTAAAAAAATTCATCGCCTTCATTTTTACAGCTGCCAGAATTTCCATAGCTAGGTCTTGGAGATCCTCCTCTGTCCCCTTTCACCTTTTGAAATCTAAATTATCCTGGATAATGGTAAATGAAAGATTGTCGGCTATTTTAAATAATAAAGTTGCCATGTTTCACAAAGTGTGGGACCCATGGATCACATACCTTGTGAACGCGTACTGAGCGGAGGTTATGGCCGAGACTCCCTACAGGGCAGGAACGCACCACCCCTCCCCCTTCTCCCCCCCCCCCCTTTTTTTTCCTCTTCCTCTCTTCCCTCTTCTTTCCTTCCACTATCTCTTTTCCTTACTCCCAGAGGTAATATTTGATTAGATGACTCGTTGATTTTAATGATTATTGTTACTTAGTAGCTCTTTGAGAGCGGTCGATACACAAACTGTTAGTCCCCGAGCTACATTTGAGTTGGCTCGGCTACGTTTGGGCAATTCACATTGCAGTGGTGTTTGAGACTAGGATATGGACCGGAATTGAAAAGGTTTATGATGCTTCTGTTATTTACTTATTTGCCCATTACCCTGAAAGACCGCTGTAATTATATTTCTTGTTCTTCTCGTTTATTCATCTAACATTTGTTCTTCTTTGAAATTTCAAATAAAAATATTGTACCAGAAAAGTTTGTCAATATCTTCAGCTGGAAAAAGATACTTAAGAGCTACCCACCTCCTCCTCTGATGTGGTATCCCCATCAGATGAAGAGCTTGGGTTCTCACCTTCTTCCAGATCAGAGGCATTGTGCGAACTAATGGTCTTGGATACTAATAGAGAAAGGGGTCCATCTGAGGCTGAAGGCTCTTTAGCTATGGAACTAGATGAAGGAAGGCCCCAGACCTTTCAACCTGTCATTGAAAGACCGGAAGGAGGCCATAGAAGACAAACTCCTTTAAACAGGCAGTCTCTAAACTAGCTCTGGATGGCTTACAATCCTCACAAAATAGTTTCTTATAACTATCAGAGAGCCTGGCCCTACAGTTCCCACATTTCTTCTTCACCGGTTTGGCCTAGAATAAAGCAGAAATAAGAACCATAAGAAAAAGGTCCATACATAAAAAAGGTCCCTTGCTGTAGGACGACAGACACAGACTTACCTTGGGGGCAGAATGGGACCCGAAGGCTGCTGCTGGTTCAATCCTCAGATCTGTCCGCAAGCTCCATCAGGCGAGAGGAGATCGGCCCGAGCAATAGGCTGCAATTGACCTGCTAAAACTGTGCCTGTCTGGCGTTCAGACTGTCCCCTAGGCAGCATGTCCTTAGTATCATGCCGTGATTCTAATAAAAAAAGTCGCCGGAAGCACGTCACGTGACTTCTGGTTCGACGCCATCTTGGTGAAACGCGAGGAAAGACAGGTTCCACACAGCAAGGCTGTGGGGGAGTGAAGGCAGTTACCATCATTTTACAACCAGGTAGACCAGAATCTCCAAACAGGGAACCCTGCTGGACAGAGCTCCTCTGGGAGAAAAAAAAAAAAACAGACAGAATTGCACAGATCTATGGGTGAAGGCAACAGTCACCCAGGGCCATTTCTGGCAGTTTCACAGTGCCCCTTCTCTGAATAATTTCTCCCCACCAAGATCCCAGAGGCTCCACAGAAGGCAGCAGTTCTGCTACAATATGTACAAACCTTTTAAGCACAGCAAGCCATGATACAGGTTCCATCCTCAGAAAGATATACCGGGTTTTACACCACCCTGTTCATGGTCCACCGGTCTCACGATTCAATGCGATGACGATTCGATTCCGCGATGCATCACAATTGCAGCGCAAGTGCGCATGGCTTTCATCAAAAAAAAATGTAAGTACTCCAAACAAAAAAACAACACACAGGAGAGATGGTCAGAGACTGCGGGACATGCTACAGGAGGAGATGGTCAGAGAATGCGGGACATGCTACAGGAGGAGATGGTCAGAGAATGCGGGACATGCTACAGGAGGAGATGGTCAGAGAATGCGGGACATGCTACAGGAGGAGATGGTCAGAGAATGCGGGACATGCTACAGGAGGAGATGGTCAGAGACTGCGGGACATGCTACAGGAGGAGATGGTCAGAGACTGCGGGACATGCTACAGGAGGAGATGGTCAGAGACTGCGGGACATGCTACAGGAGGAGATGGTCAGAGACTGCGGGACATGCTACAGGAGGAGATGGTCAGAGACTGCGGGACATGCTACAGGAGGAGATGGTCAGAGACTGCGGGACATGCTACAGGAGGAGATGGTCAGAGAATGCGGGACATGCTACAGGAGGAGATGGTCAGAGACTGCGGGACATGCTACAGGAGGAGATGGTCAGAGACTGCGGGACATGCTACAGGAGGAGATGGTCAGAGACTGCGGGACATGCTACAGGAGGAGATGGTCAGAGACTGCGGGACATGCTACAGGAGGAGATGGTCAGAGACTGCAGACATGCTACAGGAGGAGATGGTCAGAGACTGCAGACATGCTACAGGAGGAGATGGTCAGAGACTGCAGACATGCTACAGGAGATGGTCTATATTTCTCCTCCATACAGCCCAGTCCCTGCCTGCAGTGACAATGACTTGTCACAGGTGACAGTGCACCTCCAATATTCCAATACAAGCCCATACCCTGTGTCCCCAGATCACAGCGCCCCCCCCCCTCCTCCTCTGTACTTACATGCTGCTCTGCACAGAGGATGATTAGAGGGAACGGTCAGCCAGGAATTCTCAGCTTTGTACATATATTTATGTGACTGACTGCCCGCCTCTCTCCAGTCTCCGTCGGCCCCGCTCATTGACTAGAACTTCAGATTAGTAGAGGATAGTGAATGACTGCACGGCTCGCCTTTCTCCTATGTCCACTCGGCTCTTACGTCTCTCCTGGCATCAGCCCCAGGAGAGACGCAAGAGCCGAGTGGAGATAGGAAAGCTGTGCAGTCAGTCAGCGTGGCATATACAGACACAATCCTCTACCAAGCTGAAGTTCTAGGCAGTGGGTGGGGCCGACGCCAGGAGAGACGTAAGAGCGGAGTGGACCGTAGGAGAGAGGCGGGCCGGGCAGTCACACGAGCGCTGAAAACAAAGGTACTATAGAACGGAGCACTCTTCCGGGAGGGGCGGGGACGGGGCTAAGCATCGATTTTCACGGTCGCATGCATCGGAATCGCATCGGGTACACCGAATATATTTGACACCCCTAGTCCAGACATAGGTCTAAAAAAGGCAAAAAGACTTTACCCTTCTATGGGGACATTCAAGATGGAATTCATCCACAATCATCCAGGCAGTACAACCCAAGGTGTCACCTGATGTAATCAGTGAAGTGGCTATAGACACTTGGATTTGGGCAGACTACATGAGCTGACTGGATGCTTTCCTTGGATCTACAGGATGCCTATCTGCATGTCCCAATTCGTCTCTTTTTAGGAGGCATCTCTGGTTTGCCATTGGTCGCACACACCTGCAATGTACCAGCCTGCCCTTCAGCCTATGCACATCCCCCAGAACATTTACGAAGGTTCTCATTACAGCATTAGCCCGGCTCCAAGGACAGTCTCTCTCCCTGGGAAGCTGAATCTGCAGGCAGACCATCTCTAGCACACATTTCCAGACTTTAATGAGTGGGCACTACACCCCCAAATATTTACCCAACTGGTTCAAATGTGGGGCAAACCCCAAATGGATCTCTTTGCTTCTCCAAGCAACTGCAAACTTCCAAGATTTTAGATCCCGATTCCCGCATCCTCAGACAGAGGGCACGAATGCTCTAGTTGTGCCTTGGAACTGTGCCCTAGTCTACCCCCCACTAGGGGTGCAACGGATCAAAAAAAAAAAAAAAAAAAAATACGGTTCGGATCGTTCCTCGGATCAGAGTCATGGATCGGATCATTTTTCGGATTGGGAAAAAAAAAAAAAATACACAAATGCCCATCATTGCAGCATGACCTATGCCCTCCATTGCAGTCTCACCAGGCCCCAAATTGCAGCCTCATTAACTGATCATCCCTACACTCAAGATATGACATCTCTGATTATCCCTACACCGACAATCAACTGGAAATACATATTTTGCAATTAATCCTGGTTCTAGCTGCACCATAACGGTTAACTACAGTGTGGGACAATGGTTTGGAGTACATGCAGCATTCATCCATGAATCTTGAATACTTGAGAAAAGACACCCACATGGTCAGCTTATTAACTTCCGCAAAAATGTTCTTTTATAGCTTTGGGCAGCATGTTAAAAGGTGGGGACCAATTGTTATTGTGGTTTAGGGCAACATTAGTGACATTTCCCCTCTCCTTCAGTCACAGGATAGAAATTGAGAAAACAAAAGATTCACAAATAGTGAAAAGATGACAGATTCTAGTGTCCACTCTACTAATGCTAGCCATACACTGATACATTTCTCTTGTTTAGCCCGTGGAGCGAAGGAGAGAAAACCAGCAGAGTCCTCCAATCCACACTAAACAACTGCTGGCCATTTTATTTAGGGCAAATTGTGACAGATCTCACCTACTTCTCCGGTTCCTGTTGATTACCTGCTACATTTCATGTATGGGGACACAGCGTTTGGGTAGAAGGGGCAGTGCGATGTATGAGGAGCGATAGAAGGGAGGAGGGAATCAGTCCCATCACTGCTCTACTCGCTTGCACTCACACAGCCCCGCCTCCTCCTAACCCTGCGCTGTGATAGACTGAACATATCCCAGCATTGGACCCACATTCTATTACAAGCATGGGGTTAGAAGGAGGCGGAGCTGTGTGAGTGCAGCAGAGCAGAGACAGTTTCAAGGTCGCCTGTTACAGGGTATCCTGCGGATCACGTGTGTCCCGATCCTAAGCCGTTGATCCATGCAGTTCACGGCTCAATGAAGATCAGTTGCACCCCCCACTTTCTCTGATAATGAGATTCCTCTTGAGGCTGCTGAAGGAGAAAATGATGGTCATTATGATTCTTGCATTTTGGCCGTGAAGACCCTGGCAGTCCATCTCAACATACAACAACCAGTACCCCTTCTGATTCAGGGAGACTTCCTGCATCCCGTGCATGCACAGACCGGAGCCGCACGCATGGCTGTTCAGAGGAGGAAGCGGAAGAGTCTAGGATGCTCTTCTACTGTAGTCTCTATTAGAAGCCAGAAAACCTTTCACAAATCACATATTTATGGTCGTGGCCCTCTGACCGAGAGTGATGTGGATCACATAAACACGCGACAAGACTTACAACATAAATAGACCTGAAGTGTGCCTTGGTGGTCTGGTCAGTATGCCAAGAAAAGGGGGCAAAAGACTCAGATAGGGAAATAGCTTATATTGATTGCTTGTATTTATTGAGCCAACTTGGTAAAGGCTTGTGCCATTTCTTCCTGAGGATCTGGGATGTATGTGGCAAAACAAGGAGACTTCCCATCAGCCTGGTATCTTGATTACGTGGTCTGGTACTCCCTGTTGTGAGGCAGTTGAGGCTGCTCTAATTCGGAAAGAATGTCCTGAGAACAGACTGGCATTTGAAGCCCAAGTTGCTTAGGATTCTGACATGCTTGACAAACTGGCTGTCACTCAGGGAGCTGGTTTAGAAAGGGTAGCAACGAGCTACAATCAGATTGGCTGGGTAGATGGAGCAGTAGTCGGTCAAACACCGTCACTGGGCGTCAGGCATTGTTAGTCTAAAACAGGTTGATGTCAACCCCCGGGGCTGGTTTGTTGCGTTTGCAGACTGAGAGTGTAGGGGTTCGAAAGCGACTCGGGTGGCGTCGGAGCAGTGACTGACTGCCGGAGCCACTGACTGTAAATTCACTAGGTCGTAGGGAACCGTAGAAGGCCTGGTAGATGGCTGCTAGGATGACTATGCTGGGCAAGGCCCTAAATGGGGAACGAGTAAGGATTTCAGACATGTGCTTAAAGAGGGCACTCTTGAAAGGTAGGCGCTTGCCACTGACTACAGGTTGGTGCTTCTGTATGCTCTGTAGGAGGGACTTGACTGCATGGGCTCGAGAATACTGACAGTTTACTGGGGTCCTGCAGGGACAGGAAATGCTGGATGTCATCTAGATATGGCGTGATAGTATTGTGAGAAAGGGTCAGCTGCATGTGGCAATACGATATGAAGGCTACGACGTGTCTAACGTTGCCTATTGCTGCAAGTGGCCAAAAATTAGCAGTTAGTGTTCCAAGCAGTGTGATAGGCCTTCAGTGTGTTGCATGCCAAGGAGTGGTTAATAAGCTGGGTTGAGTTGGTGAGATGCTACTTCAGTCCATCGTCAGCAATGACCAGGATGGGACAGGGATGGTTATTGGGTCAGCTCCAGGCTCTTGCTGGAAAAACAAATAAGGTTAGAATGGGACAGAGCATCAGCTGCGATTTTGCATTTGCCTGGAATATGACTACAGAACATATTAAACTGGTGACGGAGTGACAGCTGCGCGAGCCTGCGCAGGAAGGACGTGATGGGGAGAGGCTTGATCTACCTTAATTGATGAAGTCGGATGTGGCCTGATTGTCTGTGGTGAAGAACACTGTCTGTCCAGTTCAAGTGTGGCCCCAAACCTGGGCAGCTGCCACAATGGGGTACAGCACGAGACGTGATGAAGACTGGGTGAAGCAGAAATTTAAGAGAATTTCTGGGGGCCAAGGTTTGGAGAACCAGTGGCGGACGAAAAATGCACGCGAAAGCCTGTGGTGGCTCGGCTGACACTGCCGGGATGAAGATTGAAATGCTGTTCTATCAGGTGGGGAAGTTGTCCCACATAGCCAAGTCTGCTACTGATGCTTGGTCTAGTTTGAGAACTTGGACTGGATCTTGCATTGGTGTGAGAAAATCAAGACAATACACAGGTGCTCAACAAGACGATATACGTGCACTCACTGACCAACGTGCCCTCGCCGACCAACGTGCCCTCGCTGGTGCTGGATGGAAACCTGAACTAACTGCAGGGAAAAAGACAGGGAAAAGATGAGTGGCCCGCGTGCCACTAAAGATGAATGGCCAACTGAGTGCCACTGTGTTTGTTTGGCCGACTGTCACTGAGGTGTGTTTGCAAGTTTAGTTTGTATTCGAGTTTGCACGTAGGTGCGTGCTGCAAAGTGTTTTATACTGCTGCAGACAATATTGTGTGGTTGCAAGGGTCTCAGTCTGGTTTGCTGAGACGATATTGCGTGGTTGCAAAGGTCTCGATGATTATGAGGTTTGTTTTGAGATGGCCTTGTGTGGTTGCACGGGTCTCAACAAGTGAGGGGTTGCTGAGACGATGTTGCGTTTGCAATGGTCTCAAGTGAGTGTCGGGCTGCTGAGACGACTATGTATGGCTGCAAAGGTCTGAACGGGTGTCAGGTTGCTGAGATGATATTGCGTTTGCAATGGTGTCAAATGAGTGTCAGTTTGCTAAGACGACTTTGTATGGCTGCAAAGGTCTGAACGGGCGTTAGGTTGCTGAGATGAGATTGTGTGGTTGCAAAGGTCTAGACGAGTGTGAGGTAGCTGAGATGATATTACATTTTGCAAGGGTCTCAAATGAGTCAAGTTGCTGAGACAATATTCCCCCCCTTTTTTTTTTTTTATAAAAACGACTGTAAAAGAAACGCTGGTAAACATGAGTTACCACATGTGGCTGTGTTTACAAGCTGTTACAGGCATCGGCGTTTCGCATGCCTTTGAACATCCGTCTGAACCCATTTTTTTAGAAGGTTTCTGAACTCAACTGCCTAGAAATTACTATAAATGATCCTGTGTACATGTACTGATAATATAACAGAGGAGTGATTGGGGATCCTGTGTAGACGTACTGGTAAGATAACAGGAGAGATCAGGGGCGGCTGAAAAACACCCATTTTTCTGGCTGCAAGGGTCTCAATGAATGCCATGAATGCCATGTTGCTGGGGCGAGACTGCGTGGTCACAAAGGTCTATGATGAGTGGGAGGTTGCTCGAGACGGTATTGCGTGGTAGCAAGGCTCTCGATGAGTGTGAGGCTGCCGAGACGATATTGCATGGTTGCAAGGGCCTTTATGAATGTGGGGCTGCTGAGATGGTATTGCGTTTGCAAGGATCTCAACAAGGGTGTCAAGCTGCTGAGACAGTTTTGCGTGGTTGCAAGGGCCTTGATGAATGTAGGGCTGCTGAGATGATTTTGCGTGGTTGCAATGGTCTCAACAGGTGTCGGGTTGCTGGGCCGAGATTGCGTGGTGGCAACATTTCTTTTTTTATTTTTTGCGTTTTTTTTTTTAATATATATATATATATATATATATATATATATATATATATATTTTCTTTGCGTTTTTGTAAGGGCCTTGTGTTGCAAGGGTCTTAACAAGGGTGTCAGGCTGCTGAGATGATTTTGTGTGGTTTCAAGGGTCTCGATGAGTGTGGGTCTGCTGAGACGGTATTGCGTTTGCCAGGGTCTCAACAAGTGTATCAGGCTGCTGAGACGATTTTGCGTGGTTGCAATGGTCTAAACAGGCATCAGGTTGCTGGGCCGAGATTGTGTGGTGGCAAAGTTTTTTTTTTTTTTTTTTTGCACTTTAATGTTTAATTTTTCCTTTTTTTTTTGCTTTTTTATATATCTTTTTTTTTTGCCTTTCATGTGTTGCAAGGGTCTTAAGGGTGTCAGGCTGCTGAGCCGATATACGAGTGGTTGCAAGGATGTCAATGTGTGTGAGGGCTGCTGAGACGATATTGCGTTTGCAAGGGTCTCAACAAGGGTGTCAGGCTGCTGAGACGATTTTGCGTGGTTGCAACGGTCTCAACAGGTGTCAGGTTGCCAAGGGGCCGAGATTGCGTGGTGGCAAAGGTTTTATTTTTTTTGCATTTTTATATTTATTTTTTATTTTATTTTGAGTTTTGTAAAGGTCATGTGTTGCAAGGGTCTTAACAAGGGTGTCAGGCTGCTGAGATGATTTTGCGTGGTTGCAAGGAAATCAATGAGTGTGAGGGCTGCTGGGACGATATTGCGTTTGCAAGGGTCTCAACAAGGGTGTCAGGCTGCTGAGACGATTTTGCCTGGTTGCAACGGTCTCAACAGGTCTCAACAGGTGTCAGGTTGCCAAGGGGCTGAGATTGCGTGGTGGCAAAAGGTTTTTATTATTTTATTTTTTTTTTGCGTTTTTATATTTATTTATTTTTTTTGCGTTTTGTAAAGGTCATGTGTTGCAAGGGTCTTAACAAGGGTGTCAGGCTGCTGAGATGATTTGCATGGTTGCAAGGTCTCAATCAATAAGAATTGGGTTACTGAGAAAGGATAGAAACACCTGGTTTGTTTGTACCTTAAGCAAGCAGTATAAGGTAGAAGGACAACGCCTGTTTGACTCGTGGTTCCATAGGGGCCACTAATGAACGATATGGGAGACAACGAATGGTAGCAAACTGATAAGACATAAAGAATGTAATAACAAATCTTACTTGCGACAGTGGGCCATGCAAGTGAGTTTGCGGCGGACTGTGGCTGGAGTGAAACATGTCGGGAAGGTGTAGCGCGATACCGTGCATGGGGCAGAACAATGAGGTTTGGTGTAGAAAATAGAACACGAGAAGTGCGTATCAATGCTTTGTAAAATCCACTGCGGGAACCATAAATATGGTACGGGTGACACCATGAGTGGCCACGAATTTGACATGACAAACAAGCTAACGAATCCTACCTGAGACAGTGAACGTGCGACTGGGTTTGCTTTGGACTGGAGTGGATGTGCAACACATCCGAAGAGTGTGGTGTGGCGCCATGCATGACGCACAGGCAATAACTTTGGTAAATAAATGAGAGAGAAGAACCGTGAACAAACAATTCGTAAGTTCCGCTGCGGGAACTAAAAACACACGGCATGGGGGAACAATGAATGACAACGGTAGAAAGCATGCAATGTATCTAATACAAAAATATTGTAAAAATGCATGAAACAAATTCAATACGAATCGGTAGTAAGGAGTATTGAACGAATCTGATACGATTTGGTTGTAGAGTGTATGCTACCCCTTGCTTTGAAACCGAACACCTACCAACCACCCATCCCCCCAGGCTAATCAAGTGCAGACAAGGCACCATGTGAGTCCAATTACCACCTCAATATGCCAAAGAACCCATACAAACACATGCTAATCTCCAAATGGATTTACAAATGAATCGTATTGTTTGGCAGAAGGAAGTTACAAATGTACTACGCCTGAGCCAAATGATGTTGGAACATGAGCAACAATAACTCAGAGGCAGATTTTTTTTCCCAAAAGGGGCGCAGGATAGAAAGCATAACGAATTGCAAGATTGCACAAGATACGAAAAGGTTTGAATCCTACCTGCGACAGTAAGCGGGAACCGCCGGCGAAGACCATGAAGGGAGAAGCCACAAAGCGATTGCGATGTCGAATGCGATTGAATGCGCAGACTCACGGACATGAGGTGAGCTGGGAAGAGTCGGCCCAGTGACGTGTAGTACTGCACACTGAACCGACAAAGAGCATGTGTGAGTGGGCTGCTTAAATACCCTCCGGGCTCCTCCCATAAACTTAGGCCACCATACTGGCCTTCTTATATGTCAAAGTTTGGGACAAGTTTTCAAATTTCCTGGTGGGACAGGAACTGGATCCTTCTGCGCCTCCACTTTCAGCTGTTCAAGATTTTCTTCAATCAAGATTGGACATGAGCCTTAGGGTCCTTTCACACGGAGCGTACCGTTTTTCGGTCCGCTCCGTGTGCCCGTCAGCTCGGCGGGGGGGTCTCCGCTCATATGTCGGCGGACGGGGCGGTCCCCGCACACTGTGCGGGGACCGCCCCGTCTCTCCTCCGCTCTCCCCTATGGGGAGTCGGATGGAAACGGACCGTCTGTCCGTTTGCATCCGATCCGTTTGGCCGGACGGAAGAAAAATAGGACATTCTTCCGTCCGCAAAAACGGATGCGGATCGAGCGGACGTTAGCGGATGCATCATCCGCTAACGGATCCGCTCCCATAGGGAAGCATCACAAGTCCGTAAACAGACTTTTAACGAGTGGACCGTTCGTCCGCTAGTGTGAAAGGGCCCTTAGCCTGAGCTCACGCAAAGTGCAAGTGTTGGCCATCTCAGCAGTGCCAAAAATCAAATGGCCTGAAGAAAAAAAAAAAAAGACCAGACCACCTAGGAAGAGTCTTTCCCCAATGGGATGGGATCTGTCTGTGCTGCTGGACTTTGTGTTCATTGCGGGACATTACACAAAACGCAGTTTTTCTGACAGCCATCATTTCATGAAGGAGACTCTTGAGTGTCTGAACTTCAGGTCCTGGGAGCATCATATAGGCATATTACCCTTTTCCCAGATCGAGTGGAACTTTGTCCAGTAGACCATTTTGTACCAAAAGTAGCCACTACATTTCATCAAACAGATGTCTGGGCTTTACCAAACTTCCCGGGAAGAAGATTTGGGCAGACTACATGAGCTGGATGTTTCAAGAACCTCAACATAATACCTCTCAGCCACCTCTCCCTTCAGATGGTCGGATAAGCTCTTCATAATCCCAGTGGGAAAACATGCAAGCTGGATCGTCAAGCTTATTTACAGAGCGTACTCAGCAAGAGGGTGTGAACGCTCTTTAACGGTGACTGCCTCGTGGGCTGCCCTTTCAAATGTTTTGATGGAGACCAAGGAGGAGCTCCAGCGTGTTCGCACACCCCACCATGAATTTGTTACTGCGCTAATCACAGACAGTGAGACATTTCCCGATCTCTGCAGCCACACATCAGTACAATGTCTCACTGCCTGTGATTAGTGCAGTGCCGACTTCCTGGCGGGCTCTGCACGTGGGGTGTGCGAACAAACTGGAGCTCACCCTTTATTGAGACCATCATTAAGGCATTATAGGGTAGATGGTCACCAGTCATCTCTGACTGCCGGAGGCCTGAGTGTGACGTTATGACCCCGTATCTCTCCATAAAGAGGACCTGTCACAATATATTCCTATTACAAGGGATGTTTACCCTTGTAATAGGAATAAAAGTGATCGAAAAATGTACGTAAAAAAAAAAAAAAAAAACATCCCCGTAGCTTGCAGTCAGAAGCGAACATACACTCAAGTCCCACCCACATATGTAAACGCCGTCCAAACCACACATGCGAGGTATCGCCGCGTTTGTTAGAGCACAAGCTACAATCCTCTGCAACTCTAAACTGGTAACCTATAAAAATTAAGTGTTGCCTATGGAGATCTTAAAAGCGGAGGTTCCGTCGATTTTTTTTTTAAAGCCAGCAGCTACAAATACTGCAGCTGCTGACTTAAAAAAAAAAAAAAAAAAAATGAATACTTGCCTGTTCAGTGCGCCCGCAATGTCAGCAGACGAGGCTGAGCAGTTGCTCGGTCCTCGGATGCTTCTGCCGCCATCCTCGGTAAGGGAATCAGGAAGTGCCCGGTTCCCAAATGCGCAAGTATCGCGGCGCACTATCACTGGTCCCTGCTCTCTTGGGAGCCCCAGAAGACAGCGAGGGGTGACGTGAAGAGGCAGGACTCCCACGGGAGTCAGAACACGGAGGTATCTGCACCCCCCTGAAAAGGTGACAAATGTGACACCGGAGGTGGGGGTGGGGTTCCAAAAAGCGGAGGTTCACTTTGTGTGAACCTCCGCTTTAACCACTTAAGCCCCGGACCAAAATGCAGCTAAAGGACCAGGCCCCTTTTTGCAAATAGGCACTGCGTCGCTTTAACTGACAATTGTGTGGTCGTGCGACGTGGCTCCCAAACAAAATTGGCGTCTTTTTTCCTACAAATAGAGCTTTCTTTTGGTGGTATTTGATCATCTCTGCGGTTTTTATTTTTTGCGCTATAAACAAAAATAAAGCGACAATTTTGAAAAAAAATTCAATGTTTTTTACTTTTTGCTATAATATATATCCCCCCAAAAATAGATAAAAAAAAATTCTCAATTTAGGCCGATAAATAGGTAGAAGTACACCTATCGGCCTAAACTGATGAGAATTTTTTTTTTTTTTTTTTTTTATAACCAAAAATAGGTAGAAGAATACCTTTGGAAAAAAAAAAAAAAGCATTTATTGGTTGGTTTGCGCAAAATTTATAGCGTTTATAAAAAAAGGGATAGTTTTATTGCATTTTTTTATTTTTATTTACTACTAGTGGCGGCGATCAGCGATTTTTTCCGTGACTGCGACATTATGGCGGACACTTCGGACAATTTTGACACATTTTTGGGACAATTGTCATTTTCACAGCAAAAAATGCATTTAAATTGTATTGTTTACTGTGGAAATGACAGTTGCAGTTTGGGAGTTAACCACAAGGGGGCACTGTAGAGGTTATGTGTTCCCTGTGTGTGTTTACAGGGGGGTGTGTCGTCATCGATCGCGCCCCCCCTATAAAAGTGATGACGCGATCAATGCTGCCGCCACAGTTAAGCATGGGGAAGCCGTGTTTACACATGGTTCTCCCCGTTCTTCAGCGGCGATCGGGTCCGCGAGTCCCACGGTCCCGGAGCTTTGGACCGGGTCACAGGAGCGCGCCGCGGGCACGCGCCAGGGACCCACGGCTGGGTAGTAGTACAGGACGTACCTGTACGTGGATCTGCCCAGCCGTGCCATTCTGCATCCTTAAGTACTGAAGTTTGGTGCCATTCCATGAGTGTGCACAATTTTAAAGCGTGACATGTTTAGGTATCTATTTACTCGGAGTAACAATCTTTCACATTATACAAAAAAAAAAAAAAAAACTGGGCTAAAGTTTACTGTTCTATTTTTTAATTCAGGAAACTTTTTTTAAAAGGCGTTTCAAAAATTACTGCACCGTGCAAGATAAAAAGTTAAAATGACTGCCATTTTATTCCCTAGGGTGCCTGCAAAAAAAAAAAAAAATGATATATAGTGTTTGGGGGGGTTCTAAATAATTTTCTAGCAAAAAAAAAAAAAAAAAAAAATATAATAATAATATATATATATATATATATATATATATATATATATATATATATATATATATATATATATATATAATTTTGATGATGATTTTTGCATGTAGGAGAAGTACCCACCATGTCAGCTAGTTATTTATCACTAGTATGCTGGCATCAGGAAAACAGAAAATTGTATCAAACCATGGCAGCATACCCACCCTTGTACAGTATGTGCTTGTTACAGGTACTCACTCTCACTTCTGGCTCAGTTTGCAGTGGTGAACTAAGCAGGAAGTTGCTCCTCCCCACTTGCTCCCCGCAGCCTTCTGGGACACTTTACAGGTCCCAGAAGACTTCAGCCTATTCCCAAAGCAAAGTGTGCTTCACGCATGCACAGTAGGAAACCAAAAGAGAAGCCACAAGGCTTCACTGCCGAAACCCCTTAGTCAGGACCACCCAATTGAAGAATTGGCTCGGGTGAGGCCACCACTGGATGCCTTGTCAGGTAAATGTCCGGATAGTCAGCAGCTTCAGACATTTATTTTATTTCTTTTTTTTTTGGGGGGGGGGGGGGGGCGCCTGGAGCTCCTCTTTAAATTACACCTGTCTTACCTGTTTCAGCAAAAAAGATTACCAAAACTACAGTCTCTCTATTGGGGACATATACTGCAATAAAACGGTAGGGTAGGAGCATTTCTCAGGTTTTATGGCTTTTAGGCTCTTACTGTGCAGATTACCCCCATCACTTTCAGTGACAAAAATATCTCCTCGATGCTTAAACAGTAACATAAAGTTAACATAAATCTTATTATACATTATGTTCATGTTAATCACAGTGACCTCCCAACACATTCTAAAAATACTGATCTCGGTTTCCTTTAGGGTCATATACTGTAATCCAGTTTCCCTTTACCTGACCATGAGCAACAATCATGCTTTTGTTTCCCTCTCCGTGGTAGTCCCATTCATTTTCGTCCATCTTCTCCGCTTCCATTACCGGAGTGAACAGTCCGAAAATAGTTAGAAGGACAATGCCTGCTCCCAGGAGATATGAAACAGCGAGAAGCGTAAATTACACTATAGACGACGACCACCACGTTGTAACAACCAAATGTGTCTAAGGCGGAACTCCCGGCTGCAAGTCAGCCTGGAAACCACATCTCTACGTCAATTTGAGTCGCCCACATTACCACGCCACGCCTACTCCTAACATTAGGAGAGCTGTGATTGGACAGAGAGCAAAGGTAGCGGCCATAGAGTTTTGGACAGAGCGGCGACAGTCATAGAGCTGCTGAATGCAGAAAGGGAAGTGTTGTGTCATGTGTTGAGGTGTTGAGTGATTTAGCTCCCGCGGCGAAAGTTCTTATACGGAAGTAATATGTTTACTTTGGTGAAACGAATAAATGATGCATTGTATGCAAAAATTTACAAACATCCACGAAATAGCTTACAAGTTTGTGTTGAAATCTATAGAAGATGAACGAATCTAACAATAACGAATGGTTGAGATGGGAGTACTTGTGCCCGTTCACAACTCATGCCCCTTAAAGTAAGGTGACCAGATTTTTAAAATGAAATCCGGGGACATATTTTTTCTTTACTAGTAATGGCAACAATCAGCGACTCTCTGCCCGTCGCCGCCCGCCTCACAGCCTCTCAAGTATTATGCCGCGTACACACGTTCGTTTTTTGCGATGAAAAAAAACGACGTTTTTTGTGAAGTAAAAAACGACGTTTTTGAAACGTCACTTTCAAAGACGATTTTGCATACACACCATCGTTTTTTTCACAAAAAACAAGGTTACGTTCACCACACTTTTCCATTGAAGCTCACTTCATAACTAGCTTCTGGGCATGCGCGGGTTGAAAAACGTCGTTTTAAACGACGTTTTTGCTACACACGGTGACTTTTTGTGAAACAAAAAACGACGTTTTGAAAAACGACACAAAAAATTCAAGCATGTTGGAATTTTTTTTTGGTCGTTTTTTTTAAGACAAAAAACGACGTTTTGCCCACACACGATCAATTTAAATGACGTTTTAAAAAACGACGTTTTTTTTCATCGCAAAAAACGACCGTGTGTACGCGGCATTACTCTCCGGGCCCCGGCTACTACTGGATGGGGAGCGGAGGAAGATCACTCCGCCAGGGAAGGCAATGAGATAGGCAGGTGGCTGGTCAGGATTTGAGCCAAGGCAGAAGAACATGTAAGTGGAGCTGAATAGCCATGCGCCCGAAACTGAAGAAATATTCCCTCCGCTCTAACCAGCACATGATCATCAGAAAGGGGCACAGGTAATGGGAAAAAACTCAACCCCCCTATGCTAGTAGGCACGGCGGAGCGGGGGTGTGTAATTCAATTTTTTTTATTTTAACTCTGCACTGACTGTCTTTGAAATTGCCCCTGCCCCCTATTAAATCCAATTTGGGGACAAAACCAGGGACAGACTTGGTCCGGGGACAGTGTCCTCAATCAGGGGTCTGTCCCCTGAAACTGGGGATGTCTGGTCACCCTACCTTAAAGGGGTTGTAAAGGTTCGTTTTTTATTTTCTAAATAGGTTCCTTTAAGCTAGTGCATTGTTGGTTCACTTACTTTTTCCTTCAATTTCCCTTCTAAATGTTTTTTTGTCTGAATTTCTCACTTTCAGTTCCTCCTCAGTAAGCTGTTCTGACTGACTTCGGTGGAAAGCTTACTATGGAGAAACAGGAAGTGAGAAATTCAAACAAAGAAAATAAACATTTAGGCCCGGATTCACAAAGCACTTACGCCGACGTATCTCGAGATACGCCGCGTAAGTGTAAATATGCGCCGTCGTATCTGTGCGCCGTGCCTACAGAACTAAGATACGCCTAAAAACTGACTTCATCTGACCGACGTAACTTGCCTACGCCGGCGTATAGTGGGCGCATAGTTACGCTGGACGCATTTGGCACTCCCATAGATTTTCCATATGCAATATGCAAATGAGGGAGATACACCGATTCACAAACGTTCTTTTCCCCCCCGGTGCATGTTTTAAGCGATTTGCGTAAGGGTTACGTTCGGCATAAAGTTATTCCCCATATTGGAGGCGCAGCTCATGCAAAGGTATGGACTAGGAAACGAACGCCGTCTAATTTTACGTAGTTTACGTCGTATGTGAATAGGGCTGGGCATAGGTTACGTTCACGTCGATTCGACGTATCTTAGCCAGTTGTTTCGACGTGTTTGTGAGCATGCGCACTGGAATGCGTCCAAAGTACGACGCATGCACAGTTCATTTTAAGTACTTGTCTGAAGCTCAGCCCATCATTTGCATGGGGTCACGCTTCATTTAAATGTATCACGCCCACTTCTACTTACGCTGCCTTACGCCTACGACTATACGCTACGCTGGCGCAACGTTGGGAGCATTTGCTTTGTGAATTCCATGCTTGCCTCTCCGCGATGCGCCGGCTTAGCGTAAAAGAGATACGCTGCAGCGGCATAAATATGCGCCGATGTATGTGAATCTACCCCTTAGAAGGGAAATCAAAGGAAAGGGTAAGTGAACCAACAATGCACTAGCTTAAAGAAACCTATTTAGAAAATATAAGACAAACCTTTACAACCCCTTTAACTTTAGCATGAGAAAAGGGGACATACTAAACTGCATATTGGGATGATTGGATTATTGGCTGCAATACTGAGAACTCTCACTAGATGTCAGTGCACTTCATACACATATATATGGTAATGACTCTGTTGTTTCTCAAAATATGTTATTTTTTTCCTGCAGTGCTTGATACAATGTTCACTTGCTGTTTTTTTTTTTATGCAGCTGTACAACAGAATCATAGTAAATTATACATAAATAAAGTAAAAATTACATTTGAACTGTTTTTGATAGGGATATGGGTAGAATTATTATTTCTCATGGGGTTTATGGGAGGAATATCATGTTAACTCCTGACAATGAACATATATTACTGATAATATGCAAATAATTATTTTTCTACATGGGGATTATGGGTGGAATATTGTTTCTAAATATACATAGGAATATATTAAAGCGGAGGTCCACCCAATTTTTTTTCTTTTAAAGCCAGCAGCTACAAAGACTGCCGTTGCTGACTTTAAAAAATGAACACTTACCTGTCCAACGCGCCCGCGATGTCGGCACATGAGGCTGAGCAATCACTCAGGCCTCGGATGCTGTCACTGCCATGCTCTGTGAGGGAATCAGGAAGTGAAGCCTTGCGTCTTCACTGCCCGGTTCCCTACTGCGCATGCACAAGTAGCGCAACGCACTGTCACTGGTCCCCATAGTGTGTTTCCCAGGAGACAGCGGGGGGGAGTGGTGTCTATGCCCGGAAGTAGGTGCAAATACCTGCACCCCCCTGAAAGGTGCCAAATGTGTCACCGGAGGGGGGAGGGTTCCGAAAAGCGGAAGTTTCATTTTTGGGTGGAACTCCACTTTAAACTAATTTCATATATGAATATGCATATAATTATTTTTCTACATGGGGATTATGGGTGGGATATTGTTTATAAATATACATAGGAACCTATTAAACCCATTTCTGATAAGAATATGCATATAATTATTTTTCTACATGGGGATTATGGGTGGAATATTGTTTATAAATATACATAGGAACCCATTAAACCAATTTCTGATATGAATATGTATATAATAATTTGTCTACATGGGGATTATGGGTGTAATATTGTTTCTAAATATACATAGGAACTTATTTTACCCATTTCTGATAATATGCATATACCATATTTATCGGCTTATAACACGCACAGGTGTTTAACACACACCCTAACTTTAAGAGGGACTGTTAGGACCTGGGCTTTAACCTGTGACCTCTGGTGTGTCTGTCAGCTCCTTGTACAGTTCTTTGGATAGTTTCTTGAATGATCTTGTCTTGAATCTTGTTTGCCTTAAACCTTGAACCCTTTGCTCCTCCCATGAACTTTCTATAAAAGCCACGTCCCTGCACTTCCTGGTTGCCAGGAATATTGTGCCTTTACCAGCCAATATCTTGCTCCTGTCTCTCTTGCTGCCGACCGATCTTTGCTACCATTTGCTACCGACTTTTGGCTCGTCCCCCGACTACGCTTCTGTTATATCTGCCTTCCGGACCCCGGCTTGCTCACCTCCTGGTTGGGCTATCCTGAGGACAGCGACCTGGCACTAACACACAGCAAAGTCCATCACCACCATTAGGAGCTCTAGTGAATACCGGTTAGTGCTTAGACCCCGCACCTCAGGTGAATCCGTGTCATCAGCCAGGGTGACCTGCGTGAATATCCACTATGCTGCTATAGCTACTGGCTTCTGAGTCTGACTCCAGACCGTGACAGAATATTCTGTCCAAAAAATGGAGGCCGTTGTAGCAGCTGCTGTAGCTCCTCTCAGGGTGAAAATCACTGAGTTGCAGGCGTTTGGTGTTAACTACCAGGAAAAAATGTCTGAGTTACAAATTGAAGTGAAAGCACTACAAGAGGAAATCCTTCATCTGAATAAACAATTGCATGACTTTCGTGCTCGAGACACTGCTGCTGTAGATACTAATGCACGAATGCCCCTACAACTTAAGTTTAACGGAGACCGGCGACATTATAGAGGGTTCCTTTATCAATGTCGTATATACTTTCAGATGAAACCTACTGCATTTACTTCTGACATGAAAAAGGTGCTGTTTATTATTAGTGTTGCTCACGAATATTCGCATTGCGAATATTCGCTACGAATATTGCATATTCGAGTATTCGCGAATAATGCGAATATCGCGGCGAATATTCGCTATTTCGAATATTCATATTTTTTCATTTTTTTTAGAACAGATCACATCCTAGAGATCCCCATCGACGTGTAAAAGCATTGCTGGTATGATTAGAGACCTTGGGCCGAGTAGCTGCAGCGCTCCTTTTATATTCCCGAAAAATCGCAATGCGATTATTCGGCAATAGCGATATCGCGCGATTATTTTATATTGTAATATATCACGAATATTCTGAGCCAATCAGAGTGCTCCATTCCGCATTTCTCGAAATTTCGCAATTATTTTATATTGTAATATATCACGAATATTCTGAGCCAATCAGAGTGCTCCTTCCGCATTTCTCGAATATTCGCAATTATTGTGTATTGTAATATATCACGAATATTCTGAGCCAATCAGAGTGCTCCTTCCGCATTTGCCGAATATTCGCAATTATTGTGTATTGTAATATATCACGAATATTCTGAGCCAATCAGAGTGCTCCATTCCGCATTTCTCGAATATTCGCAATTATTTTATATTGTAATATATCACGAATATTCTGAGCCAATCAGAGTGCTCCATTCCGCATTTCTCGAATATTCGCATTCGCAATCGCAATTCGCAATTCGCATTCGCATTCGCGATAGCGAAAATTCGCAATGATTTCATTTCCAAAATATATCACGAATATTCGTATTTAGCGAATATATCTCGAATATTCGACTATATATTCGTGATATATCGCGAAATCGAATATGGCATATTCTGCTCAACACTATTTATTATCAACATTCTGACTGAGGAAGCTTTAGCCTGGGCCTCCCCTTATATGGAGAAAGATGATGTCGTCCTGGATGATTTAGATTTTTTAGTGACTGCGAAGAAACAAGTTTTCGATGATCCTAACTGCTGCGCTACTGCTGAGGCAAAATTCTACAATTTACGGCAGGGTAGACGCTCTGTTGCAGAGTACACAACTAAATTCCAACGTTGGATCTCAGATACCAATTGTAATCATGCAGCACAAAAGAGTCAGTTCCGTCAAGGACTCTTGGAAAAAGTAAAAGATGAGTTTGCCAGAGTAGAAAGTCCTGACGACCTTGAGGCTTTTATTAAATGATGTATTCAAATTGATTAGAAACTTACTGAAAGGAAAAAGGAGAGACTGGGAATCTTAGGCAGTAATGGTGGCATGCGTTTTTCTACTACTCAGTATCCTCCTAGAGGTCCAAGAGTTTTTCATGCAGGTGGATGCTATTAAAAGATCTTCCGTGTTTCCCCGAAAGTAAGACCTACCCCGAAAATAAGACCTACCCCGATTTTAAAGGAGAGCTGCAATATAAGCCCTACCCCGAAAATAAGCCCCAGCGTGTGTGTTTCTGTAGTCAAATACCTTAGGTATACAGTGACACTCAGCGTTCAGCTTATCTCCTCCTCTTCCCCTTCCTGTCATCAGGGGATCTCGTCCTCCCTCCCTCTGCAATGCTCAGATCGCCGCAGGCTATGAAAGTGCAGAGGAGCACTCAGCTGGTCTCCTTCTCCTGCTTGTCAGCGGGGGGATCTCCGCCCCCTTCTCTCTGCAATGCTGGTTCGCGGCGGGCTATGGAAGCGCCGAGGGGCACTCAGCTGATGTTTTCTTCACCTGCTTGTCAGCAGGGATCTCGGGGGGCCCCCCTCCCTCTGCAAAGTTGGATCACAACGGGCTATGGAAGGCGCCGAGGGGCGCTTAGCTGATGTTTTCTTTTCCTGCCTGTCGGTGGGGGATGTCTGCCCCCCCTCCCTTTGCAATGCTTGGATCGTGGGAGAAAGCTCCAGCCCTCTATGGAAGCGCCGAGTGGTGTTATAAGAAGGTATGTGACACAGAAACACACACCTTTTTCATGATATTCTACTGTAATGGAAAGGATTCTTGGAGTTTACAACCGTGTTTGATTCACTTCACACTGGGGATTCCTGCCAGGCAGGGAGAGGGGGCAAGAAGACAGCACATATGACAGAAATGACAAACCCTACCCCAAAAATAAGCCCTACTGTGTTTTTGATTGCCAAAATTAATATAAGTCCCGGGCTTATTTTCGGGGAAACACAGTATTACTTTACGGTTAGGAATATATTTCACCCATTTCTCATATGAATATGTTTATACATTTTTTTCTACATGGGGATTATGGGTGGGATATTGTAGTTAAACATACCTAGGAACATATTAAACCTATTTCTGATAAGAAAATACATATCATTTTTGTTCTACGTTGGGATTATGGGTGGAATATCATAGTTGCACATCCTACATAATGCATTTGACCTGTTTCTGATAGAAATATGTGTATAATTATTGTTCTTTATGGGGATTATGGGTGGAATATCATAGTTAAACATATCATTAAAAATATTTCATCTGTTTTTAATAAGAATATGTGTTTTTTGGGCGGAATACCATGACTACACATACCAGACCACATTTTTAACCTGTTTATGATATGAATATAGTTATAAATATTTTTATGCATGGGGATTATGGGTGAAATATAATTGTTACACATCCAAAGTAATTGTTTCATCCCATTTCTGATATGAATATGGGTTTAATTATTGTTCTTCGTTGAAATTACTGGTGGAACACCATAGTTACACTTGAAAATAAACACATTTGATTTTTCTTTATACATTTTTATCTGGAATAAATATATATTGATGCTCTATATTCCCTCTCCTTCTTTCCTTTTTGGATTGAGTATTGCTACCTTTCTCTCAGGCCTCTTATCTGCAATACGCCGCTATGGTGATCTTTCGGATTTTAAAATCAATTTACAGAAGTCGGAAGCACTCAACATCTCTCTCACTCCCAGTTCTCATGCTCGCCTTAGTGGCAACTTTCCCTTCCGATGGGCTCCCCAGGCTATTCAATACCTGGGCACTAAAATCCCTTCTAACCTACATTTCATCTTAACTTCCAGCTGCTTCTGAATATCTTTTCCTCAGACTTAGAACGATGAAAGAACTTGGCAGTTTCATGGTTTGGTAGATGTAATGTCTGAAAGATGAATATCAAGTCCAAGGCTGCTTTAGCTCTTACAAGCGCTGCCAATTCGGATTCCACAAAGCTTGTTTCGTAAGATACGGACAATTATCAACTACGTTTGGCAGGGCAAGCCCTTGCGGCTTAAGAGATCGCTATTACTGCAACCAAAACTCAGGGGTGGGGTTGGCCCCCCCGACCCAGCCCTTTACTGCACAGCAGTCCACATGAACGTAGTGGTGGACTGGTGCAGACATGCAACCCATAAACTATGGGTCCACCTGGAACAGGAAACAGTGCCAATTTCTTTACTGGGCTTACCCTGGAGTGGGACTCGGTTTGCCCAATTTTTCCTCCCCACACCCACTGATCGAGACCACCTTACGGGAGCTTCATAGATATTTCAGGATAGCAGAGACAGCCAGTTTTGCTTCTCCATGAACCCCCATAATTGGTCACCCGGACTTCATTCCAAGTATTTCTGACAAGTCCTTCCGGCTCCGACCTGATCAGAACTTGGTTAGAGACTCTTTTCTTGGCCCCTCCGAATGGACTGACCCCTCAGGCCTTTATCCTATCCTTAACTGCCCATTTTGGGCAGGTGAAAGATATCTCAACTCTCACACTTCCTCCGATCCCTTCCGATCCCTTCCTGACAACGTTTGTTTCCACATACAGCCTACATCCTTTGAAGATTTGTGCATTTTGCAGGTCTGTCCCGGGCACCTTCATTCCAGGACAATACAGTGTCCCGGAATGAAACTGACACAGCCACCCCCCCACCACCACTTTACTCACTGACAGTACTCCAGGAATGCCTGGAGGAGCACAATCCCGCCCCCTGCTTGTGATTGGAGAAATCATAAATCCTGCCTCTTGTGTCCCATAACTGTGCTGTGATTTGTTACAGCACAAGCTGATTTGTGGGAAGGGAGGGTGTCCCTGAATGGTAGTTTGGAAATGTGGCCCCCCTTTTGCCCACACATCTCAACATGACCCCCCCCCCCATATTTGAGGAAATGGAAGAGAGATGTTAACACCCCGTTTACTGAGGATCAAAAGAATCGTATCCACTTATTTGCACATAAGTCATCCCTTTGTAGCAAATACCAGGAGATCGCATACAAGATTTTGATACAGGACCCCATCAGTATTGGCGTCAATCAGTGACATCACTAGGGTTGGTGTCACCTGGTGCGGTATAACATGGTGTCACCCCCCAATAATTTTTTTTCCCCCTAATAACACTGCATATATTGGCAACAGTAGTGCCGTTAATAACTTTCAATCAACTAGCAAATTTGAATAACAAAATCATATGAAAATAATAGAATTCAAAGCTTAAAGCGGGGGTTCACCCTTAAAACAACTCTGTGTCATCCCATCCAGCATACTGGCGTCAGCGCCAGTATGCTGTTTTTTTTTTTTTTTAATCTTTGTACTTACTGTTTAATTGATCATTTTATTTTGTCCCTACCGCGGGTGAATGGCGCGTCTATGGAGCGTCACGGCTTCCGAAAATAGCCGACTAGCACTCGGGTATTCCCGTCGCTATACGGCGCCTGCGCACAGACCTAGGAGCTGACTGCGCAGGCGCCGTATATACCCGATTCCAATGGCTATGGCGCTTCACGCCCTCCGAAAAAAGCCGAAATAGGACTTGGATATATACGGCGCCTGCGCAGTCAGCTCCTAGGTCTGTGTGCAGGCGCCGTATATTGCCCGGAAATACCCGAGTGCTAGTCGGCTATTTTCGGAAGCCGTGACGCTCCATAGACGCGCCATTCACCCGCGGCAGGGACAAAATAAAATTATCAATTAAACAGTAAGTACAAAGATTAAAAAAAAAAAAAAAAAAAAAAAACAGCATACTGGCGCTGACGCCAGTATGTTGGATGGGATGACAGAGTTGTTTTAAGGGTGAACCCCCACTTTAAACTGTTAAAGAACTGTATTTATTTTAACTGTGCCATGCCAAACGCAGCCACTGTGCCATCAAACGCAGCCACTGGGCCATCAATTGTTACCACTGTGCCCAGCAATTGTCACCACTGTGCCATCAATTGTTACCACTGTGCCCAGCAATTGTCACCACTGTGCCCAGCAATTGTCACCACTGTGCCCAGCAATTGTCACCACTATGCCATGCCATCAAACGCAGCCACTGTGCTATGCCAAACGCAGCCACTGTGCAATGCCAAACGCAGCCACTGTGCCATCATTTGTTACCACTGTGCCATCAATTGTCACCACTGTGCCCAGCAATTGTCACCACTATTCCATGCCATCAAATGTAGCCACTGTGCCATCAATTGTCACCACTGTGCCCAGCAATTGTCACCACTATTCCATGCCATCAAATGTAGCCACTGTGCCATCAATTGTCACCACTCTGCCCAGCAATTGTTGCCACTGTGCCCAGCAATTGTCACCACTGTGCCCATCATTGCATCCCCTTCTGTGCCCCATGTCCCAGTCTAAAGTCCCTGTCTGTGGGAAGGTGTGTTGATGCTTGGTACGGTACCTTCCATGCCAGCAGGATATCCATGATCGCCATCAGCAGGCCGGGTCTTTTCTTGTTTTGGATGGAAAGAGTGCTCCTTCCAGAGGATCTGTTTGTTGTGAGATGGAGTGGTCCCTTGCCACCTGCACCTTCAGCCGTCTTAATTTTCTGCCCCCAGTCAGCCTGTCCTCTGAGCACATGGGTGGGGGCAAAGAGCAGAGGGGAGTGGAGATCACAGGGGTAGGGAGCGGAGAGCAATGGGGGGTTTGAGGGCACTGGCAGGGGGCAAAAAGAACAGGGGTGGAGAGCACGGGAGGCTAAGGGGGTGGCTGGAGACCACTAAGGGGGAACTTGAGAGCACTGGGGGGGGGGCAAAAAGGAACAGGGCTAGAGAGCACGGGGGCTGGAGAGCACTGGGGGTACAAAGAGCAGGGGGGAGTGGAGAGCAAGGGGGGGAGCTTGAGAGCACCAGTGGGGGCCAGAAAAAACAGGGGTGGAGAGCAGAACAGGAGTGGAGAGCACTGGGGGATGTAGAGAACAGGGGTGGAGAGCACCGGGGAGAACAGGGGTAGAGAGCACTGGGGGGGGGATGGAGAGAACAGGGGTGGAGAGCACTGGGGGGTGTGGAGAACAGGGGTGTAGAGCACTGGGGTAGAACAGGGGTAGAGAGCACTGGGGGGGGGTGGAGAGAACAGGGGTGGAGAGCACTGGGGGGAGAACAGGGGTAGAGAGAACTGTGGGGGGGGGGGGCTGGAGAGTGTGGTGGGGGAGAACACTGGGTGAAGCTTTAAGAAGAACCCGATAGGAGGAGAAGCAGGGGGGCTGCATATAGAGGAATTGGGCTGTCTATATTCCTCCATACAGCCACAGAATGCTTGATTCTCCTCCTCTCCCTCCTGCAAGCATTCAGCGGCTGTATGGAGGAATATAGACAGCTCAATTCCTCTATATGCAGCCTATATGCGATCCGGCTCCTATTAAACACGTCTGGCTGGCTGTGCGGTGCGGCCGCCATGACATCTCCTGTGTATCCTCATTGAGCTGTAATGCAGTAACACGGTCCCGCCTCCCTAGACCGGCTCATGTGATAGTAGATCAAATCAGTGTTCAGCCTATCACATGAGCCGGTTTAGGGGGGCGGGACTGTGTTACAGCGTTATCGCCGAACACAGACCCAGACAGACCAGCTCCGTGATGATGATACACAGGAGAGAGAGGACAGAGAGCACTGCAGCTCCGCAACTCAAACTGGCCACATTACAGGCAGCAGGGCTGGTGCAAGGATTTTTGACACCCTAGGCGAAACCTTATTTTGCCGCCCCCATTGACTCCGCCCCTGACTCCACCCCTTTGTCCTGTACATGTATATGATGGAGGGGGTGAAGGTGGAGATTTTTGTGGCACCTCTTCATCTATTTCTTCAGCCATGGTCCACAGGCTCACACCTGTGCCTCTGGACCTGGCCTAAAGACAAATAGTGGTGGCACCGGCTTGCTTCCTTACACCAGCCGTGGTCCGCAGGTACAGTAGGGTAGTATGTGGACAGGCTAGGGTAGTATGTGGACAGGCTAGGGTAGTATATAGACAGGCTAGGGTAGTATATAGACAGGCTAGGGTAGTATATAGACAGGCTAGGTAGTATATAGACAGGCTAGGGTAGTATATAGACAGGCTATGGCAGTATACAGACAGGCTATGGCAGTATACAAACAGGCTAGGGCAGTATACAGACAGGCTAGGGCAGTATACAGACAGGCTAGGGCAGTATATAGACAGGCTAGGGTAGTAAATAGACAGGCTAACTGTGTAACTGCCTGTCTGTATGAGCAGACAGATACACAGACAATGCTTTACAGTCTTATAGTAAAATTTTATTAAATGCACATTTTTTTACCTGCAAAAAGATCTGCATTTTTTTTTTTTTTTACAAAGGTGAACTTGAACCTCCACAGTTCAGATCACCCCAATTCCTGTATTTTCACACCTCAGATCACCACAGTTGCTTCATCACTGTAGTCCCCTCTCCCCGCACCTCTGTTCTGCACTGTATCCCCCCCCCCCACCTCTGTTCCACACAGTATCCCCCCCCCCTGCACCTCTGTTCCACACAGTATCCCGCACCTCTGTTCCACACAGTATCCCCCCCCCCCGCACCTTTGTTCCACACAGTATGCCCCCGCACCTCTGTTACACACAGTATCCTCCCCCCGCACCTCTGTTACACACAGTATCCCCCCCCCCCCGCACCTCTGTTACACACAGTATCCCCCGCACCTCTGTTACACACAGTATCCCCCCAGCACTTTTGTTACACACAGTATCCCCCCGCCCCTTCTGTTACAGACCCTGCGGTGTCTGTCAGCAGCCTTCTTGCTATATTCCTGCGCCTCCCTTAATGTATCCTGGATCTCATGTAATGAAGTTAGTCTGTTGGTAACAGCAGGAATTGAAGTTGAGATAGGGAGATCAAAAATAAAAACTGGATGATACCCAGTGTTTAGGAAAAATGGGCTTTTTGGAAGTGGAGCTATGTTTAGAGTTATTATAAGCAAACTCTGCCGTAGGAAGGTTGTCCACCCAGTCATCCTGGAGATAACTCATGAAACATCAAAGGTTTTGCTCCAGAGTTTGATTGGTCCTCTCGGTCTGACCATTAGACTGCGGATGAAAGGCTGAGGACAGATTAATTGTTACATCCAAAGCTGAGTAAGAACTTTTCCAAAATTTTGAGGTAAACTGTACCCCTCTGTCAGACACCACATCCTCAGGAATTCTATGAAGTTTAAACACTTCTCTAACCATTACCTCAGCAGTATGTTCAGCAGAGGGTACCCCCTTAACTGGAATGAAATGAGCCATCATAGTGAGATGGCCAACGACCACCAGAATGGTGGTCATCCCTTTTGAAAGAGGAAGGTCGACTACAAAGTCCATAGAAATTGACCCCCATGGTCTTGATGGAACAGGCAGTGGTAGAAGTAACCCCAGAGAAGATCGGGGTGTCTTATTGCGAGCACAAGTTAGACATGAGGCCACATATCTCTTTAAATCTTTCCTGTACCCAGGCCACCAAAAGGAACATGATAAGAGTTCTTCTGTCTTAGAAACCCCAAAATGACCGGCAAGTTTAGAGTCGTGTACCAACCTTAGTGCTTCTACCCGAACTGATTCAGTTACATAGAGGCAATACGCTTGAGTCCAAAAACCATTGTTGTACTTGAGGTTAATGTCTGTAGGAGGATTATTAAGAAATTGGTCATTTTCATAACCCTCCTTGAGGAGATTAAGAAATGTCTTTGAACTTGTGGCCCCTAGAAGGTTCTTTTGAGGCAGGATTGTACATTTAGAATTGCTTTCCTGGAGAGGCCCAGGCAACATCCGTGATAGGGCATCAGCCTTACCATTCCTTGACCCAGGGCGGTATGATATAACAAAATTGAACCTGGAGAAGAAAAGGGTCCATTGTACTTGGGTGAGGGGTTAGTGATCGAAAGTCCTTGTATATATATACGGCACCTCATTCCTGATTTGATTTAGTGAAGGGATTAAAAGGATAAGGGATTATAGCAGTGCCCAAATAGAAACCAAACAACTGGATTGTTTATCAAAAAAATAGAAAATATTTTATTAAATTACAAAATCTTAAAAATATAGTACAGTAACAATAAAGTGTATCGTGGGAGCAGTACAGAGATGTATTGTTACAGATCCAATCTACCATACTAGTTTCGCCATGCAAGGCTTCGTCAGGGGATTTAGGACTGGATCAGCACAGTAAAAAACTCTAGAAAGATAAGATAGAGAAGATTTAGCAAGTACATCTAAGTAAAATGCAGCAAGCAGCATATATTGATTGAGCATAAATGTAACACATAAATAGTATGGCTTAGGATCTCTGGCGAGGCATCGAAAACCATGGTGCCATAAGTTCCAGTACAGAAATCCCCCAAAAATTACCCTTAATCAAACAACTGAACCCTCCAAACATACGACCAATGTAGGAGGACAGTGACATCCCTATGAGTGTAGAGTCCAAAACAGAGAAAGGAAAGAGGAGGAAATCCCTGGGGCAACAGCTAGGGAAGGATCACAAAGAAATTAGTAGGTATAAGGCCAAAAAACAGGCCAGAAAATATGGTTTTAAAAGGGAGCTATTGGTTATAAATGTAAGATAAAAGATACATATAAATATACATATATCTCTCGGCATAACCGCAACCTACCTCAGGGAATCAGTGATTAAAAGAAATAAACAAGAAGTGGTAGCGGGGACACTGCATTAGCAGTGATCACTATATGTCTTAGTCCGTGTACACTTGGAGGGACATGTCCGATGGAAACAGTCCGCGGACCGTTTTCATCGGACATATCTCCTTGGGATTTTCGTCCGGCGGTGTGTACACGCCATCGGATCAATATCCCCGCCGGCAGACAGCGTCCATTCGACGCTTGTGCGGGCAGATATGTCCGCTGGTTGGTGAACTAACCAGCGGACATGTCCGACAGACATGTCTCCGGTGGACAAATTTTAAAGCATGCTTTAAAATTTGTCCGCCGGTCAGACATGTCCGCTAGCCCATACACACGATCGGATTTGTCCTCTGAACTGGTCCGTCGGACCAGTTTCAGCAGACAAATTCGATCGTGTGTACGCGGCCTAAAAGGAGAAAAAGAGAAAATATCAAAATATCAGAAAAGTGATCTGTGACATCCAGCAGATGAAGCCAGCAGCATAACCTGCTAAGTTACAGATAATTTGATCAAAACTTACAGATCAAATCTGAAAGGTAGTTGCAGGACCGGTTTAAACTCCTATGTGGAATGGACTGTGTGGAATTGCCTGTGGCGTCCAGCCAGTCCTATGGGCAACAGTCAGGAAGTATTCCTTAAACAGAGAAAGACATATGGGGGAAGATAAGAATAAAAAGATTGCAAAGTGCATAAGGCCACTGGAGAAGAAAACTGCAGGAACGGACCAGGGTATTGGCACCTAAGCGGAGCTTACGTAACTTGATGTAAGATGAGGTTACAGTGTCCCTGCCAGCAGCCTCAGAGATACTGAAAAACTGGCTTTTTATAGCCCTACACAGCGGGCGTAGGTGACGGCCAAAGACAAAAATCGCTGCACAGACAGGGAGATAAAGACATGTCAGAGCGGAGAAAAAACCCAAATCAAAACAGTGCGAACAAATAAAGGGATGTATGGGAAAGCGAAAAAGAGAGCACATAATGCACCAGAAAGGGGACCACATTGGAGACTAGCCCAATCCCACTCAAGGGCGGATCCATATAGGTATATATGCCTAGCCAAAGATCCGAGCCAAAAAGGAAGAAGGACATAATAAAGTAAGAAGCATGGGTGTCCGCTCCATAGGGCAAGGGGGGTTGTTTGCCCCCCCTGAAATTGCCAGGGAGAGCCAGGAGCAAGGCCGAACTGGCCCTGGGGACGATTTAAGCGGTGACTGCAGTGCTCTCCTCCTCTCCAGTTGTGCCTTATTAAGAGTGCCTGTCACTCTTCTGTAATCAAATCCATTTGTCCCTCATTCCTCATTTTAGACCTGAAATAAATATACTGTCAATATACAGTAGTGTAGTGTTTCAGTCAAGGGAAAGAGGTGCTGTGTAATGTGAAGGGATCCAGTGATGCAGGGTACTACGCAATGTAAAGGGCAATGGTGGCCTGTCCATAGAGGGCGCCCGGGCACCGCCCCCCCTCCCCAGTCAGTAAAAAAAAAATCTAAATACATTTTTTTTTTTTAAACATGTCCCTTTAAGGATTTTTTTTGTCCGAGCGTCGGGAGCCGGGCACAGTGCAGTGCAGTGGGGTTGGGCCACGTCTGTGCAATCACAGGATTGCAGACGAGGCGCTACATTGGCAGCAAAAAAAAGCTTTTGTGGCGCTCTCCATCGCGTCACTTGCTTCCGGCGCAAAGGACTGTACTGTTATTATGGCTGGGCGGGTGCACACTTTCTGTGTGCACCCGCCCGTCTCTGTGCTAGTCCCGACGTCACAGGAAGAACAGGAAGTGACGTCGGGACTCTCAAGCTCAGTGCGCCTGGTGGAACAGGTAAGCTGAGCTATGCCATCCATGCCTGCAGCAGTATTATTATTAATATGGCGGCATCAGCGGCTCGATTCCCCACCCATAAACGGACCCCTCCCCCCCGCATATTCAACGTTTTTTATTTTTTTATGGCAAAAATAGCGGCCGTAACGGCACTCCACCCCCCCCCCTGCTTATTTATTTAATTGCTGGAAACAGCGGTAATGTAAAATTTGGCACTGTGCTGCTGTATCAAGGGGGGTACTGTAATGTAAAGGATGGCTGTCATGTAAAGGGGCAACTTGATATGTAAAGGGTGTGAGGGTGTGGGGGATGCATTGAAAAGAGTGGCACTGTGTAAAGGGGTGGACTGTGGGTACTGTGAAGTATATGGAGGAAGTGTGATGCAAATCAGGACTGTAATGTAAAGGAAGGTGCTATAATGTAATTTAAAGGGGGGCTGCAAAGTAAAGGGGTGGCTGTGATGTAAAAGGGGGTGCTGTGATGTAAAGAGAGCTGTAATTTTTTGTTTTAATCAAAGTCTTTTATTGAGAACAAGAGATGGTACATGTAACAGAAAGGCCCGTGACACCCAGAGACGTTGGAAGGATGAGAGATACTCTTGTGCCAGCAGCACCAAAAACTCTTGGGTCGAAATCCACCCTGTGCCCTTTTGGGTATAGGGTGGCTAATAGTGAATCATAATTCATATTACATGAGATGGGACATTAATAATACTTCATATTGCAGGACTGAGATATCACAAGGAGTCATGATGACATGACCAGGTCAGCCAGTGAGTCATACCTTTTGTATAATAGGCTATTGAAATATCCTAAGGTGTTGGCTATTCAATGTAAAGACACCCACTCTCACTGCCATTGTGTGACAAAGCTGTATAGAGAACTTATTCAACTAGATGTCTGTGTTACTATTCAAGGTTAATTGAACCCTATTGATAATACGGTGCCGTCATGTCTAGCTACCAATTAAAGAATTATCCTCAGTGAGTGAATAGGGGGGGTGGAGATTACATTGTCCTGTGATTAACTGCATTCTGTTGTACTGGATATAAGCAAGCTAAGAACCAATAAAGTGATTCATACATTTTGGAAACTAGAGAACGGAGCGCTGTCTCGTTTATTCTGGGAAATGGAATGGATCATGTCTGCCTGGTTGTTGGTGTGTCGGATAAGCTTGTCGTGGATGGATGGAAGGTTGTAAGCGGTGGTAACCGTTACAGTACATAAGAAAATCAAATTACAGTGGTACATGCAGTCGGCAAGAATATCATGGTAGCGTTCCATAACATGGTACAGTGGAGTGTACAGATAAATACATGGCAAAGCAGGATCAGCGAAATTATCTGCGGTCATGAGACACACCAACATGGTGTCCCACAACCCCAGAAAGACCCTCCCGTCCCACCTCACCCCCCGACCCCATTCCAAAACATCAGTGAGGCTCTTGGAATTAGGGAGAGAGGAAAGGATACATCTCCTGAAAGCAGCACGGTACATTATATACAGGTATCAGAAGATTTTAACCATTTATCCCAGACCTTTTCATATTTGGATGGACAACCCCTGTGTGTATATACTAATTTCTTATATGGTAGTACAGCATTAACCTCCGCCAGCCAGTGTGACAACAGTGGGGGGGTCAGGGCGCATCCATCTCCTGGCAATCACTTTCCTAGCCGAGAAAAGCGTCTCATGTAAAAACAACAGCACACATTTATTACTATCTGGATTAGGGAAGATACCCAATAGACACGGCTTAGGCTGGAGTGTTACAGGGGAGCCCATCTTGTCATGCAAGAATCCAACCACCTGTGACCAAAATGCCTGTATCTTGGCACAGGACCACAGTAAATGGAAAAAATTGGCTGCCGGTTGAGCACACATGGGGCAGGCAGAGGGATAGTCCCGTTTGTATTTCGAGATTCGGAGGGGTGTGAGATACGTTCTATGTAGGATAAAGATCTGGGTGAGCCAGTCCGACAATCTGGGAGAGACTAACCTACATGTGTCCAGAGCATCGCTCCACTAGTCATCCGCCACCGGGCCCAGATCATCCTCCCACCTAACCTTCACGGCATACGCCCCCACAGTTGCCGAGGGTAGCGACAGCATAGAGTAAAATTGTGAAATTAGTTTTTTAGGATCAGGGTATTTTACGGCTGCCATCAATGGGTTAGCGTCTAGGGAGATAGTACCCAGAGGGAATTGCGTGATGTAAGCATGACGTAGCTGCAAGTATCGGAAATGTAAAGGGTCAGGAAGTGCAAACTCCAGCTGTAAGCTGGAGAGGGATTTAAGTCTCCCATTGGCTACAATATGGGACAGATAGAAAATACCCCTAGAGCTCCACCAGTCAGCGTCCGGGATTCGAGCGAATTCCGGGAGGGTCAAGTTATGCCATAAGGGAGTAAAGGCATTCATGGGCAGTATGTGTAGTCTCTTGGAGGTTATGGTCCACACTTTCTTATACTGGTAAAGAAGCGTCTTACGATCAGCTGATCCAGTCCCTCCCACAGTCCCCCCTGCAATCACCACCATGGGGTCTAGCGTCGGCCCGGCCCATCTCGGGCACAGGAGGCTCAAGAACCTGTCCCTATCTGTCTTGTCTACATGGAACATCTGTGAGAGCTGAGCTGCGAGATAGTACAAGTTAAAGTCAGGTAGGGCAAGGCCTGCTAGGTCTGTCGGGCGTTTAAGTTTATGCCATGGGAGTTTGTGCCTGCTGGGTCCCCAGACAAAGGGTTTTAGAAGGGCTTTGATCGCCATAAAGTACCAAAGGACAAGATAGACAGGGGAGTGCCAGAGCATATAAAGAATTTTGGGCAGTAGGACCATTTTAATAAGGTTCACTCTGCCCATCAATCCCAATGGAAGACGGGCCCAGGTTTGTGTTTTCTGTTTGAGCATCCCAAACAATGGGTCTATGTTGAGTGAGACATATTCCCCGGGATCCTTAGTTGTCCTTATGCCTAGATATTTAATAACACTAACTCTCTGTAGGGGGAGCGAGCCCCTGTCCTCGGAGGGGGGGGTAACTGTCCAGCGGGAGCACCTGAGATTTATCCCAATTTATCTTTAGGCCTGAAAACGTGCCAAATCTCTCTATAAGATCCAAAGCTAGGGGCAATGAGTTGGTTGAGTCGTCTAGGTAAAGGAGAGTGTCATCTGCATATGTACTGATTTTTTCCACCACCCCCCCTTTTTGCAAGCCGACAATTCCTGCGTGGGTGCGAATGGCAATGGCGAGTGGCTCTGCCGCCAGTGCATACAGCAGGGGCGACAGAGGACACCCCTGTCTAGTACCCCTATGAAGAGGAAACCGATCCGAAAGCCAGCCATTGGCCAAGACCCTAGCCACCGGATTTTGGTAGAGGAGTTGTATCCATTTAATGTACCTAGGCCCCAATCCAAACTTACCTAAGCAAGACCACAGATAGCTCCACTCGACAGAATCAAAGGCCTTGGCGGTGTCCAGGGTTACAATTACCCTGGACCCAGGGTTATCATGAGGAACCTGAAGGTTGATAAACAGCCTCCGAAGGTTAAATGACGTGTTCCTGCCCGGCATGAACCCCGCCTGATCTTCATGGATTAATGGAAGGATAACCTTGTTCAGGCGGACGGCAAGCACCTTAGCCAGTATCTTGACATCCACCTGGAGCAGGGAAATGGGGCGGTAAGACTCCGGGAGGCAAGGATCCTTGCCCGGTTTGGGGATCAGAACAATAGTGGCCTCCCTCATGGAAACCGGCATTTCAGAATTCTCAAAGATGGAGTTGTACAGCTGAAGTAGTTGGGGCGCTAATATGTCCATATAGGTGGAGTAGAACTCCACTGGCAGGCCGTCTGAGCCCGGTGCCTTGGACGTGGGGAATTCCGCCATTGCCCCAGTGATCTCATCTAAAGTCAGGGGCTCCTCCAGTTCCCTCGCCTGGGCCTCTGTTAGCTGTGGGACCTGTATCTCCGCCCAGAAGGACTCCATCACAGAGAGGTCACCCGAAAATGTGGTGGCATACAAAGAGGTGAAGAATTCACGGAACATCCCCGCGACCTTTGCAGGTGCGTTCACCAGGGTATCATCTGAAGCACGCAGGGAGATCACAACCGGGGGCCTCTCCTCGCTATGTACAAGATATGCCAGCAGTTTTCCAGCTTTTTCACCATGTTCGAATGACCTCTGTCTGAGGAAAAACAATTTGCGTTTGGACTTCTCATATAGTGCCTGATCAAGTGCCCTGGAGCACACTCTAAGGTTACCCGCCCTGCCCTCAGTGGGGTCGGTCAGGAAGTCCCTTTCCGCCGCCTCGAAGGCAGACGTAGCATTTTCTATCACCATTGCCGAGGTCCGCTTAATGTGGTTGATGTGAGTGGTAAGGGTCATCCAGGCATGTATCTTAAAGGCCTCCCAGACTATCTGCGGTCGCGCTGAGTCCTCATTGGTCGTGAAAAATTGTCCCAGTTCAGTCCCCAGGTCGTCATCTTCTGGTAGTAAGGTCAACCAAAAAGGGTTCAGTCGCCATGTCATCGGTGGCCGATCATGGGGCAGGGATAACGTTGCCCAGTAGGGGCAATGGTCAGATAGCGATCTGGGCGAGAATCCCGCATCTTTGAGCCTGGGAAGAAGGGGTCTAGAAAAAAGTATAAGATCTATGCGGGACATAGATTGGTGGGAGGCAGAGAAACATGAGTAAGCCTGCGATGTGGGGTACTTACACCTCCACGTATCCATCAAATTAAATTCTTCAAGGAGGCGTGCGAATCTCGTCAGTCTTGGGCCTGTCGAGGGTCGTACTGTCCTGGACAACCTATCATTAGTGGTATCTAAAACATTATTAAAATCTCCCAGCCAAATAGCAGGTGTAGCAGGGTGTAGGGCCATGAAGTTAAGTCCTTCAGTAAGCACAGTAAATTGAAACGGGGGTGGTACATAGAGGGCTAGTATAAGGACAACATCTCCATGCAATTTAGCCTTTAGAAATACAAATCTACCCAGCGGGTCTAGTTTCAGATCCAGGAGTTCGAAATGGGTTGTTTTGGCTATCAAAAGGGACACCCCTCTGGAGTGATTAGTGTGGACGGAATGATAAGCCCAACCCACCCAAGGCCGCTTGAGCGCCCTCAGCATGGAGCCCTCAGCGTGCGTCTCCACCAGAGCCACCACGTCCGCTCTTAGTTTTTTCAGTTGCCCGAACACTGCTGATCTTTTAATGGGGTCCCTCATACCCCTCACATTCCACGTGAGAACCTTTAGTGTGGCCATGGATTAAAATGAGTCCAAGATTTAGCACCAAGGTTCCAGGTATCTATGTCGTAGGGCCACACCCAGCCGGGGGCGACCGCAAACGGTACCAAGGCATTATTACAACAACTATGTTGACTGACATGTATTTGCAATGAATATAAACCGATAAAAATACCATCTCTCAACAAATTAACCCCCCCTTCCCAAATCACCCCCCACCCTGCCCTGCAAAGAGAGCTGTAATTTAGAATGAGGGCTGCAATATAAAGGGGGGCTGCCATGTAAAATGGGGCAGTGTTGTATATCATGGTTGTATTGTAAAGGTGTACCATAATGTAAAGAGGAGCCCTGTGATGTATATGGAGTAACTGTGATGCGAATAGGGGACTGTGATGTAAAGGGAGCTATCGCAGTGGCTGGCCGTCCATAAACGGGTGGGGCTTATGCGAAGTGGGAGGGACCAAATGGTAAAGGGGCCAGTGATGCAAGGTGCTGTGTAATGTAAAGGGGTCCAGTGATGCAGGGTGCTGTGTAATGTAAAGGGGTCCAGTGATGCAGGGTGCTGTGTAATGTAAAGGGGTCCAGAGGTGCAGGGTTCTGTGTAATGTAAATGGGTGCAGGGTACTGTGTAATGTAAAGGGGTCCAGTGATGCAGGGTGTTGTGTAATGTAAAGGGGTCCAGTGATGCAGGGTGTTGTGTAATGTAAAGGGGTCCAGAGGTGCAGGGTGCTGTGTAATGTAAAGGGGTCCAGAGCTGTGAGGTGCTGTGTAATGTAAAGGGGTCCAGAGCTGTGAGGTGCTGTGTAATGTAGAGGGGTCCAGAGGTGCAGTTGTGGATGGGCGGTACACAGTAGTGACAAAGAGATATTGAAAGATGCAGGGGACACAGTAGGGTGTTTTTACATTTTAACCCCCGCTAGCAGTCGAAGAAAGGGTTATATGCAACTGTGTATCACCGCTGCCGAAGCGCCTCCCTCTGAAAAAATTTCAGTGGATGCCCATGGTAAGCAGTGCAATGGATAATCATTTCATTTATAACACAAGGTATTGGTGAACTTAATAACAGACTCGTCATTAAACAAAGAACCTCAAAATTCATAAGCAAAATATATAAAAAAAAAATTTATAATCATTTTAGAGTGAACCCCCAAACATTGGGGATTAGTCAGTTAAATCCGCACATAACAAGGTGTACCCCTAAGATGAGAATGTGGTCCCCCTTCTGGCGCATTATGTGCTCTCTTTTTCCCTTTCCCATACATCCCTTTATTTGTTCCCACTGTTTTGATTTGGGTTTTTTCTCCGCTCTGACATGTCTTTATCTCCCTGTCTGTGCAGCGATTTTTGTCTTTGGCCGTGGGCGTCTCTTTGCATGTTTGTATGCTCTGATTGGCCATAAGATCTGACTGGGCGGAGTTGCTGTCCCATCTGCCTTGTTGACTGACATGTATGGCCTCTCCCCTTCCCTTTTCACTATTGGTGGTGCGCACGCTGTCCCCGCTTTGCGCGTGCTGGGCGTCTATTTATGACGCTACAAACACAGCCGCAGGGATTGCTGGGACTCGTAGGCGCGCGCAATGTGGCCAATGTCCAGGCACGTCAGTGACGTCATTGCGTCACCTACGCCCGCTGTGTAGGGCTATAAAAAGCCAGTTTTTCAGTATCTCTGAGGCTGCTGGCAGGGACACTGTAACCTCGTCTTACATCAAGTTAGGTAAGCTCCGCTTAGGTGCCAATACCCTGGTCCGTTCCTGCAGTTTTCTTCTCCAGTGGCCTTATGCACTTTGCAATCTTTTTATTCTTATCTTCCCCCATATGTCTTTCTCTGTTTAAGGAATACTTCCTGACTGTTGCCCATAGGACTGGCTGGACGCCACAGGCAATTCCACACAGTCCATTCCACATAGGAGTTTAAACCGGTCCTGCAACTATCTTTCAGATTTGATCTGTAAGTTTTGATCAAATTATCTGTAACTTAGCAGGTTATGCTGCTGGCTTCATCTGCTTGATGTCACTGTAAGGTACCTGTAAAAGGTAGTGTCCGAAGTGGAAGTCGTATGCTGGAGATCCAGGCAAAGCGTCGTCAGGCAGATACGGTCGGCAACGGATCAGGCAAATAGTTCACAATCGAAATCTGGAGAAGGGTCAGGCAGGCAAAGGTCGCACACGATCTGGCGGCAAGGTACAAAATCAGCAGGCTGTAGAATAGTCGGGATATCAGGCAGGAGTTCAATACAAGAAAGATCACTGAAGTCAAAACACCCAGGAAGTAATCCAATAAACGGGCGCTGAGTGATGACCTCACTTCCAATTTAAAGGCTGTCCAGATTGAGAATTGTCCACAGCTGGCAGCAGGTGGAGCTAGTGAGTCCGAGGTAGTGTTGAACACAGTAAGGACATTCCCAAGGTCTAGATCTCTTCTGTAGCACAGCAGGTAAGGCTGTGGTTTAAGAGACCAGGACCATGTTGGTTCGAATACAACCCGGGACATGACAGGGCCCCCTCCCCAATGGACCCCTCTGGGGGCCTAGCGGGGCTTGGTGGGAAACGAGGCATGGAAGTCTCGTATAAAAGAAGGGGCATGCAGATCTTTGGCTGGAACCCAGGAGCGGTCTGTGACAGGATATCCCTTCCAATGAACCAGATACTAAAGGCCACGGCCCTGTCTTCTGGAATCAAGAATCTTGGAGACTTCTAACTCATTTTGTCCATCAACAAGAACAGGAGGAGGTAGCTGTTGTGATCTGGAGTAGCGGTTAAAAATAGCTTTTTTGAGGAGGGAAACGTGGAACACGGGATTTATCCGGAGAGAGGAAGGTAATTTCTTAAGCGATAGGAAACTGGCCCAACTTGAGCAATGATCCTGTAAGGACCAATGAATCGAGGGCCCATTTCGGTAGAAGGTTGTTTCAGTCTCACATACTTGGTTGATAGCCAAACTCTGTCCCCCACCACATATGGAGGTATATGGCGTCTTCATCTGTTGGAAAAAAGCGTGTACTTGCCTGCTGACTTCCGTAGTAATGAACGAATCTTCTTCCAATGTAGTAGAATATTTTTCACCCGCTGATCTGCTGCTGGTACACCAGAAGAAGGCTGAAGCAGGGGAAAAGTCTGAGGGTGATAGCCTAGGGCTGCGTAGAATGGTGTGGTATGAAGAGCACTGTGCCAACGGGAATTTAGGGCGAACTCAGCTAAAGGCAAATATTCAGACCAGTTGGAGTGTAAGGCTTTGACATAATGTCGAAGGTAGGTTTCTAGGGTCTGGTTCATGCGTTCGGTTTGACCATCAGTTTGAAGGTGATGTGAGGTAAAGAGCGAGAGCGTTACTCCCAGTTTCTTGCAGAACGCTCTCCAGAATCGGGAAACTAACTGGGATCCGCGGTCTGAGACGACATTGGTAGGTATGCCATGATGTTGTACAATATGGGAAAGGAAAAGAGTGGACAGTCCTTTCGCTTTAGGTAATCCCGGGAGAGGCACAAAATGAGACATTTTGGAAAAGCGATCCACTGTGATCCATATAGCAGTCATGCCCTCGGACTTGGGTAAGTCTACAATGAAGTCCATGGTCAAATGTGTCCAAGGCTGGCGAGGTGCCGGAAGTGGATGTAACAGTCCAGCAGGCAATGTGCGGGGTACTTTATTAGCAGCACAAGTTGGGCAGGCAGCCACATAGTCAGTAACATCCTTTTTCATACGAGGCCACCAGACATGACGCTGCAAGGTCTTAAGAGTGATGGTGACACCAGGATGACTGCATAACACGGCATCATGTGCCCAGAGGAGTACAGGTTTTCTGAGACTAGGGGCTATGTACAGGTGACCTGGTGGTATCTTCAAACCCTGGGGAACACGATTCTGGGTTTCTTGTTGCTGTTGGGAAAGAGCCGTAGAGATCTGTGCGACAATTTTGTGAGGTGGGATTATATACTGCTCGGCTGGTTGATCTTCTTCAGAGGTAGTAAACTGTCTGGAAAGAGCATCGGCTTTTTTGTTTCTATGCCCTGGAACATAAGAAAGGACAAAATTAAAACGGGAGAAAAACAGAGCCCATCGAGCCTGACGTGAGTTCAGACGTCTAGCAGTCTGAATATACAGTAGGTTTTTATGGTCAGTGAGGATAGTAAAAGGCTTGGAAGCCCCTTGCAAAAGGTGTCGCCATTCAGACAATGCCAATTTGATGGCCAGTAGTTCTCGATTCCCAACATCATAATTCATCTCTGCAGGAGAAAACTTTTAAGAGAAAAAAGCTACTGGATGGATTCTACCAGACTTTGGCTGTCTCTGGGAGAGTACGGCACCTGCTCCAACCTCAGAGGCATCAACCTCAACAATGTACTGGAGATCAGGATTTGGATGCTGAAGAATTGGAGCTTTACTAAACATGTCCTTTAATCGCTGGAAAGCTGATTTTGCTTCTGAAGACCACACCTTGCAATTTGTACCCTTCTTAGTCATGGCAGTAAGGGGTGCCGCAATGGAGGCAAAACTCTTAATGAAGCATCTGTAGTAATTTGAAAACCCTAAAAAGCTTTGGAGTCCTCTTAAAGTGGTTGGTTGGGGCCATTGCAAGACAACAGAAAGTTTTTGAAGGTCAGCACTTATGATGTACCCAAGGAAAGGAATACAGCTTTAATGGAAACTGCATTTCTCGATTTTTGCATAAAGATGGTTTTCTCGAAGTCGTTGTAATACCTGTTTCACATGCAAGATGTGCTTTAGATGAGTCTTGGAAAAGATTAAAATGTCGTCCAAGTAGATGATCACAAAGCGGTTGCTGAAATCATGGAAAATTTCATTCATGAAACGTTGAAAGACAGCAGGTGCGTTACACAATCCAAATGGCATGACCAAATATTCAAAGTGTCCATTACGAGTGTTGAATGCTGTCTTCCACTCGTCCCCCTCGTTAATTTGAATCAGGTTATAAGCCCCTCGTAGGTCTAGCTTGGAGAAGATAACAGCCCCCTTAAGTACATCAAACAGTTCAAGAATGAGAAGCAAAGGGTAGGAGTCTTTTACGGTGATTTGATTTAACCCCCGATAGTCTATGCATGGTCGAAGGCCCCCATCTTTCTTTTCAACAAAGAAAAAACCTGCTCCTACTGGAGAAGAAGAGGGTCGGATAAAACCTCTTTCCAAGTTGTCTCTTACGTATTCCTCCATGGACTTTTGTTCAGGCAGAGACAGGGGGTAGGTCTTTCTTTGGGAAGAGGTGCTCCAGGAATCAATTTAATTGTACAGTCAAAAGGACGATGTGGGGGTAACACCTCTGCCTTTTGCTTGCAAAATACATCTGCAAAGTCATGGTATTCATGAGGCAAGGTAGGTGGGAGAGTCACAGGAGCCAACATGCAAGCAGAAAGTCTTTTGGGTTGAGACAAACAGTTAGGGCGACAGGACGATCCCCAGGAGGTTAGTTCTCCATTTTCCCAATCAAAAGAGGGGTTGTGAAGTTGCAACCATGGGTAACCAAGGATGATAGGCAGAAGCGGAGAATCAATGAGAGACAAGACAACTTCCTCTTTGTGGAGGAGGCCTACCTGAAGGGTGATTGTCGTAGTCTCGAATTTCACAATGCCATCTCCCAAGGGCTGTCCATTCAAGGTGGTAATGTTCAGGGGTCTAGACTTTGGAACAAACGGGATGTTGTTCTTTCTTGCAAAAGTGTAGTCCAAGAATATGCCAGCAGCTCCAGAATCCACAAAAGCCTCGCAGAAAACAAGCTTAGAAGGTAAATGGATAGTAGCCGGAACAGTAATCTTGGTCTTGGAGGATCTACCTGTAAGGTCTAAGCCAGCTCCTCCAACACTGGTTAGACCCTGTCTTTTACTGGACGGAAAGGGTAGACAGATACTAAATGTCCTTTAAGTCCACTGTACAGGCATAGGCCCAATGAACGCCTCCTTTGTTTCTCTGACTCAGTTAGGTGGAGACAGCTCACATCCATGGGTTCCACAGGTGCCTGGGGTTCAACAGAGGTTTCAGGTTCTGGCTGAGGTGGTGCTTGGAAGTTAGGGGCCAAACGGTAAACTGGCTTAGGAAACTTGCGGGTTCTAAGTCTCTCTTGGCACCTTTCATGGTACCGGACATCCAGACGAACACCCAGCTCTATGAATTTCTCAAGGTCTTCTGGGAGATCCTTATAGACTAATTCGTCCTTGATGCGATCCGTAAGACCTTTTCGGAAGGCTGCACGTAATGCCCTTGAGTCCCAATTAGTCTCAGCAGCAAGGGTACGGAACTCAATAGCATACTGTGCCACAGATCTGGTGCCTTGTTGTATGTCCAAGAGGGAGTACTCAGCTGCAGAAGCTCTATCTGGCTTGTCAAATACAGTCTGGAGAGAGGCAAGAAATTTGTCAGCATCTTGGAGTACAGGATCGTTGCGTTCCAAATAAGGAGAGACCCAGGCCAGGGCCTTCCCCTTTAACAAGGAAATTACAAAAGTCACTTTGGCAGACGAAGTGCTAAAAGTCGCAGGGTTGTTGCGGAAATGCAAACGGCAAACATTTAAAAAGCCTCTGCAGTCCTCAGTATCACCACCAAACTTGTCAGGCAAGGGAAGTTTTGGTGGTACAGAAGAGGCGGGTTGGATCGTAGCAGGAGTAGGATCCGGCGTCTGGACCATTGCAGAGGAACCAGGCAAACAAGATTTGAGCATAGTGCAAAGTTCATCTAACTTGGCGTCCAGGGAAGAAAGATGCTGTTCATGCGCTCCGATCAATTGTCCCTGACGTGTAATCGCCTTAACAATCTCAGCAGGGTCCACTGCCATTGTGGCCCGTTTATTATGTAAGGTACCTGTAAAAGGTAGTGTCCGAAGTGGAAGTCGTATGCTGAAAATCCAGGCAAAGCTTCGTCAGGCAGATACGGTCGGCAACGGATCAGGCAAATAGTTCACAATCGAAATCTGGAGAAAGGTCAGGCAGGCAAAGGTCGTACACGATCTGGCGGCAAGGTACAAAATCAGCAGGCTGTAGAATAGTCGGGATATCAGGCAGGAGTTCAATACAAGGAAGATCACTGAAGTCAGAACACCCAGGAAGTAATCCAATAAATGGGCGCTGAGTGATGACCTCACTTCCTATTTAAAGGCTGTCCAGATTGAGAATTGTCCACAGCTGGCAGCAGGTGGAGCTAGTGAGTCCGAGGTAGTGTTGAACACAGTAAGGACATTCCCAAGTTCTAGATCTCTTCTGTAGCACAGCAGGTAAGGCTGTGGTTTAAGAGACCAGGACGATGCCAGTTCGAATACAACCCGAGACATGACAGTTACAGATCACTTTTCTGATATTTTGATATTTTCTATTTTTCTCTTTTTAGACATACAATGATCACTGCTAATTCAGTGTCCCCGCTACCGCTTCTTGTTTATTTCTTTTAATCACTGATTCCCTGAGGTAGATTGTGGTTATGCCGAGAGATATATGTATATTTATATGTATCTTTTATCTTACATTTATAACCAATAGTTCCCCTTTTAAACCATATTTTCTGGCCTGTTTTTTGGCCTTATACCTACTAATTTCTTTGTGATCCTTCCCTAGCTGTTGCCCCAAGGATTTCCTCTTTTTTTTGGACTCTGCACTCATATCGGAGGTTTACCCATCAGGAAGCACTGGAAACTTACTGGGTAGGTCACCTCTTCTACCCACTTTTTAGGGATGTCACTGTCCTCCTACATTGGTTGTATGTTTGGAGGGTTCAGTTGTTTGGTTAAGGGTAATTTTTTGGGGGATTTCTGTACTGGAACTTATGGCACCATGGTTTTCGATGCCTCGCCAGAGATCCTAAGCCAAACTAGTTATGTGTTACATTTATGCTCAATCAATATATGCTGCTTGCTGCATTTTACTTAGGCCGCGTACACACGATCGAACATGTCCGCTGAAACTGGTCTGCAGACCAGTTTCAGCGGACATATCCGATTGTGTGTACGACCTATTTGATAAGATTCTTTGCAATGTTTTTTGCAATAGTCAGATGTAAAGCTTAAAGAATGTGTCTCCCAGTTGATGTAGGGATTATGGGTAGAGAACCAAGGAATGCGTACCACATGTGAGTGTTAATCAGGCAAATAACAATAATGTGGTATTGTGCTCACGGATCTCTCCCTGAAGACCACTGTGTGTATAATCCGGTTTCTGAGGTCTTCCTGGTCCTTCACCTGTGAAGCGCAAACGTCACTTCCGGTTGTAGTGCTGTGGAATCACGTCCTGACGTTTCGTCTCGTTGAGACTTCTTCTGAGGGCGTGATTACCCAATGCACCAACCAGATTTATGAAGAGGGAGACCGGCCCACCATAGGTGTGTGATGCGCAAGTGTGTCATCACGTTATTCAGCAGAGAGTATCTGCTGTAAGGGCGGAAGTGACACCATCCTTTTGTACCACGCCACCGCTGCCCTTCACTGCTCCCGCTATGTATTACTGCAGGAGACAGGAGATGTACCGCGCACGGCGGACGAGTACCCTCATTTTCATCATAATGCAATATAATCATTATTTAAATTCAAGCACATTTTGTGTACTCTAATCGAGCAATTAGAACATAGGAACTCTATTACCATATATCTTTATATTACCTAAGGTTTGTATCCAGATAGCAAGGCGTACATCCTATAGTGTGAACAAGCAATCCAGCGGTGATAATTCTCACCAGCCCTATATTTAGAACTATTCAGTTAAGATAGTCGCGCCATTTGTCTGGATAGTATATATATATATATATATATATATATATGTGTGTGTGTGAAATAAATCGTTGTTAAAACAGAGATTGTAGAATGAAAAATTCAACTTGATTGCAATAAAATATGGACATACATAAAATCACTTGTTATGTTGTCTATAAGATTGCCCCAGTGAAATTATTAATAATGAACTCCAATCTAGGTTACAAATGTAGGATGAATTATATCGGAAGTGATTAATTCATTCGCTCCTTCTCTCAAACTATATTGTTTTTTTAAACTAATGTTAGTGTAGTAGTTAGAACTAACACTAAGATTAAAAATTGGTTAGAATTGGAGGTAGAAAAATATATATAAATAAATATGAGAATACAAAAATTCATAAATATGATACTACAAAAATTTATAAATATGAGACTACAAAAATTCATAAATATGAGACTACAAAAATTTCAGCTTCCGGCACTGCGTCGCTTTAACTGACAATTGCGTGGTCGTGCGACGTGGCTCCCAAACAAAATTGGCGTCCTTTTTTTCCCCACAAATAGAGCTTTCTTTTGGTGGTATTTGATCGCCCGTGCGGTTTTTATTTTTTGCGTTATAAACAAAAAAAGAGCGACAATTTAAAAATATATATATATTTTTTACTTGTTGCTAAAATAAATATCCCAATAAAAAAAAAAAAAAAGTATTCTTCTACGTATTTTTGTAAAAAAAAAAAAAAATCACAATAAGTGACTGCTTTGCGCAAAAGTTATAGCGCCTACAAAATAGGGGACAGAATTATGATTTTTTTTTAATATTTTTTTTTTACTAGTAATGGCGGCGATCTGCGATTTTTATTGGGACTGCGATATTGCGGCGGACACAGACACTTTTGACACATTTTTCGCGCCATTCACATTTATACAGCGACCAGTGCTATAAATATGCACTAATTACTGTATAAATGTGACTGGCATTGAAGGGGTTAACACTAGGGGGTGAGGAAGGGGTTAAATGTATTGCCTGGGTGTGTTCTAACTGTGTGGGGGAAGGGGGGTGACTGGGGGAGGTGACCGATGCTACAAGGGACACAGAACGGTCTCCTATTTCCCTGAGATGGTTTACCCACACAGCTCCACGTCCCTGCTCTGTCACCGACGATCGCGTGTACCTGATGGACATCGCGGCCGCCGGGTACACAAATCAAATCCTCGGTGATGCGACGGGACTGTTTTTCCCCGCCGCGCGCCACCGCGGGGAATTACAAATACATCACGTCCAAAGACGTGACCCCGGCGCCTCAGGTCCGCGCTGTTGACGTATTCTGTCAATAGCGCAGACCTCTAGTGGTTAAAACCAAGTCTGATGTTTTTTATATGTTCAGCTATTCATATTCTCAGCAGCCTTTTTGTTCTTCCTATGTAAAGCAAGCCACATGGGCATCGTAGAGCGTATACTACAAAGCTGCTATTGCATGTGATGAACTGTTTGATTTCAAATTCCTGGTCGTTAGATGGTGAGGTGAAGTGATCTAGACCCCTCTGTAATTGCTCAACCTCTCTACAAGGCTTGTATCTTCTGCAGGAAAATAAACCATTTCTGTCCCAAAAGGATTGGGGTTTGACTGGTATGTCTAAGACCTTTCTCACTACTATGTCTCCATGGTTTGACGCCTTTTTGTAAATTGTGGTCTCTGGGGAAGCAGGGGTCCCAATTTCTTATCTAGCAGTAGGACATGCCAATGCTCATTGAAAATGGCCTCCACTTCCTTGTATTGGTCATGGAATTGGGAAATGAACCCCCATTCTTTAGTATTTTTTACCAGAACCACCGATGTTGTTGCTATTGCTGCTTCATCTTTTTCTTTTTCCTTTTCTTTTAAACGTAAGTCTTTAGGGATGGCTTTAACCTCTTCTACAATTTTGTTCAGGATCGCTGGGTCATAACCTTTGGCCTCAAATCTTGCTGTCAGATTGTTTGATTGACTTAAAAAATAGCTAGTCTGAGAGCAGCTGCGTTTAACTCTCATGATCTGCCTTTTGGGGATGTTTCTCAACCATTGAGGGTGGTGCTCACTTGTGATCGGTAAGTAACTGTTCCTGTCGGTCAGTTTAAAAAACACTTTGGTCTCCAGTCTATTATTTTTCTGATAAACAGTTACATCAGGAAAATTGATGGTTTCACAATGCCATTCTGCTGTCAATTTAATATTGTTATTATTCAAATTTAAAACAGATAAAAATTCCTGCAATGCGTTTTCCGATCCTCCCCAAATAAGAAATAGATCATCTATAAAACGTTTATAAAAAATGAGTTCAGGCTTAATTTCTTTAAAAATCGACTCTGACATGAAGAAGTTTGCAATACTTGGAGCAAACTTGGCCCCCATTGCAACGCCCCTTAGTTGTATGTAGAATTAGTTATCATACCAAAAATAATTGTGTGATAAGCAAAAATTTAAGGCGAGTCCAATAAAAACTTTCTGGTTGAAGGGTAGGTCTTCACGTTGACTTAAAGCCCAATTTAAGGCTAACATAGCATCATTGTGTTGAATTATAGAGTAGAGGGAAGAGACATCAGCTGTCACTAATAAGATGTGTTGTCCGTCTTGTAGGGTGATCTGTTGTAAACAGTTAAAAAAATCTTTAGTGTCCTTAAGATAGGAACGTGTCATCCCTACGCTTTTCTGAAGAAAAATTTCCAAATATTGGCCCATCCTTGATGCGATAGAGTCTATGCTATTGACGATCAGTCTTGCTGGACGGTGTGTAGGATTCTTATGGATCTTGGGAAGTGTGTATATGGTTGGAATTTTACTGCTTGCAGGTATCAAGAAGATGCTCTCTTTTTTAGAGAGTGCTCCCATTGATGCTCCTATTCCAACCAACACTCCCAATTGATTCCCAAAATCTTTTGTGGGATCATGATCCAAAAGTTTATATGTTTCCTCATCTGACAACATCTCGACAATTTGTTCATGGTAAAATTCTTTGGGGAGTATAACGGCCCATCCCCCTTTGTCGGCTGGTCTGATAATAATGTCTTTCCGTTTTTCTAATAATTCAATTCAATCTTGAATATGTTTTAAACTGGTGTTTCTTCTTGGTTTGATATGGTTCAAATCTCGTAAGACAAGCCCTTTAAAAACTTCCACCTGGTGGTTGGTATTATTCAGTGGGTTGAATAAGGATTTATTTTTTAGCCCACTGTTGACAACTCCTTGAGGATTATTAGCCATTCCAATTTGTGTATTCAGGCCTGCAAAGTATTTTTTTATATTCAATTTCCTAATGTACTTATGAATATTGATGTACACATCAAATTTATTGATGATTTTTTTTATTCCACATTTTAGACCCATATTGAGAATGTTCAATTCTTTATGCGTTAACTCTGCAGTACTTAAATTAAAAATGCCACTGGTTATTGATGTCGCATTCTTTTTCTGGATCCTCCTTCCGGCCCTGCATCCTCTGGTCCCATGTTTCTTTGTTGTGGATATTGGTCCCTGGTCCAATGGTTGTGTGGCTGGTTGTCTCTTCAGTCCTGGTCCCTTTGTTGTTGTGGAGGATAATGTTGCAGGTTTGCCTCTGGTCGGAGGGTAGCCTCTCCCCCTCCTCTGTCCCCTCCCACCCCTCCCTAAAAAAGGACGAGCATTATTAAACGCATCCTGTTGTGAGGATAAGGGCTGGATGTTAATACCTTATTTTCAGCTAGTGAACCAGCCGCATCTCAGGTAAATTACAATGGAGCAATGTCAGCACTAGGCAATGCGCTTGAAAAGCAAGTAAGAACCTGGTGGGACATTTGCACTCTGGAGCAATATATTAAAGACCATATAACAATTAGAAGCCTCAGATGGGAAGTTACACCCCAGGATGGGTTAGATGACCCTAGTTCCATTAAGGAATGGTTTGAGTTCTTTAACCACTTAAGACCCGGACCAATACGCTGGTAAATGACCCAAGGTGTTTTTGCGATTCGGCACTGCGTCGCTTTAACAGACAATTGCGCGGTCGTGCGACGTGGCTCCCAAACAAAATTTGCGTCCTTTTCTTCCCACAAATAGAGCTTTCTTTTGGTGGTATTTGATCACCTCTGCGATTTTTATTTTTTGCGCTATATACAAAAATAGAGCGACATTTTTGAAAAAAAAACACTATTTTTTACTTTTTGTTAAAAAAAAATCAAATAAACTAAATTTTAGTCAAACGTTTAGGCCAAAATTTATTTAGCCACATGTCTTTAGTAAAAAAAAAAATCGCAATAAAAAAATATAGCTACCTAGCGGGAACAGCGACACTAATACAGCGATCAGAAAAATGATCGCTTAGTGACGCTGGCAATAGGGAGTGAAAGGGTTAACTAGGGCGGTGATCAGGGGGTTAAAACTTTATTAGGGGGGGTGGGGGGGCTATCCTGAACCTAACACTAACTGTTTTTTACACTGCCTGTCACACTGACACTAAATGCAGTGAATAGATCACTGCATTCAGTGACACTGTGACAGGGGGGTGGGGGGGGGGGGGCGATCACAAGGGGTTAATATGCCTATGTGAGTGTGTGTCAGTGTTGTGTTGGTGCACACTTACTTGTGATGTCTTCTCTCATCAGCAGCGCTGGGAAACAGCGCTGCGATGAGAGGTGACATCATTTCCTCCTTCCTGTGTAAACACAGGAGGAGGAACTGACAGGATGGGGGCGCGCTCCCATTGGCTGGGAGCGATCGCGGGGGGGGCGGGTAAGCACTGACATCCGCCCGCTGATCCTGGATCGCTCCCGGAGCCAGGGGGACCCCCACAAGCCGCGGAGGGGGTCCCGATGGGACCCCCTGAACCGCACTTAGGCGGGGACGTAAATTTACGCCCTTGTGCCTGTACGTGCCATTCTGTGGCCGTATATGTGCGTGCGGGGGTCCTTAAGTGGTTAATGGAGTAGGGTTCAAACTACAAGACCTCATCCTTCAGAGGAAGAAACATAAGATGTCTATTCTTGAAGCCAAAATAGATGAGTTACAAAAACAATTAGAACCTATTAGGAACACACAACCTATTGTGGATTTTAACACTAAAATAAATAAAAGATTGGAAAAAGTCGATAAAGACACACAAAAAAGAAAAATTTAAAAATATCACAGGGACATGGGAGATTACAAAATTAATAACATCTATGCATGGCAATCACTGTTGCCCGACAATTTAAATATGATAGTGAAACCACAACAGGAAGTACCTCAGAATGAGGTGACCAACACACCTTGTCTGTCAAGATTGAGGGAAAATTTAAGTGAGGAGGACATTGAGATTGACTCACCAATACAATTTTCCACCTCAATAAGAAGAGGAAAGGGCAGACCCAGAGGAGGAAGGGGTCGAGGAATCAACCAACCAGGTGTCCAACTGATCCTCACTCATAATTACTACCAGCCCTTATCCTCACAACAGGATGTGTTTAATAATGCCCCACCACCTCGTCCTTTTTTAGGGAGGGGTGGGAGGGGACAGAGGAGGGGGAGAGGCTACCCTCCGACCAGAGGCAAACCGTAACATTATCCCCCACAGCAACAAAGGGACCAGGACTGGAGAGACAACCAGCCACACAACCATTGGACCAGGGACCAATATCCACAACAAAGAAACATGGGACCAGAGGATGCAGGGCCGGAAGGAGGATCCAGAAAAAGAATGCGACATCAATAACCAGTGGCATTTTCAATTTAAGAACTGTAGAGTTAACGCATAAAGAATTGAACATTCTCAATATGGGTCTAAAATGTGGAATAAAAAAAAACATCAATAAATTTGATGTGTACATCAATATTCATAAGTACATTAGGAAATTGAATATAAAAAAAATACTTTGCAGGCCTGAATACATGAATAGGAATGGCTAATAATCCTCAAGGAGTTGTCAACAGTGGGCTTAAAAATAAATCCTTATTCAACCCACTGAATAATCCCAACCACCAGGTGGAAGTTTTTAAAGGGCTTGTGAACCATATCAAACCAAGAAGAAACACCAGTTTGAAACATATTCAAGATGGAATTGAATTATTAGAAAAACGGAAAGACATTATTATCAGACCAGCCGACAAAGGGTCGTGAAACTCCCCAAAGAATTTTACCACGAACAAATTGTCGAGATGTTGTCAGATGAGGAAACATATAAACTTTTGGATCATGATCCCACAAAAGATTTTGGGGATCAATTGGGAGTGTTGGTTGGAATAGGAGCATCAATGGGAGTACTCTCTAAAAAAGAGAGAATCTTCTTGATACCTGCAAGCGGTAAAATTTCAACCATATACACACTTCCCAAGATCCATAAGAGTCCTACACACCCTCCAGCAAGACCGATCGTCAATAGCATAGACTCTATCGCATCAAGGATGGGCCAATATTTCAACATTTTTCTTCAGAAAAGCATAGGGATGACACGTTCCTATCTTAAGGACACTAAAGATTTTCTTAACTGTTTACAACAGATCACCCTACAAGACGGACAACACATCTTATTAGTGACGGCTGATGTCTCTTCCCTCTACTCTATAATTCAACACGTTGATGCTATGTTAGCCTTAAATTGGGCTTTAAGTCAACGTGAAGACCTACCCTTCAACCAGAAAGTTTTTATTGAACACGCCTTGAATTTTTGCTTATCGCACAATTATTTTTGGTATGATAACAAATTCTACATAAAACGAAGGGGCGTTGCAATGGGGGCCAAGTTTGCTCCAAGTATTGCAAACTTGTTCATCTTAGAGTGGGAGGACAAATCGATTTTTAAAGAAATGAAGCCTGAACTAATTTTTTATAAACGTTTTATAGATGATCTACTTTTTATTTGGGGAGGATCAGAAAACGCATTGCAGGAATTTTTATCTGTTTTAAATTTGAATAATAACAATATTCAATTGACAGAAGAATGGCATTGTGAAACCATAAATTTTCTTGATGTAACTGTGTATCGGAAAAAATAATAGACTGGAGACCAAAGTGTTTTTTAAACCGACCGACAGGAACAGTTACTTACCGATCACAAGTGGGCACCACCCTCAATGGTTGAGAAACATCCCCAAAGGGCAGATCATGAGAGTTAAACGTAACTGCTCTGAGACTAGCAATTTTTTAAGTCAATCAAAGATTCTGACAGCAAGATTTGAGGCCAAAGTTTATGACCCGGCTATCCTGAACAAAATTGTAGAAGAGGTTGAAGCCATCCCTAGAGACTTATGTTTAAAAGAAAAGGAAAAAGAAAAAGATGAAGCAGCAATAGCAACAACATCGGTGGTTCCGGTAAAAAATACTAAAGAATGGGGGTTCATTTTCCAATTCCATGACCAATACAAGGAAGTGGAGGCCATTTTCAATGAGCATTGGCATGTCCTACTGCTAGATAAGAAATTGGGACTCCTGCTTCCCCAAGACCACAATTTATTTACAAAAAGGCATCAAACCACGGAGACATAGTAGTGAGAAAGGTCTTAGACATACCAGCCAAACCCAAATCTTTTTTGGGACAGAAATGGTTTCTTTTCCTGCAGAAGATGCAAGCCTTGTAGAGAGGTTAAGCAATTACAGAGGGGTCTAGATCACTTCACCTCACCATCTAACGACCAGGAATTTGAAATCAAACAGTTCATCACATGCAATAGCAGCTTTGTAGTATACGCTCTACGATGCCCATGTGGCTTGCTTTACATAGGAAGAACAAAAAGGCTGCTGAGAATACGAATAGCTGAACATATTAAAAAACATCAGACTTGGTTTTAACCACTTGTCATCTGCCCACCGTCAAATGACGGCGGGCAGACGACTCCATTATCCTGACATCACGTCATATGACGTGATGTCCCTTTAAAGCCGCGGGCGGGCGCGCGCGCGCGCGTCGCCGGCGGCGCGCGCGCGCGCACCCGCCGCTCTGCGGGGATCCCGTGCGAGTGCCCGGCGGCAACGATCGCCGCCGGGCACACGCGATTGCTCAGTAACTGAGCGGGGACGTGCAGCTCTGTGTGTAAACACAGAGCTGCACGTCCCTGTCAGGGAGAGAGGAGAGCGATTGTGTCCCTTGTACATAGGGACACAATCGGTCACCTCCCCCAGTCACCCCCCCCCCCCCCACAGTTAGAACACTCATAGGACACACATTTAACCCCTTCCCCGCCCCCTAGTGGTTAACCCCTTCACTGCCAGTCACATTTATACAGTAATCAATGCATATTTATAGCATTGTTCACTGTATAAATGTAAATGGTCCCAAAAATGTCAGAAAAGTGTCCGAAATGTCCGCCATAACGTCGCAGTTCCAATAAAAAAATCGCAGATCGCCGCCATTAATAGTAAAAAATAAATAAAAAAAAATGCCATAAACTATCCCCTATTTTGTAAACGCTATAAATTTTGCGCAAACCAATCGATAAACGCTTATTTTACCAAAAATATGTAGAAGAATACGTATCGGCCTAAACTGAGGGAAAAAATATTTTTTTAATATATTTTTTGGGTTATTTATTATAGCAAAAAGGAAAAAATATTGCATTTTTTTAAAAATTGACGCTCTATTTTTGTTTATAGCGCAAAAAATAAAAACCGCAGAGGTGATCAAATACCACCAAAAGAAAGCTCTATTTGTGGGAAAAAAAGGACGCCAATTTTGTTTGGGAGCCACGTCGCACGACCGCGCAATTGTTAGTTAAAGCGACGCAGTGCCGGAAGCTTATATTTTGTCTGGGCAGGAAGGGGGTGTAGGTGCACAGTAGGTAAGTGGTTAAAGACCACAATGTTTCGCTACATTTCAAATTGAAACACAATCAGGATCCATCTGGTTTGGAATTTTGGGGGATTGAACACCTGGAGCAGCACTGGAGGGGTTCACACCGTGTCCGAGAATTATCCAAACGTGAGACCAAATGGATATTTTTAACAGACGTTTTGGTACCAAAAGGTCTAAACATGGAGCTGGACATTAATTGTTTTATTAGTGACACATAACCCCACATTTTTTATGAATATTTTTATGTAGATATTTTTATGGAAATATTTTTTGAATATTTATGAATATTTTATGGATATTTTTATGAATATTAATATTTTACGAAAATATTTTTTTGATATATATATTTTTTTGTGACTAATTTGTTATGTTCAGTCCCTGTGAATTTTTGTAGTCTCATATTTATGATTTTTTGTATTCTCATATTTATTTATATATATTTTTCTACCTCCAATTTTAACCATTTTTTAATCTTAGTGTTAGTTATAACTACTACACTAACATTAGTTTAAAAAAACAATATAGTCCCTCGGCTGCACTGGACGGGGCAATGCGAGATCTGTCCTCCTCTGAACAGGGGTATATGGCGAGCCCCTCTCCTGCTGGGGCTGCCCAACTTAGGTTACAAACCAGGGTGGTCAATCAGCTACAGCACGAGACATCCAGGAAAAAACGTTTTTTTGCCAGACAAAAACTGTATGAACATGGGGAGAGAGCGGGAAAACTGTTGGCTTATCTAGCACATAGTGAGGATAGACCCCCGACGGTCATCTCCCTCAATGGTTCTAACGGGGAAAAGATTATGGAACCCCAGGCTGTCACTTCCAAATTTAGGGACTTCTTTTCTCAACTTTATACTTCCCAGGATTTCACCACTGAGGCTCAACTGGAGGATCTGCTGGCGGGAATCACCTTTCCACAGCTAGATGACACTCAAATGGCTATGCTAGATGCACCTCTTACACTTGATGAAATAATCGCAGCGATTGAGAGCTTCGCCAGTTTCAAGGCCCCGGGTTCAGATGGGTTACCCATTGAATTTTATGCCCAGTACTGCGAAATACTTGCCCCTAAGTTATTGTCCCTCTTCAATCATTTATTCAACAACTTCACCCTACCCCCATCGATGGGTGAGGCGGTCATTATCCTTATACCTAAACCGGGCAAGGACCCAGGCCTCCCAGAATCTTATAGGCCCTATATCACTCCTTCAGGTAGACATAAAGATCCTGGCTAAAGTACTTGCTCTCCACCTTAACCAAGTGATTCTAAGCCTGATCCACACTGACCAAGCTGGATTCATGCCGGTGCGCAACACCTCCTTTAACCTCAGGAAATTGTTTATTAACTTGCAGGCGACACATACTAGAGTTGGGTCCAGGGTGGTGGTGGCCTTGGACACCGCCAAGGCCTTTGACTCGGTGGAGTGGCGGTACCTTTGGGGATGCCTCCGTAGCTTTGACTTTGGACCTAACTTTATCAAGTGGGTTCAATTATTATATCTGGCACCCAGGGGTAGGGTGGTGGCCAACGGGAGGGCCTCCCAGACGTTTAACTTATCCAGAGGCACTAGGCAGGGCTGTCCACTGTCTCCACTCCTTTATGCCCTGGTGGCAGAGCCCCTTGCAATCTCCATTAGAGAGGACCCCGAGATCCAGGGTCTTTGCCTTGGTTCCCTGACTGAAAAAAATAGCTTATACGCAGACGACACGCTGCTATACCTGGCCGACTCTACCACCTCTCTCCGGAAGGCATTACATACGATCGAACACTTTGGTCAGTTCTCTGGCCTTAAAATTAATTGGGAAAAATCCCAAATATTGCCTATGGATAGTTTCCCCTCCCCCGAGCTACAGGCGCAGCTACCACTCCAGCGAGTGAACACTATTAAATACCTTGGAGTATTGGTGAATAGAACACCGGCTGACTACGTATCCCTGAATATAGAACCCCTTTTCGATCTCATTAAGTCTAAAACCCAAATATGGGCGAGATTGCCGCTCGGTGTGTGGGGCCGCATTAATATCGTTAAAATTATATTACTTCCTAAAATATTGTATATACTTTGGCACACGCCCGTATACTTGCCCTTGAAATTTTTCAAGTTAATGGAGGCCATACTACGGACATTTATCTGGGGTACCAACAGACACAAGCTGGCCTGGAGAGTCCTTAAGAACCCCACTGATTTAGGTGGAACAGCCCTTCCTGACTTAAATCTCTATTACCTTGCATCCAAGCTGTACCCACTATACCCACATAGATAAAACCGACAGAACCAGATATCTCACGCTTCTCTGTCCACGGTGGGCGCAGCTGACTGCTGATTCGCTTACTGCAATCACGGTGGAGCATAGTGGGAACAACTCTAATAGAGACAGGGGGTCCCTATTGTATCAATATAGGCGAGTATGGGACATTGCCACTAAAACGTTGACGGTCCCTAAACCCAATGACTACACCCCTTTATGGCACAATAGACTACTCTCAGAGTTTCTCTCGATCCCTGACACAGAGATATAGTGCGAACATGGAATATATTATTTGCATCACATAATTTCTAATGGCACACTTAAAAACTTTGAGGACCTTCAAAATGAGTTCCTGCTGCCTAACTTCATGCTTTTTAGATTCTTTCAGGTGCGTCACGCAGCCCAAGCTCAGTTCCCCCAGTCTCTGCCACAATCTACACCGAATGTCATCATGGCAGTGGTTAAGGGTGTAGACCCACGTAAACTAATCTCGGATTTTTACGCCATGCTCCTAACCCCATCATCTACTGCGCTAGCTTACAGCCTTAAACCAAGATGGGAAAGGGAGGTGGGCCCAATGGAGGATGAGGAGTGGAGTGAAGCACTTGACGCATGCAAGACTGTATCCCCAAAGCTCTCCGACAGGCTCACCCAGTTGTACGTGGTGCACCGGGCATATCTCACCCCCCTAAGAATCGCCCGCTTTCGACAGCAGTCTTCAACTTCGTGCACAATGTGTAATAAAGCGACAGGCACATTCTTCCATCTACTTTGGGCGTGCCCGGTCCTCCAGGGTCTGTGGAAGCAGATAGTGGACTTCCTCCATGATGACATGGGATCCCCATTGTCCCTGGATCCCAAACAATGCTTACTGGGGATATTCCCTGATGCAGAAATAGACAAATTCACTAAAACATTTTTGCATGAAACATTGTTTTCTGCTAGGAAAATTATAGCCAGACAGTGGATGAGACCCACTCCCCCCAGCTTCAACGACTGGAAACTAGATATAAATAACACACTTCCCTACAAAAATGTTATATATATTAATAGAGGTTGTCCAGATAAGTACAACAAAATCTGGGACAGATGGCTTGAGTCCACTGACACATGCACTGAGGGTCCATAAACCTATATACTCTTCTAGCGTACAATCCCATGAATAGAGTAGGCACAAGGTTTTCCATTCATAAATAGCTACTGAGTCCATTGTTCGATCTGAATACATTTCTTTTGATCTACTGTGCCTATATGTGTATAAGCCATATTTCTTTATTTTATGCATTTCTCCAGTATTGCCTTGTAACTTGCAGAACTATGTTCCAAATGTAAATTGTTCAATAAAAACGTTATATAAAAAAAAAAAAAAAAAAACAATATAGTTTGATAGAAGGAGTGAATGAATTATTAATAATCACTTCTGATATAATTCATCCTCCTTTTGTAACCTAGATTGGAGCTCATTATTAATAATTTCACTAGGGCAATCTTATAGACAACATAACAAGTGATTTTATGTATGTCTATATTTTATTGCAATCAAGTTGAATTTTTCATTCTACAATCTCTGTTTTAACAACGATTTATTTCACACATATATACAGTGCGGAAAATAAGTATTTGAACACCCTGCTATTTTGCAAGTTCTCCCACTTGGAAATCATGGAGGGGTCTGAAATTGTCATCGTAGGTGCATGTCCACTGTGAGAGACATAATCAAAAAAAAAAATTCCAGAAATCACAATTTATGAATTTTTAACTATTTATTTGTATGATACAGCTGCAAAGAAGTATTTGAACACCTGTCTATCAGCTAGAATTCTGACCCTCAAAGACCTGTTAGTCTGCCTTTAAAATGTCCACCTCCACTCCATTTATTATCCTAAATTAGATGCACCTGTTTGAGGTCATTAGCTGCATAAAGACACCTGTCTACCCCATACAATCTGTAAGAATCCAACTACTAACATGGCCAAGACCAAAGAGCTGTCCAAAGACACTAGAGACAAAATTGTACACATCCACAAGGCTGGAAAGGGCTACGGGGAAATTGCCAAGCAGCTTGGTGAAAAAAGGTCCACTGTTGGAGCAATCATTAGAAAATGGAAGAAGCTAAACATGACTGTCAATCTCCCTCGGACTGGGGCTCCATGCAAAATCTCACCTCGTGGGGTCTCAATGATCCTAAGAAAGGTGAGAAATCAGCCCAGGACTACACGGGAGGAGCTGGTCAATGACCTGAAAAGAGCTGGGACCACCGTTTCCAAGGTTACTGTTTGTAATACACTAAGGCCTCGTACACACGATCAAATCTGTCTGCTGGAAACGGTCTGCTAGACCGTCCCAGCAGACAGATTCGATCGTGTGTACGGCCGAGCCGACGGATTTGGCCACCCGACAGATTTCAAAGCATGCTTTGAAATCTATCGGGTGGGAATCCGTCCGCCCGACATGTCTGCTGGTTAGTACACTTACCAGCAGACATGTCGTCCCGCACCGCCGCCGAATGGATGCGCGGAAGTGTTTTACTTCCTGGTGACGTGGCGGCGTCAACGTCACCGACACGTCAGCGTGCCGTCTGCTGGCGGGGATTTTGGTTTGCTCGTGTGTACACGCGAGCAAACCAAAATCCTATCAGACAGATTTGTTCAAATCCGTCGGTCCGACCGATTTGAACAAATAGATTGCCTCGTGTGAACGAGGCCTAAGACGTCATGGTTTGAAATCATGCATGGCACGGAAGGTTCCCCTGCTTAAACCAGCACATGTCAAGGCCCGTCTTAAGTTTGCCAATGACCATTTGGATGATCCAGAGGAGTCATGAGAGAAAGTCATGTGGTCAGATGAGACCAAAATAGAACTTTTTGGTCATAATTCCACTAACCGTGTTTGGAGGAAGAAGAATGATGAGTACCATCCCAAGAACACCATCCCTACTGTGAAGCATGTGGGTGGTAGCATCATGCTTTGGGGGTGTTTTTCTGCACATGGGACAGGGCGACTGCACTGTATTAAGGAGAGGATGACCGGGGCCATGTATTGCGAGATTTTGGGCAACAACCTCCTACCCTCAGTTAGAGCTTTGAAGATGGGTCGAGGCTGGGTCTTCCAACATGACAATGACCCGAAGCACACAGCCAGGATAACCAAGGAGTGGCTCTGTAAGAAGCATATCAAGGTTCTGGCGTGGCCTAGCCAGTCTCCAGAATCAAACCCAATAGAGAATCTTTGGAGGGAGCTCAAACTCCGTGTTTCTCAGCGACAGCCCAGAAACCTGACTGATCTAGAGAAGATCTGTGTGGAGGAGTGGGCCAAAATCCCTCCTCCAGTGTGTGCAAACCTGGTGAAAAACTACAAGATACGTTTATCCTCTTTAATTGCAAACAAAGGCTACTGTACCAAATATTAACATTGATTTTCTCAGGTGTTTTAAATACTTATTTGCAGCTGTATCATACAAATAAATAGTTTTAAATCATACATTGTGATTTCTGGAATTTTTTTTTTGATTATGTCTCTCACAGTGGACATGCACCTACGATGACAATTTCAGACCCCTCCATGATTTCCAAGTGGGAGAACTTGCAAAATAGCAGGGTGTTCAAATACTTATTTTCCGCACTGTATATATATATACTATCCAGACAAATGGCGCGACTATCTTAACTGAATAGTTCTAAATATAGGGCTGGTGAGAATGATCACCGCTGGATTGCTTGTTCACACTATAGGATGTACGCCTTGTTATCTGGATACAAACATTTGGGGAATATAAAGATATATGGTGATAGAGTTCCTATGTTCTAATTGCTTGATTAGAGTACACAAAATGTGCTTGAATTTAAATAATGATTATATTGCATTCTGATGAAAATGAGGGTACTCGTCCGCCGTGCGCGGTACATCTCCTGTCTCCTGCAGTAATACATAGCGGGAGCAGTGAAGGGCAGCGGTGGCGTGGTACAAAAGGATGGTGTCACTTCCGCCCTTACAGCAGATACTCTCTGCTGAATAACGTGATGACGCACTTGCGCATCACACGCCTATGGTGGGCGGGTCTCCCTCTTCATAAATCCGGTTGGTGCATTGGGTAATCACGCACTCAGAAGAAGTCTCAACGAGACGAAACGTCAGGACGTGATTTCACAGCACTACAACCGGAAGTGACGTTTGCGCTTCGCGGGAGAAGGACCAGGAAGACCTCAGAAACCGGATTATACACACGGTGGTCTTCAGGGAGAGATCCGTGAGCACAATACCTCATTATTGTTATTTGCCTGATTAACACTCACATGTGGTACGCATATATGTAAGGGGGTATGTTTTTGGGTTGAATGAATCTTTTAAAGCAATATTGCCCTATATATGTTCTTTTGATTTTCTCATATGGCCATGAGTTTGGATATCATTTAAACCAAGTGGAGTGAGAGAAGGATGATTTATATTGAAGGCTGGTTTATTCTCAGTATCTGGTAAGTTTAATCCCCAAAGGGAATTTGCTGTCCCCCCACGTGGTGAACATCCCTTTTTTGGTGATTGGAGCACTAAGTACAACAATTTTTGATCGTCACATCATTTGGCTATTTATCTTCACAAACACACTGTTTCTAGCGCTGCTGCAGGACTCGATATAGACTCTATGCGAGTTTGTTTTCTATTTTCTGTTTGCTTGTATATATTTTCCAATTTTAAGCAGCTGCTGCGGAGATTCATTGAGGTTCATCTGTAATAATATACACTTTAACAACTAACTATCAGTTTTCCTAAGCGCTGAGTTGTACTTAGGTAGGGCTCGCAATCAGTACTTATTTGGTAGAGAACCAAGGAATGCCTAGGATAATAGGGAATTTGGGTGATGTGATCAGCTCAAAGATGATAGTCTGATGGCCAGTCTCAATTAGGAGTTTAAGAGGGATGGTCTCGTGGGTAACTGGTCCTGAAGACAAAGGTGAGCCATCCACAGTTTCCATATTAATAGGGGCGAGTTTATTTCCTATTTGAATGTTATTACTTTGGGCAAATTCGATTTCCATGAAGTTTCCCCCGGCCTCTGAGTCCAGCATAACAGAGCAACAGGCCATATGAGAAAATCAAAAGAACATATTTTAACGATAAGCCTTATTGGGATGACAAAATGAGTTGATAAAGAATTAACTTTATTTGCTTCCTGAATCAAGGGAGACAGACTGAGAAATTTAGTTTATTTGTTCAGATACTGTAATATCTCTTGCTGCAATTGTTCTTTTACATTTTTTGGGACAATTAACTGCATAATGTCCAGAGTCTCCACAATAAAGACATAGGTTCTCTGAACGTTGTCTTTCTTTCTCCTGAGTAGTAATAGATATTTTAATAGCATTAACCTGCATAGGTTCAGGAGTGTCAAAATCAGGAAAAACTCTTGGACCCTTAGGAGGATACTGAGTAGTAGAAAAACGCATGCCACCATTACTGCCTAAGATTTCCAGGCTCTCCTTTTTCCTTTCAGTAAGTCTCTGATCAATTTGAATACATAATTTAATAAAAGCCTCAAGGTCGGCAGGACTTTCTACTCTGGCAAGCTTATCTTTTACTTGTTCCGAGAGTCCTTGACGGAACTGACACTTTTGTGCTGCTGGATTCCAATTGGTATCTGAGATCCAACATCGGAATTCAGTTTTGTACTCTGCAACAGAGCGTCTACCCTGCCGTAAATTGTGCAATTTTGCTTCAGCAGTAGCGCATCGGTTAGGATCATCGAAAACTTGGTTCATCGCAGTCACAAAATAATCTAAATCATCCAGGACGACATCATCTTTCTCCACATAAGGGGAGGCCCAGGCTAAAGCTTCCTCAATCAGGAGGTTGATAATAAACAGCACCTTTTTCCTGTCAGAAGTAAATGCAGCAGGTTGCATCTGAAAGTATATACGACATTGATTAAGGAACCCTCTATAATGGCGGCGGTCTCCGTTAAACCTAAGTGGTAGGGGCATTCGTGCATTAGTATCTATGGCATCAGTGTCTCGGGCACGAAAGTCACGCAATTGTTTATTCAGATGAAGGATTTCCTCTTGTAGTGCTTTCACTTTTCCTGGTAGTTAACACCAAACGTCTGCAACTCAGCGATTTGCACCCTGAGAGGAGCTACAGCAGCTGCTACAACGGCCTCCATGTTTTGGGCCAGACTATTCTGCCATGGTCTGGAGTCAGGCTCAGAGGCCAGTAGCTATAACAGCAGAGCGGATATTCACACAGGTCACCCTGGCTGATGACACGGGTTCATCTGAGGTGCGGGCTTTAAGCACTAACCATTCACCAGAGCTCCTGATGGTGGAAATTGGCTTAACTGCGTGTAAGTTCCAGGTCGCGGTCCTCAGGATAGCCCCGCCAGGAGGTGAGCAAGCCGGAGTCCGGAAGCAGATATAACAGGTAGGGATCAAGCAGAAGCGTAGTCGGGAAACGAGACAAAAGTAGGTAACAAATAGTTGGAGGTTGGGATTCAGCAGAAGCGTAGTTGGGGGACGAGCCAAAAGTCGGTAGCGAATGGTAGCAAAGATCGGTCGGCAGCAAGAGAAACAGGAGCAAGATATTGGCCGGTAAAGGCACAATATTCTGGCAACCAGGAAGTGCAGGGACATGGCTTTATAGGAAGTTCATGGGAGGAGCAAAGGGTTCAAGGTTCAAGGCCAACAAGATTCAAGACAAGATCATTCAAGGAACTATCCGAAGAACTGTACATGGAGCTGTCCAGCATTCCAGGTGGCTCAGCAAGCAGAGTCACTACCAGATACACCAGAGGTCCCAGGTTCAAGCCCAGGTCCTAGCAGTCCATCTTAAAGTTAGGGTGTGTGTTAAACACCTGTGCGTTTTATACGCCTATAAATACGGTATATGCATATTATTATCAGAAATGGGTAAAATAGGTTCCTATGTATATTTATAAACAATATTCCACCCATAATCCCCATGTAGACAAATTATTATATGCATATTATTATCAGAAATGGGTTTAATATATTCCTATGTATATTTATAAACAATATTCCACCCATAATCCCCATGTAGAAAAATAATTATATGCATATTCAGATCACAAATGGGTTTAATATATTCCTATGTATATTTAGAAACAATATTCCACCCATAATCCCCATGTAGACAAATTATTATATGCATGTTCATATCAGAAATTGGTTTAATGGGTTCTTATGTATATTTATAAACAATATTCCACCCATAATCCCCATGTAGAAAAATAATTATATGCATATTATTTTCAGAAATGGGTGAAATAGGTTCCTATGTATATTTATAAACAATATTCCACCCATAATACCCATGTGCAAAAATAATTATATGCATATTCTTATCAGAAATAGGTTCAATATATTCCAATGTATATTTAGAAACAATATTCCACCCATGATCCCCATGTAGAAAAATAATAGTATGCATATTCAGATCACAAATAGGTTTAATATATTCCTATGTATATTTATAAACAATATTTCACCTATAATCCACATGTAGAAAAATAATTATATGCATATTTATATCAGAAATCGGTTTAATATATTCTTATGTATGTTTAACTACAATATTCCACCCATAATCCCCATGTAGAAAAATAATTATATGCATATTCTTATCAGAAATGGGTTTAATATATTCCTATGTATATTTATAAACAATATTCCACCCACAATCCCCATTCATAATTATATGCATATTATCAGTAATGGGTTAAATATGTTCATTGTCAGGAGTTAACATGATATTCCTCCCATAAACCCCATGAGAAATAATAATTCTACCCATGTGCAAAATCAGGTCAAATGTAATTTTTCCTTTATTTCTGTATAATTTACTATGCTCCTGTTCAGTGCCGATCCTGACCTCCCTGGGGTCCTAAGCAAAATGATGTAACGGAACTAGGTATTCTAACTGTACATCTATAATAATGATATCTGGGACTACCTGAGATATGGAGTATCCACATTATATTCTGAGAGATCTGTAGGGCTGTTTTGGGGTTGTTAGTTCTGAGCTCAGAGGGGTAATTGTAGAGTGACTATTTCACTGCTGAAGTCTAAATGTCTCTTCCCCCTTTTGTGTATTGTATTACAAATTAACAGTCTCCTGTCAGTGTATTGAATTAGCATGTCAATTATGTTCAGAAGAAATTGTCAGGCTTTGCGGTGCCGAAATGTTTAGTTACTGAGGGGATTATCTGTGATTGAGTATTGTTCTGGGGGTTGATTGAATTCTATTGAGAAAGGAATGTGGTTTCTTTGGCCTGGTGCCAGGGGGGTCTACCTTGGGGCCCTCCTGTGGAGGGAGGGGGCGGAGAGTTCCATTGTTCCTTGAGTACTCACCAGTTTGTAACTAGATAAAAACCAAGAGATGTACCATTAAACCAGATATACTTGACCCTTCAAAACGTAGCACTGTCTCGTTCTTGAAAGGGCATGCGATGGGATATTTATTCTGTTCGTCTTACAACTGGACCTGACTCTCCCTTTGGCTCTCGTGGATGAGCTTATACCGGACTTACTTGCATAGCAACTTGCCAGGGAAAAGGACGGCTGATACCCTCTCCCTACTTGGATAGCCGTTACATTGGTTGGCAGCGGTGGGATGGTCCTTTTATTCAAGGAGCAAGTTCTGAATGGAGTCTCAGTATGCCAGGCTGAAAAGAACCACACTAAAAGATTTATTGGAGAGTCGTGGTAGGAGTGCCAGTAACAGACCACGGAGGGAGCTGATAGCGGATCTGCTGGAGCTGGACCAAATGGATGGATCCATGGAAGGAGCTGAGCCTCTAGCACCTGTCAGCGAGGAAGATGTAATTACTGATATTGTACAGCGGAGATTATCCTTGTATCCAGAAACGTCCACGGAACTAATAAACCAGCTGTCCCGGGAAGCAAGAGAGGAGATTCAAACCAAGAGGGGACAAGAACTGGAACTGGTAAGAGCTAGAAAGCCCATTACACATGCAGCTCCTACTTTCCCACCCGCTGCTACAGGAAAGAAAATACCGTTCACTGCATTTAAAGCTTTTGTAGAAAGTGAGGAGGAAATAGATGGATATTTGGCTGATTTTGAGAGGCAGTGCTCACTACACCAGGTACCACCAGACCAATGGGTCACTATTTTGTCTGGGAAATTGTCGGGCAAAGCCAATGAAGCTTTTCGGGCTCTTGCTCCTGAGGATATTTTACAATATCAGCAAGGGAAAAAGGCGCTGTTAACCCGATATGCCGTAACTCCAGAAACCTACCGCCGTCGCTTCCGGGAATCCAAGAAGAGGGCTGTGGACTCCCACATGGAATGGGCCAACCAGTTACAAAGGGTGGCATCCCATTGGGTCCAAGGGTGCAAGGCCAACACCGGGGAGGAAGTATTGCAGCTCTTCCTAATGGAACATTTCTTCCAAGACCTGGCCGCAGACATACAGGACTGGGTACGAGATCGCCGTCCCGTTAACTTAAAGGAGGCGGCACGGCTAGCAGATGAGTACGCGAAAACAAAGAAAGTAAGCCAGGGTACTACACGGCTGGATCATGAGGTAGAACCGTGTACTCCAACCGGCACCCCACGCCCAGAGTTTCGGGCTCCAGTCCCACCAGGACCACCATGGCCTCAGGAACCCAACAACTACCCCCAGGATTCGTCTAGGGTGACGTGCCATCACTGCAGCAACACGGGACATATTGTTAGCTTTTGCCCTTTGAGAACTGGAGACGCCCAACACCAAACACAGAGGTCTATCACGGCCCTCTGCGGCCCACTGCCTAGAGACCAAGGTGGGCCCTGAGGAATGTCTGTGAATTTTGTATGAGGCAGACCCAATACAAGCGGCCTCTCCAGATAACCGTCAGCATCACCGTCAGGAGGTACAGGTGAATGGACAAGTAGCACAAGGCCTAAGAGATACCGAGGCTACTATCACTCTGACTCAAAAACAACCAGGGCACAAAAAGTCAGACTGTTCATTAAATCCACCCAGGCAGTCACAGTCATGGAGACAGCCAGAAAGGGGGAACCCCCACACATCCATGCCTGCGGCCCACGGCGTTGGCGAGGTAGAACATTGGGGTGTTCTGCATGAGGCAGATCTGATACAAGCAGCTAACCAGGACAACAGGCAGCAACACAGGCAGACTGTCTGGGTCAATGGAAAGGCAGCCAATGGGCTACGCGATACTGGGGCCACGATGACACTGCTACAGAAGAAACTCATCCCAGAGAGCCAGCACACCGGAGACACCATAGCCGTAAGAGTAGCAGGAGGCACCGTCTTCCAGCTACCCGTTGCCCGGGTTCACCTGGATTGGGGGGTTGGTTCGGGACATGTGAATGTGGGGGTGATGAAGAATTTGCCAGCAGATGTACTACTGGGGAATGATTTGGCCCCCTTGTTTCTGCGTACGCCCCGATGTGCCCCGCTGAAGCCCACACAGTGACTACCTGTGCCCCAACCGGCGTTGCTGGAACCAACTCGCTTGCTGCTGAGACCCGGGTAAGACTACCTTCCCCGACATGTACTGTAGATCCGGCCCAATATCACAGTCTATAATGGGAATGTGACAAGTTGGCCAGTGAGAAATCGGATATGCAACGACACTACGTCATGTATTATGAGATGTCCTGTGGCTTGAACATTGAAATGCACAAACAGGCTGAAATTGTCAAAAGGTTAAATGGGATTTGCGCTCAGGTGGTGCCTTATCTCTCCCAAGAGCATTAGCAACAGGTTTTGGGAGCCATTAAGAGAGCAAAGCAAGTGACTGTTCCAGAACTGAATTCCATTATTCACCTTCACCATCAGCTACCGACCTGGTAAGTCAGATGGCAGTGCTGATGGTTTATCCCGGCAAACAGACGTCATCCCGGCCTCCTAGTTCTGGACATCCCCAAGTTGACCCGAAAAGGGGAGCAGTGTAACGGAACTATGTATTCTATCTGTACATCTATAATGATGATATCTGGGACTAGAGACTGAGATATGGAGTATCCACATTATACTCTGAGAGATCTGTAGGGCTGTTTTGGGTTTGTTAGTTCTGAGCTCAGAGGGGTAATTGTAGAGTGACTATTTCACTGCTGAAGTCTAAATGTCTCTTCTCCCTTTTGTGTATTGTATTACAAATTAACAGTTTCCTGTCAGTGTATTGAATTAGCATGTCAATTATGTTCAGAAGAAATTGTCAGGCTTTGCGGTGCCGAAATGTTTCTTTGGCCTGGTGCCAGGGGGGCTTTGCGGTGCCGAAATGTTTCTTTGGCCTGGTGCCAGGGGGGTCTACCTTGGGGCCCCCCTGTGGAGGGAGGGGGCGGAGAGTTCCATTGTTCCTTGAGTACTCACCAGTTTGTAACTAGATATAAACCAAGAGATGTACCATTAAAGCAGATATACTTGACCCTTCAAAACGTAGCACCGTCTCGTTCTTGAAAGGGCATGCGATGGGATATTTATTCTGTTCGTCTTACAACTGGACCTGACTCTCTTTGGCTCTCGTGGATGAGCTTATACCAGACTTACTTGCATAGCAACTTGCCAGGGAAAAGGACGTCTCCAACGGCTGATACCCTCTCCCTACTTGGGTAGCCGTTACAAATGACATGGCACAATAAAAATGAGAAGCGGGGGGCGCTGACGACAGTGACATGTCACATTAAAGAAAGTTGAGAAGTGGGGGGAGGGGTGTTCTGCTGTCGGAAATGACATCTTACATTAAATTGAGAAGCGGGGGGTTCTGACTTCTTACCTCTTCTCCCATGCAGCCAGTGAGTTGAGAAGCGGGTTGCGGGGCCTCTAGTAATTTTGGGGGCCCTTCGCAGCTTTGCGGGGCCCTAAGAGGCTTGCATAGTTAGTGAGCCTATAGGGCAGATGGGCCCTGCTCCTGTTGTACAGCTGCATAAAAAAAACCAGCAAGTGAACAGTTAAACATTAGCAACTGCTTCTTGCAACATTGTATTAAGCACTGCAGGAAACAATAACATATTTTGAGAAACAACAGTCATTACCATATGTATGTGTATAAAGTGCACTGACATCTAGTGAGAGTTCTCAGTATTGCAGCCAAGAATCCAATCATCCAATCATCCAAATATGCAGTTTAGTACGTCCCTGAGAAAAGCAACATGGTGGAGGAGTTTCTTCACACAGAAAAAGGTCAGCTAAGTCTACTTCACACGTGAGGCGGCGTACACACGACCGAGGTTCTCACTGGAAACCAGCGAGAACCTCGCTGGAAGCTGCATTCCAGCGAGGACCTCGGCCGTGTGTACGATCTCGGCGAGCTTCCCGTCGGGAAGCCCGTCGAGCAGAAATAGAGAGCACGCTCTCTATTTGCTCGACGGCCCGCCTGGAAGAATGGCTGGTTGCCATTCCCGACGGGCGGGTCGCCGATTTCGACGGCCGGCAGGGAACCTCGACGGGCGGAACGATGTGTTCTGCCCGTCGAGGTTCTCTGCCGTGTGTACACGGCCTCAAAGTAGATTATTTTTTGATTGTATTGTTTCCCTTCACTTCATGTCTCCTAGCCAAAACAGGAAATGAGAAGAAATCCCTCCAAGGTGGGGTGGAACAGTGACTGTCCCCAGGGTCACCAAAATTAGTGTGTCCCCATTGGATCTGGGGGCAACCCAAAATCTGGTACTTTTCTTTGATATTTACCTTTGGCAATGAAGGTAAACAAGAGAAATATGGTAAATCTCTCTAACGTGGGCACAATCTTCAGGTACTCATTTGCACCATCAATTTATGCAAAACTTTTTTCTATGTGCTTGTGATGCTTCTGCGGTGCTTTAAAGAGGAGTCCCACTGGTTGTTACGTTTATTAACCACTTCAATACCAGGCACTTACGCACCTTCCTGCCCAACCCAATTTTCAGCTTTCAGTGCAGTTGTAATTTGAATGACATATGCGTGGTCATGCAACACTGTACCCAAACAAATTTTTTATCGATAAGCTTCCACAAATAGAGCTATCTTTTGGTGGTATATGATCACCTCTGTGATTTTTATTTTTTGCGCAACGAATAAAAAAAGACAGAAAATTTTGAAAAATAAAATGTTTTTATTTGTTTCTGTTAATTTTTTTTGTAAATAAATACGTTTTCTTCTTCAATGAAGGGCACTGATATGGCTGGACTGACGGGCACTGATAAGGTGTAACACCCGCCGCCGTCGCCATCACCTCTAGATCGGAGGGGCAAAATTACTACTAGCCGCTCCTAGTCTGACAGCTTGCACTCCATACTGGAGTGCATCTGCATCACTTCCGGTGCACGGGTCACTGCGTTCCACCTTGGAACGCGGAAGTGCGCCCCTGCATGGCGTGACTCCTCTTCCTCATCTCCAGCGCTATTTAGATGCCCAGAACAGTCAGCATGGCGTTCCACTATTAAGTTAGAACGCCTGCTGACTCCTGGGACCCTGTGCCACCACCAACCCTCTCGCCCTCCACGTACCCATCAACTGGAACGGACCACAAGGACACCCATCGCTGCACTACAACCTCTACTCAATCGCAAGTAGCCTGTGTCAACCACACCTGCCATTACTAACCGTACTGATTTGGGAACTATCAACTTGAGATTTGTGTCTACCTAGAACTGTTTCCTTAGCCAGTAATGCATAGTCTTCTCTGATCCACACCTGTCTTTACTAACCATGCTGCATTGGGAACTATCTTGCTGATACTTGTGTCTACCTGGAACTGTTTTCTTAACCAATAATGCATAGTCTTAACTGATATCCACAACAAATGGACTTTAGTTTCACCCCATGTAAGGTTATGAATCAATAACCCCTCTGCAAACATCTATTAGTTATCCCTGAGGTTGTGATGACTATTAGTGTTGCTCACGAATATTCGCATTGCGAATATTCGCTACGAATATTGCATATTCGAGTATTCGCGAATAACTCGAATATCGCGGCGAATATTCGCTATTTTGAATATTCGTATTTTTTCAAATTTCGCAATCAATTTCGCATTCGCACTAGCGAAATTTCGCATTAGCGAAATTTTGAAAAAACATTTTTTTTAGAAAATATAGCGAATATTCGTAAATATCGAATATTCGTGATATTTTATCCAAAAAAAAATAGCGAAATTTCGCAATCATTTTCGCTTTCGCATATGCGAAGTTTCGCTATTTTTTTTTATAAAATATCACGAATATTCGATATTAACGAATATTCGCAAATATTCTTTGAAATATTCGCAAAATATCCCGAAATCGAATATGGCGTATTCCGCTCATCACTAATGACTATAACCCTAACTCTCCACTAAGTTTGAGAGTGAAACCAGGGTTTACACCTGAGAAGCCTCCGCAGCTGAGATCCACAGTCTTTCACCCCATTACGGCTTACCATAACATAAGGCGGCACCGATGGGCACCAATGAGTTGGCACTGATAAGCACCGATGATGGGCACTGATAGGTGGCACTCATAGGCAGCACTCATGTGCACTTATTGGTGGCACTGATGGCTACATATGGGTGGCACTGATAGGTGGCACATATGGGCACTGATGGTCACTGATAGGTGGGCACTGATGGTCACTGATAGGTGGGCATGGATGGGCACAGATAGGTGGCACTGAGGGACATTGATGAGAGGCACTGGTTACTCTGGTGGGTGGCATTGCTGGGCATCACTGTTTTTATATGTTCTACTATGGTGCCAGTCAGTGCCCATTTGTGGGCACTGATTGGCATATGTTGGGCATGTTTTGTAACATGTGGTTGGCCGTGGGGAATGTACCTGGTCATCCACATGTTGAAGGGTTCCCTGGTGGGTCCAGGCGGCTCCCCTGGTGGTCCTGGGCAGGCATCCGAGGGGGGGAGGGCTGCGCTGATGAACAATCAGCGCAAAGCTCCCTGTCAGGAGAGCCGCTGATCGGCTCTCCTCTACTTGCGTCTGTCAGACGCGAGTGAGGAAGAGCTGATCAACGGCTCTTCCTGTTTACATCATGAGCAGCTGTGATTGGACACTGTTGATCACATGGTAAAGAGCCTCTGTTGGAGGCTCTTTACCAAGATCGGTGAAGCAGTGTGTCAGACTGACACACTGCACCACCGATATCCTGCAGGACGTCAATTGATGTCCAGTCAGGATAACAGAACCACTTCCTGGACGTCAATTTGCTATTGACCGGGCGGGAAGTGATTAAAGGTCAGCAGAAAAGTATAGCTGCTGACTTTTAATAAACAGACTCAACTGTCCCACAATCCAGCAATGGTCAGACAATCTTCTGGGACCTGTGATGTGTCCCAGAAGATTTCTGGGAGGGAGGGGTCACCTAGGTGGCAAGAAGAAGGAGGAAGTGGGACAGGAATTCCCTTTTAAAACCAGGTACCCACTAACCCCACGAAAAAAAATGACATGCCAATTGTGGCATGTAGGGGACGGGGAGCACTTAATGTGGAAGTTCTACTTTTGGTAGACGCCCTGTGTATTGATATTTCATACCTGCAAATTCTCCAAAACAAAGCAAAGCTAAAGCTGAATAAAAGCCTCTGAAAAGCTTCAGGTGCTTCAATGTCTGTGGAGGCTTTGAAGTCGATTTGAAGCATTATTAAAGCGACATAGAGTATAATTTTTAAAGCAAAGGAAACGCAAGGTGTAAACATGACTGTAAGCTTGGATAATCTTGATAAACCGCCCCTAAGATTAACCTCCGCTGCGCTAGAACAAAACCTAGCAGCTGTTTAAATGTAAAATATGGAAGTAGATATAGGTAAAGTCACTTAAGGTGAAGTGTGTGCATATAAACAGCGCTGTGACATGTGTACAAATCACAAAAAAATTAAATAACATTAAAAGTGTAAATTGAACTACCAACATAAATTAATAGTGTAGGCAATAAATTAAACAATGAACCCGTGCACAAAAAGAGTGAATAAATGAAGAAAAAAAGTCCATATGTTTCAAATATTATGGGCCAGATTCACAAAGCACTTACTCCGGAGTATCACGAGTTAGGCACGCGTAAGTCTAAAAATGCACACGCTTATCTATGCACCGTATCCCCAAAACGATATACACCTGAAATCCACGGCCCAGATTCACGTACATCGGCGCATTATTGGACCGGCGTAGCGCACCGCCTTTACGTTAGACTTGCGCCATCTAGCTGCGTAATCCCCCGATTCACGTAGCTTTTGCGAAGGAAATTGCGCAAGCGTAAGGTTTTTTCCAGAGGCGTAAGGAGGAGTAATACAAATTGGGAGGGACGTGGGCGTGTTACATTGAAATGAGCCGTGACCCCATGCAAATGAAGGGCCGGCCGGCTCGCGCATGCGCGCGTGAAGGAGACCATGTCAGCTCCGCTGTGCGCATGCTCACAACTCGGGAGCGGCGCAATCAGTGAAATTGGAAATGGACTAGGGCAACGTTGTGAACTACGCAGACAGCATAAATAGACACACACAAACGCACTTGCATTGCAAAAGTACATCCCTTTGTGTCCCTTCCCATTGAACCTAGTGCTTTTGTTCCTGTTGTTCGTTGCAGTGTGTCTTGTAGTTGTCAGATTAGTGTTCTGTGTGATCAAGTGCTTGTTGGTATATTTGTGAAAGTGTTTTTGATAAGTGTTTGAGAGACTGTTTGTTTGATTGATATATTTTTTTTCTTTTGTTTTCTTGATTTATTTTTTATTTTTATTTTTTTGGTGACTGTTTCTTGCTGAGTGCTAGTGTGATTTTTGGGTGTTCGTTTTCTCTTTGTGTGTGTTCTTGCCTGATTGGTTGTGCTTGTATTTGTGACTGATTTTTGGAGACTGGTAGTGAGTTTGTTTGGAAGTATGACTGAGAGAAAAAGAAAGCTTAATTTTACTGTGGGGGAAAAAAGAATTCTTGCCCGGGCCATTAGCGAGTATGGGCGTTTTCTCCACGGCCCGCAGAGTGCCACCACCACCCCGGCCAGGAGGAGGGAGATATTGGATAGGATCACGGAGCAGGTGAATTCATCGGGGGAGGGGGAGACACGGACCCGGTCTGGGATCGAAAAAAAAATAAATTATCTCCGGCGTCTGGTGAAAAAAAAACTGGCCGCAATGCATGCCCATGCCAGGGGCACAGGAGGGGGCCCACCATGCCGTATTAGGCTTACAGCGACGGAGCATGTGGTGGCCCTGACCTTTCACCGGCATGAAGTGGAGGGCCTGCCAGGCTTTGACACAAGTCCGGTCCCCGCGGTGCCAGGTAAGGTTTTTTGTTCTATCAGGTGTGTAGCATGTGTGGGGGAGGGGGTGAAAGGGAATATGTGCCAAGTGTGTGGATCCTCCAACCTGTGAATGGTTTGTGTCATCCACAGATGTGCAGGAGGGTGCAGGGCCATCTGGCCTGACCGCTCCAACACCAGGACAGCAGCCTAATGAGGCCCCCCCAACAAGGCCACAGTCCGCGGAGGAGGTTCGAGAGGAGGAGGACGATCATGAGGAGGAGGACGATCATGAGGAGGAGGACAATCATGAGGAGGAGGAGTCAGGCACTGGACGAGTGGTTTGTGCGGACTCTTCCCTTCTGGCTGGCAGAAGCCTGCCCTCCCTAAGGGGGAGCCCCCCCCCCTCCTCCCCCAACATGCCTCCCCTTACAAGGGCCTCCCCTTCTCCCCGCCCACAACCATCAGGGGGGCGCCCAATCTCCTGCCCGCCAGTCTGCGAAGGGACCAGGCCCTCCAGACCCGCCATCTGGGACAGCTCTGCCAGACTTTTGGGCGGGTGGAGGAGAGCCTGTCCTCCATGAAGGATACGCTGGGTAACCTGGACTCCCACTCCCGGGCTTTCACAACCTGCCTAAATGAACTGCAGACTACAGCAGCAGGCGTTGGGCAGGATGTGAGGGCCCTTACCCAGGCTATCCAAGCCAACACGGCAACACTTGGTGCTTCCCTGGACAGAATTGCCGTGGCCTTGGAGGGCAGGCCGCCAGGTGGGCAGATATCAGGGGCTGCTCCTCCTTCCCCGGCTTTGCCCCTCCCCCATGAGTCTCCCCTGAGGGGCCGGGGCCGTGGCCGGGGGCGCCCCAGGCGTGGCTCACGCAGAGGGCAATAATTTTTTTTTCCCCCATTTTTTTTTTTGCTGACATTTTTTGCCTTTTTTTTTTTTTTTTGCTGACATTTTTTGCATTTTTTCTTTTTTTTTTGCTGACATTTTTTTTAAATTTTGGGTTGTGCATGCTGTTTGAATGTGGGGGTGACATTCCTGCTGGAAAAGGGGTGTCATCCTCAATTTTGGTGGAGAAGGGTTCCCCAGGACCAGGGAGAAGTGATCCTCAGGTCCGTGTGATTGGTGTATGAATGTTCAGTGACATAATTGGAGCCTTGACGTGGCGTTACTGCTCACCAGTCCTGCATGGTGGACTGGTGCCAATCCAATTTGATGAGGATGTGGGGTGTGTGTGCTAGGGACCACAGTGGTGTGCATGCATGCATTCTCATTGTGCCATGATTAATGTGTGTGTTTAACGTGCAAAGATGCCCAATATGAGCTGCCTTCTGACTGCTCTTCCCTCAGAAGACGGGGTATCCTCGGTTAGGGGTTGATTGTCTGGTTGGGGGGTCAGGTCATCACGTAGCTCAACCTGCAGGCCCTTCCTCACTGCGAGATTGTGCAGCATGCAACATGCAACGATGATATGGCACACGAAGTTTGGGGAATACAACAGTGTACCCCCAGACTTATCCAGGCATCGGAAACGTGACTTCAGGAGGCCAAAGGTGCGCTCCACCACTGCACGGGTTTTGATGTGTGCTTGATTGTATCTTTCCTCCCCTGGGGTTTGGGGGTTCCGGATAGGAGTCATGAGATGGGGTAACAGTGCATATGCAGAGTCACCTGGAAGGGAAAAGACAGGAGAATGTTAGTCATGCATGTGCCACTTGTGAGGTGTGCATCACGGGAGGGGATAGTCATGCCTGACTCCCATGTCACTCACCAACCAGCCAGGTGTTCCCATACACGTTCTGATCGAATTCCATTCGGATGTGGCATTGATTGTAGATGTAGCTGTCATGGGTGGATCCGGGGTGTTTGGCACGGACGTGCCATATGAGGCCTTGGGCATCAACTATCACCTGTACGTTGATGGAGTGCCAAATCTTCCGATTGCGGTACATGTGCTCTGTCTCATGGGGGGGCTGGAGTGCCACATGTGTGCAATCAATGGCCCCGATGGTGCCCCGATGGTGCGTGGGAATCTGGCAATTCTGTAGAAATCTGTCATTCCCTGGCCGGACTTACCATTGGGCTTGACTGGGCTAAAGCCCATGGGCCCCGCCCAATAGGGGGCCCCTCTAAAAAAAAAAAAAGGGCCCCGGACAGCAACCCTTACTTTTTTTATTTATTTTTATAAAAAAATATGTTTTTTTTTATATATATATATATATATATATATATATATATATATATATATATATTATCATTATTATTATTATTATTAAAGGGCCCAGAGTTTTGTTTATATTTTTTTATTTTTTATTAAAGGCCCAGAGGTCCCCAGACCCCCCGGATGGCAACCTCCCTTTTTTATGTATTTTTTATAAATGTTTATTTTTTTTAATTTTTTTTAGGGGTCTGGAGGTCCCCAGGGGCCCACAGGGCCCCGGACAGCAACCCCCACTTTTTTTATTTATTTTTTTATAAAAAAAATATGTTTTTATATATTTATAAAAAAATAAAAATGGGCTAACTTTACTGCCTATTTTTTTTTAATTAATTAAATTAATTTTTTTCCAAAAAAATGCATTTAAAAAGACTGCTGCGCAAATACAGCCATTTTATTCTCTGCAACTAAAAAATTATATAAAATATTTTTGCAAAAAAAAATAATGATTTTAACTTGAAAAAGCCAGAAAAAGGTTTGGTGTTTAAGTGGTTAAAAATTCCTAATTTACATACAGAAGAAGTTAATTCCTTTGAAGAGATACAGGGGTGGATTCACAAAACAATTAGGCTGGGGTTAGACAAGTAATTTCAAATTTCCCGTCTAGTTTGAATTTACATAACGCCGGCTTCGGGCTTCGATCCGAGAATTAGCCTTCGGATACGCTGCCATCTTTGGGGAGTAATTTTTCTAATGCGTCGGGATATGCAAATGTGTTTTTACGGGGATTCACGCAAACGAGCGAAATCGTTTTCGTCTAATAAAAGTTAGAAGCTTTTCTGCTCTAACTTTACGTAGCCCATTTAACCGTTCCCGCTTCGAATTTATTTAATTTTTTATTTTACGAAACTCGTCGGGAGATCGCGTAAAGTACGCTACATAAACAAGAACGAATGAACGAGTGTTTCGCGCAATGAAATTTGCGAACGGAGCATGGATCGATCGCCGCGGGAAACTTTAAATGTTTCTACTCGCGCGGATGGATTACGACGGGAGAAATACACTACGCCGCCGTCGATTACCGAAAAAAATCTACCTGAATTCCACGTAGATCAAGGTAAAAAACGGCGGCGTAGCGTATTTCTGATACGCTACGATAATCCATTTCTCTGTGAATCCACCCCACAATGTTTAGACTTAACTTTCCACTGATAAAGAATGTTTCCAAAACTTGGCTGATTGCCCAGACTGACTTTTGGCTGAGAGCAGACAGGAAATTCTTTGCATACCAAAGTGCAAAGAGAAAATTATTTTCATGTGAAAGATCGTGAAACCCTGTATCAAGAATCGCAACGGGAAAAAGATCGCGATAACGATTCTTGGCGATTAATCGTGCAGCTCTAATATATATATATACATATATATATATATATATTTATTATTATTATTAAAGGCCCCAGAGGTCTCCAGGGCCCCTGGATGGCAACCCCCCTTTTTTTTAATAAAAATATTTACATTTTCTTTAGGTTTTTTATAAATGTTTATTTTTTATTAAAGAATTAAAGATGAGAGTCAACCCATCCCCCCCCCCCCGCTCAACAACTTTAATGTGCCCCCGGTCAACAACTTCAATTCGCCCCCCCCCGCTCAACAACCTCAATTCGCCCCCCCCCCGCTCAACAACTATGATCCCCCCTCGCTCCAGGGGGCCTCTTCAACACTCAAGCCCAGGGGCCCCCACCACCCTAAGTCCTGCCCTGGTCATTGCCTTCAGCCGCAGGTCCTCAGTGGTGGGTTTGATGATTTGGTTGGCCAAGCGTGTGAGTATTGCAGGGACAACCTGGTGCACACATCTGCTCACGGAGGATTGTGACATCCCAGCCACCACTCCACTTGTACGCTGAAAAGAGACACTGGCAAGGACATGGAGTGTTGCCAGTACCTTGACCAGTGGCTGCACTGGATGTGAGCGTTGTGTTGGGCTGGTGATGTCCTCCTGCAGGGTTGTGGTTAATTCCAGGATGGCATGAGGGGGGAATCTGAAGATGCGATACACCTCAGAATCACTCATGCCAAAGAGGTCTATGTGTGTGCGGTATACCCTCTCCCGTGCCATCCTCCGTGCCATCCTCTGTGCCCTCCTCCTTCTTTGGTCATCTAACTTCACTAGTGCAGCTATGAGCGACGATGCCCCTGGAATGTTGGCAGTCAAATTGTAGTGCAACACGTGTGTGTGGTCTGCTCCTCAGTAACGGTGTTGCTTTCTGTGAGATGTAGACGTTTTTTCAAAATTTAGACCAGCTTTTAGGTGCTCTAACTTTAGACAGGACATTTTGCTGTTGCGCACATCGCGTAGCCTGCGCAGCAACTGCGTTTTTTTGTGGATCCCCGCAACTCCCTCATTAGCATATTTGACTAGCAAATCAATGGTGTGTCTAGCGCATTTTTGCGCGGACGGATGCGTCTGTCTAACGAAATTACGCCGGACAAAAAAAAGTAGATTTCTGGCGTAATTCGTTTTCTGAATCGCGCGCATCTAAACGCACGCGCACATTTAGACTTACGCACGCGCAACACCAGTTGCGCAGGCGTAATCGCTCTGTGAATCTGGGCCCACATTTTTTAGACCAACGTAATTTGGATAGACCGGCGCAGAGTGCGTGCAAAACTGCACTAGACACACCATTGATTTGCTATGCAAATATGCAAATGAGGGAGATACGCCGATCCACAAAAGTAGGTTTGTGCGGTGCAGTCTACATGATGTGCTTATCAGCTGCACGGAAAGTCTAAAATTAGACCATATAAAAGCAGGTTTAAAATTAGACAATTCGTCTACATGTCAGCTAAAGCAACACCGTTAGGGACGAGCTGAGCACCCACACTTGCAGGACAACAATCTATATGCCAACATGGAGGGCTGCCATCAGGGGGGTACAGGCATTATACCTGTAAGGGGCCCGGGGGTCCCCAGGGGCCCAGATGGGAACCCCCTAAAAAAAAAAAAAAAAAGTTTTTTTTGTTTTTTTGTTTTAGGGGTCCGGAGTTCCCAAGGCCCCCCCCTTGTAAAGGCCCCCCCGCTTCTCAATTCGCAGCAGCCCCCCCCGCTTCTCAATTTCAGGAGGCAGCACCCCCCCCAGTTCTCTGCTCCAGGGGGCCCTTGCCTGAAGCTTTGTAAGGGGCCCCATAATTCCTGATGGCGGCCCTGCCAACATGCCATGGGCATCCTTGCTCATAGCTATACTACTGACTTTAGATGAGCACAGAAGGGAGGGGGGCACAGAAGAGGGCACGGTGGAGGGCACGGGAGAGGATATACCGCACACGCATAGACATGGCATGAGTGATTCTGAGGTGTATCACATCTTCAGATTCACCCCTCATGCCATCCTGGAATTAACCACAACCCTGCAGGAGGACATCACCAGCCCAACACACCGCTCACATGCAGTGCAGCCACTGGGCAAGGTCCTGGCAACAATCCATTTCCTTGCCAGTGGCTCTTTTCAGCGTACAAGTGGAGTGGTGGCAGGAATGTCACCCCACATTCAAAAATCATTCACAAACAGAAAAAAAAAAAAATGCCCAGAAAAAAAAAAATGCCCAGCAAAATAAAAAAAAAAAAACAGCAAAAAACACTCTCCAAATCACTCTCCAAAAATCTCAAAGACACGTCACAAACCAACAAACACTAACAAACAACAGAACAAAAGCACCTTACTGTAGGAAGGGAAAAAAATTGGATGTACTTTTGCAATGGAAGGGCATTTCTCTTGGTCTATTTAAGCACTGTGCATAGCTCACTAAGTCTGACGGGCCTAGTTCCTATCTAACTGATTGTGCTGTGCCGAGTTCTGAGCATGCTCAGAGAGGTGCTGACCATAGTCTGCTTCATGTGCACATGCCCAGTCTGGCCGGCCCTTCATTTGCATGGGGTCATGGCTCATTTCAATGGAACACGCCCACATCCTTCCCACTTTGAATTACACTGCCTTACGCCTCGAAATTTACATTGCACCGGTGCAAATTTGGACGAAAATACTACGAGAATACGGTACTTGCACCTTAAAATTAAGCCGGTCTACCTTAAAGGAGTTGCACTACGCCGGTCCAAAAATGCGCCGATGTACCTGAATCTGGCCCTAAGTCTTCAAAAAATCTTCCACCACACCTCCAGTGTTCAGTGCATCCGTCACCCGTCAGAGTGCTCACTCCACCGAATAAAGATGCCGCACACTCTCGTGTGCAAGCAAACCAGCTTGTAACAACAAATCTCTTCAAATTCACGATCCAGGGATGATCCACACCATTCCACATAAAGTGAGATAAAAAATTAAGCACAATAGTGTAATACCGTAAACCAATTTAATACACTAAAATAAACAAAGTTATACTCACAAACGCCCGTGTAAAAATGGCATGGAATCACATCACTTGTCCAGGTAACACTTCCAAACACACAGAGTGACAGGTCCTCATTGGTTGGCAATTCGGTCACGGCGGACCCCGCCTGTAAGCCTACCATTTTATTTAGTGACAGGTATTCAGGTGACTGGCATTCAGAGAGCTTTAAAAAGTGTGTCCAAGGCCAAGTTTTGAAGCTAGTGTAAACAAGCTCTAAGGAAAGATTGCTCAAATGATTTTGAAACTGTAAGGCCGCGTACACACGAGGGGATATGTCCGCTGAAAACGGTCCGATGGACCGTTTCAGCAGACATCTCCGCTCGTGTGTATGGGCTAGCGGACAGATTTCTCCACCCGACAGATTTCAAAGCATGCTTTGAAATCTATCCGGTGGGAATCTGTCCGCCCGACATGTCTGCTGGTTAGTACACTTACCAGCAGACATGTCGGCTCCCACCACCGCCGCGCCGCTGCCGAATGGATTCGGCGCATGCGCGGAAGTGTTTTACTTCCTGGTGCGGTGACGTGGCGGTGATGCGGCGGCGTCAACGTCACCGCCGCGTCACCACTACGTCACCGCGCCGTCCGGCGGCGGGGAATTTGATCCGATGGTGTGTACACGCCATCGGATCAAACTCCCGATCGGACATATCCGATGGAAATGGTCCGCGGACCGTTTTCATCGGATATATCCGATCGTCTGTACGCCGCCTAAGATGGTCAACATTTCCAAGATGAAGTAAAATCTAGTACTTTATATATTCTATTTGAAGTATTTTTTTTTACTGTGTGTACATCCCAAGCATTACACATGTCTAGTAGCTGTAACAATTAGTATGTTTGCCACTTGTAATAATGCTTTTAAATTGATATATTTACATCATTTTGGAAGTGCAGATTATCTTTGGATGTAAACACTGAGAAAAGGTTACAGACTGTATCTTAACTGCAGTTCCCCACTACCAACCCCCTCTTTTTCTATCAAAACTTTGTTCCTTTCTGTGTTTAGATCCCCTTTGGCCTACCTTTGTATGTTTTGTCTTTTTAACCTTTTGTAAAAAAACTTGTAATAAAAATTGTTGAAACAGATTACCCCTGGCTGCCAGTGCCAGAGTGGCTGGCAGGAGATGGCCAGACATTGACAGCTGAATGTAAACAAAACAATTGTCAGCAATTAAAACTTCTGGATGTGACCCCCCACATCCATACCAGACTATTTAGATCTTGTATGGATTTTAAGGGGAACCCCATGCCAACATTTAAAAAACAAAATAGGTGTGCACCCCCCAAATCTATACAAGTGTCCCTTTAAGATCCCACATCTGTCCTCTAGGCTGGAAAGTATGAGATCGGGAAAAAAAATTCACTGATCTCATGCTTTCAGCCGCGATGGCGGCTTTGTTTATGTTTGTTTTTAAATCACTATGTTATTCATTCTGCGGCGGCCGATTAGTTCTCCGGGCCTCCAATAACACGGGAGAGCCCGGAGAGGCACCAGATGGTGGCGGGAGGGGGGATGTCCCCTCCCACCACCTGTTAGGCCGCGTACACACGATCAAATCTATCTGATGAAAACGGTCTGACAGACCGTCTCAGCAGACAGATTCGATCGTGTGTACGGACGAGCCGACGGATTTGGTCAGCAGACAGATTTTAAAGCCTGCTTTAAAATCTGTCTGCTGGGAACCCGTCGGACCGATATGTCTGCTGGTTAGTACGCTAACCAGCAGACATATCTGCTCGCACATGCGTCGAATGGATTTGACGCATGCGCAGAAGTGTTTTACTTCCTGGTGCGGTGACGTGGCACTGTCTGCCGGCGGGGATTTTGGTTTGATCGTGTGTACAGCGATCAAACCAAAACAGCCAGCAGACAAATCTGACCAAATCGGTCTGTCAGACCGATTTGATCAGATTAATTTGCTCGTGTGTACGGGGCCTAAAACTGATCAAGTGGCGGAACCGCCGATATGATCCTTCTTATGGTGCGAACAATCGACGCCTGTAAAAAAGGATATCTGAATGATGCCTGTAGCTGCAGGCATCATTCAGATATCCCCCACTGAAGTCCAGGACATCATATGACGTTGTAGGATTGGTACGGAAGTGGTTAAGGACTATTAAAATCACTGCTTCTGAAAAAAAATCTGTTTTTCAAACATTTTTTTTTGCATTGAGACAAGTCCTCTGGGGCAGGATCTGGGTCACCAAACAATTAACCTTTAAAATAAGCATTCTATGATTCACTCCTATATACTTTTAAAGGGTGTCCCGCTGCTATTCAAATTTGCTTCGAACACCCCAATTGTTCACTGTTCGAGTGTTTCAATATTGGAATCAAACTTCACGTTCGACACAAACATAAAGCTCATCCCTACCGGGGGAGGGGGGGGGGTTTGGCTCACCTTAGCCATGACCCACTTGTATTTTCACAAGTGGACACAAGAACCTACATCCAGGGCTGGTGCAAGGATTTTTGACACCCTAGGCGAAGCCTCATTTTGACGCCCCCCCCCCCCTGTGTGTCATGGACTTACCGCCTCCCTGGCTTCTTATCACTGACTTGTGCTGGCAGCCATCTTGCTTCCTGTGCTTCTTGTAACTTACTCTCCCATTGGGAGGAGCTGGACGCTCAGCATATATTTAAGACACTTGCTGCAGCATTCCGTTGCTTGGGCCTCCTGTGTTAAGACTTGTCTTCTGACCTGTCTCACATCCTACCGCCATCGTGCTGCTGTTCTGGTTACCGACCCGGCTTTCACGGACGTTCCTTCTGGCTCCTGATCCCTGGCTTCGTTTCACCACCTCTCTGGTTACAGACCCCGGCTGGACTCACTCCCATCCCTGGCTATCAATCCTGGCTCCGGTGGAAGACTCTCCGGCCTGTTTTCATCTGTCTGGACTTTAACCTTGCTGTTTGGTTTTAAATAAAGAACCTTTTCTTGTCATTCATCCGTTTGTGTACGTCTGGTTTATGACATTGTGCCATTTGCTCTGCCCCTCACTGAGATTTTTGCGGTGCCTCTTCACCTACTTCTTTGGCCGTGGTCCACATGCCTGCACCTGTGCCTCTGAACCCGGCCAAAAGACAACTAGAGGATGGCATTGGCTCACTTCCTCAAGCCAGCCGTGGTCCACAGGCTAGAGCAGTATACAGAGAGGCCAACTGTGTAACTGCCTGTGTGTACGAGTGACAGATACACTGACAATGCTACTCTCCTAGAAAAAAAACAATAAAAAATGCAAATTGTTTGACCTGCAAAAACATCTCCATTTTTTTTTTTACAAAACTGGATTTGAACCTCCACACCTCAAATCACCCCAATTCCTGTATTTTTAGGTCTCAAATCACCACAATTCTTCAACCTTTACACCTCAGATCACCCCATCACTGTATCATCCTGAACGTTCCCCTCTGCACCCCCACCTTTGTTCCCCTTAAACCCCACCCCCCGCACACACACATCAGTTCCTATATGTACCCCCTGCACATCTGTTCCTTCCCCCACACAATCAGTTCCTCTTTGTAACGCCCCCCCTCCAACACACACACATCTGTTCCCCCTCCGTACCCACCTGCACATCTGCCCCCCCCCCACATACACATCAGTTCCCACTCTGTACCTTCCTGCACATATGTTTCCCCCACACATCTGCCCCCCCCCCACACCAGTTCCCGCTCTGCCCCCCCCAGTTCCCACTTTGTACCCCCCCACACACCAGTTCCCACTCTGTACCCCTCTGCACATCTGCCCCCCCCCCCCACACCAGTTTCCACTCTGTACACCTCCACACACGCACACATATGTCCCCCCCACACCAGTTCCTACTCTGTCCCCCCTCCAGTTCCAACTCTGTACCCCCATGCCATGCACATCTGCCCCCCCCACAGCAGTTCCCACTCTGTCTCCCCCAGTCCCCATTCTGTACCCCCCCACACACACCTGTCCCCCCCCACACACAACAGGTCCCACTCTGTACCCCCCACACAGTCACACACAGACACACACACCTGTCTCCGCCCTCACCAGTTCCCACTCTGTAACCCCCCCTACACACACATATCTGCCCCCCCACACACACAAACCATTTCCCCCTCTGTACACAATGTAAACTTGACAGCACAGCAGTTTACATTTTATAATTTCTTGTGACAGTGTGCAGGCTGCAGCACTGAGCATCCTGCCTGTGCTTCTAGTGTGTACCTGAGCCAGCAGGGGTTAAGTCTTTACTGAAGGAGAACGGTGCTGCTGCCCATCTGTCTCCTCTGACAACAGATCCCGACCCCGAGTGACCAGGAGGAGGGGGGGAGGCGGGGGGTGCATCGGACATCGTGTCTTGCATGCAGGGCTTCCATCTAAGATCTCATCCGCCTTGGCCGGTTCAACTTCCACCATCAATCATCATCAAGACATCACCTTCATCACGCTATTCCCGGCCAGCTGCTGTCCCAGCTCTCTCCCCTCATCTGACTGCCGCTGCTACGGCGCTGCAGGCTGGGAATGGCGTGATGAAGGTGATGTCTTCAGGGCGCAAACTGCCTCCTAGCCTGGCGGCTGGCGCCATAAGGCATGGGTTTTTAAAAATTCCGGTGAAGGAGGTAGTTTATTGATCCGAATCCTCAGCGAGTGGCTGGGGATCCGGATGTTGCCGCTCCCCCTACCTATGCCTAGCGCCGACCCTGCCTACATCTCTAGATACATGTTCGTTCAGCACAGTGGTGTAGTGGGTAGCACTTTCACCTAACAGCAAAAAGGGTCGCTGGTTCGAATCCCGCCCGTGACACCATCTGCCTGGAGTTTGCATGTTCTCCCTGTGCCTGCGTCGGTTTCCTCCCATAATCTAAAAACATGCTGTAAATCGGATCCTGTCTAAATAAGCGCTAATTTGCAGTAGTATATTTAGGTTTTGTGCTGCCCTAGGCCTGACTAAACGTCTGCACCTCCTAATTGAAATATGACCCACCCTTTCCTGTCAAGGCCACACCCTGTTTTTTTAAGCTATGGGGCAGGAACTGAAGGGAATCTCCGCAATTGGTCAGGGGTGGTAAAAAATAAACTGACAGGGGCTATAACCCTCCCTTACTCTATGCAATGAAAAAAAAATAAAGTTTCGATTATAGTTCTACTTTAAGCAGTTTCTTATAATTTTATTGAAAGGACAAATTTTGGCATGAAAAAAACTTTGTTTTAAAAAAATGTAATTTAAAATGATCATGTGTGGGCTTCACATCATTTTTCGGGTTCTAAAAAATGTTTTTCGAGTTGTAAAAATGTATCGTGTGTGTGCTAAAACTACCTTAGAAACCTGCGCATGCTCAGAAGCAATTTATGAAATGGGAGCGCTTGTTCTGGTAAAACTACCGTTCATAATGGAGTAAGCACATTCATCACGCTGTAACAGACAGAAAAGCGCGAATTGTCTTTTACTAACACGGAATCTGCTAAAGCATCCCAAAGGCGAATGGAACTTCCCCTTTATAGTGCCGTCGTACGTCACCGTGCTTTGCTAGATAATTTTTTTAAAACAATGGTGTGTGGGCAACGTCTTTTTAGTTATGAAGTTGGAAAAACATTGTTTTTTTATACATGCCGAAAAATTATCGTGTGTACGCAGCATAAGAAAATATAACCATGCCAATAGGCCAGGATACAGCATTGCTAATATGTATGAATGTGTGTTAGGGACCCCCACAAACACCACCCAATGTTAAATAAACAATTTTCTTCATTTGCAAATAAGTATCATCCCTTCCTCAGAGACCTTAGCAGCAGTACAAGCAACTTCCTGTACGGCCGTGATGTCATACCTCTGTGCTGTCCACCTTTCCGGGAACCACATATGCGCATATCCAATACACGGTGATAACACATCTACATGCAGGAACACAATTTTTAGGGAAAGTGATAGTAAAGCAGATGCAGATTTCCAGGATTGGACTAACAAATGTTTTTAGTGAAAGGCAACTGGTGTTTTCTTTTAAACAAGGGCTAAATGGGCCATTGACGTGCATCACAGTTGATCTGAGGAATGTGTCTTTGCAAATTTAAACTAAATGAAATCCTTTCTTATTTTTGCTTGGAGCTAGAGTGAAGAGGGATTAAAAGTCTGCTAATTTTTTGGGCATGTCTGCACCCCTGATAGGGGTGTGGAAGTGAGGGTAGGAAGTGAAGGTAAGACCCTACTAATGTCTTTTCTTGGGGACACACAGATCAATCTAAATAGTTTGCCATTATGTAAAGTGCACTCTAGCATTTTGCTGTGTACACCCCAAATTATTAGGGATCTTGGACTTTGGGGTCCATTTACTAAAGGCAAATCCACTTTGCACTACAAGTGCTGGAGATGGAGGTGGACAAGCAAGGAAGTAAAGAACAAAAAAAAATAATCTTTGCTTTTACATGATTGGATGTTAAAATCATCAGTGCTTTCCCTCTGATTTTCAGCGACTACACTTGTACTGCAGAGTGGCTTTGCCTTTACTAAACCCAAAACTACCAAAACCTTTGTTCTATTAGCGATTTTCTTTTTTAGATCCGGCTGTAACGGTCAGGGGTTAACGCCGTTTACGATATTCCATTCCACCAACTCAAGACAGCTTCCGACACCCCCACAATCCAGCAGACAGGACCCATAAGAATTCCCCAGAAAAACAAGACACAAGCTCTGTTCTCTGGTTCCAAACGAATGAATACTTTAATGGTAAACTCAGCTTGTTATACAGTTAGAAACCAAATCTGGACAATGACTCAACTCCCTCACAACAGGACACAAGGAACTTCAATACACATTCCGTTAGATAATGACATTCAGATGAGCTAAGTACTAATCATTACCCAGACGTTCTGACTCCGCGATAAGTTATTCTCACCTGCTACATAATACACATTCCTTTAGTAAACATAATTGACATGCTAATCCACTACACCTGAAAGGTCAGACATCTGACCTTTCAGACTGCCAACACATATCTATCATCAATAGAACTTTCACACAATACAGTGTCATTAGCATCACACAATGAGAGGTCCTTCAGAAGCCATACTTAATTAGCACAATAGACAATAGAATGCAATCACAGTAAGCTTTTATTACTTCAGCCTGGTAGCTGGAGGTGATTAACATCAATCAACATCTTTCAATCAACCTGTTGAGTTCAGAATTAACCACCTGTAATATCTCAAGATATCCTGCAATACATGAATTATCGTTACTGTCCCATCTCATGTAATCTGAGATATCATTTCTCAGTCATCCTTTGCCCCTATTGGACATAGGATGACCCTAGGCATAAGAGTCATTGGTGAAGCTGGCACAGGAGTACCCCGCATCCTTCAAAAGTCTCTGGGTTTCACGGGCCGTTCAGTTACACTCGCCTTTTATATATTTATTATTTTGGTGTTTACCACTCCTCTCTACTTTCATCTTATTTGACCCTCCTCCTAACAGCACAATATACATTTTTTTTTTTTTTTTACATATTTTTATACCGCAATGTATTCCAGAATATCTGTGGTTACTGATTTTATTAGCAATTGATTTTATGCCTTCTTCTGCTAAAACATCACTTCTGGAGTCCTAATTTAAACACCTGTTTTTATTTACTCTGACCATGGCTACTCCTATTTTTATCTTGTTCATCTTGTTTTTTTATCTTCTTTTAATATGCTCGTTTTTACCCGATTTTATTCTCCCATTTTAATAAAAAATGTGTTGCCCCGTGATATACCGTATTTTTCACTTGTAACGGGTGGGACCCAGAAGCTCTTACAAAGTATGAGCCAGAAAATAATGGACATATCTTGGATTGCTTGTAATCCACAATATATTCAAGGATGTCTGTAAGAACTATTTACAGGTTGTTGATTCTGAACTCAACAGGTTAATTAAAAGAGTGACTCATTCAATGTGGGAACACAGATTGTTGGGTGTTAATGTTGTCTGCTACTGTGATGTAAATGAATCTCAATATGGCTTCTAAGAACCTTTCATTGTGTTGTGCTAATTGACACCGTATTGTGTGAAGTTCTATTGATGATAAATGTGTACTGTGAGTTAACAGACAGTCTAAAGGTCAGATGTCTGACTTATCAGCTGTAGTTAATTAGCTCATGTAAATTATGTCTACTAAAGGAATGTGTATTGTATAGCAGGTGAGAGGAGTCGGGATGTCTATCTTAAAAAGGTCATATCTCAGAGTCACCTTGTCTGGGTAAATTATTAGTTAATTAGCTCATGTAAGTGATGTCAGACCTGGTGCCAGAAAGTCTACCCAAAAGATGTGTATTGGGCTCCCTGTGTCATGTTGTGGGTGGAGTTAAGTCATTGTTCATTTTTGGTTACTGACTGTATATAAGAGCCTGGTTTTCTCATTAAAGAGTCTATTTGTTTTGAACCTCAAACAGAGCTGTGTCTCGTTTCTGGGGGGAATCCGTATGGGTCGTGTTCACCGGATTGTGGAGTGTTGATAGCTGTCTTGGGTTCGGAATGGAATATCTTAAACGGCTTTAACCCCTATCCCATTTGGGGTTTCGTTACATTGCTCTATAAGACGCACCTGACCATAAGACGCACCTAGGTTTTCAAGGAGGAAAACAAGAAAAAAATATATTCTTAACCAAATGGTGTACTAAAATATTTACCAGTGCCCATAAAATGCTGCCTGCCCTGTGCCAAAGAAATGCAGCCCACCCTGTGCCAAAGAAATGCAGCCCCGCCCTGTGCTAAAGAAATGCAGCCTGCCCTTGTGTCAATATTGCAGCCCGACCTGTGCCATTATTGCAGCCTTACCTGTCCCATCGCTCGGGCTACTCTGTCTTTTCAGCAAGTGTCAGGACATTAGAGAGAAAGGAGTCACAGCTCCAGGTGGGATCACTAAATGGTTACAGGTGGTGCAGGATACCGTGGGTGCTGGCGGTGCACTAAGCAAAATGAGGACAAAGAAAAATGGATAGCCGCGCTCCAAAACCTGATGGGTGGTCTTTTATTCAATAGACAGCATGTACAAAAATAGGGTCACAGCAGTAGAAAACAAGGAGCAGCCGACGCGTTTTGCACTGGATCAGTGCTTATTCGTGTCAGGACATATCGGAAGATCGCCCGGCACTCATGAGGGCTTGGGGTGTCTTTCCTCTGCTCTCTTCTGGCACCCTGCTGTGGATGGCTGTCCTGGCTCCCTGCTGTGGGTCAGTGGGTGGCTGGAATGGTACACCCTGCTGTGGGTGTCTGGCCTGGCTCCATGCTGTGAGTCAGTGGGTGGGTGGCTGGCAGGATGCACCCTGCTGTGGCTGACAGAAAGGGATGGGCTGACTGACAGAGAGGGGGTGGCGCTGATAGGGGGGATGCAAACAGAAAGGGAGGGGGCACAGACAGAGAAGGAGGGGCGCAGACAGAAAAGGAGGGGGCGCAGACAGAGAGGGAGGGGGCGCAGACAGAGAGGGCAGGGGCACAGACAGAAGGTGGGCACAGACAGAAAGGGGTGGGCTGATAGAAAGGGGTGGGCTGTTAGAAAGGGGGTTGATAAAGACGGGGGCTGTCTGACAGAGGGGTAGGTAGGATGGCTGACAGAGAGGGGGTGGCGCTGATAGGGGCGATGCAGACAGAGAGAAAGGGGGCGCAGACAGAGAGGGAGGGGCGCAGACAGAGAGGGAGGGGGCACTGAAAGAGAGGGGTGGGCTGATAGAAAGGGGGGGGGCTCACACAGAGGGGTGGGCTGACTAACAGAGGGGGAGGGAGGCTGATAGAGTTGGGCTGGCTGACAGAGAGGGGGAGGTAGGCTGGCTGACAAAGAGGGGGATGTGGGCTGGCTGACACAGAGGGGGTGGCTGGCTGACAGAGGTGGGCTGACTGACAGAGGGGGGACACTGATCGGGGGCGCAGACAGAGAGGGAGAGGGCGCAGACAGAGAGGGAGGGGGCGCAGACAGCGAGAGATGGGCTGATAGAAAGGGGGGTGCTGACACAGATGGGTAGGCTGACTAATAGAGGGGGAGGGGAGCCGACAGAGGGGTGGGCTGATAGAGAGGGGGGGCTGACTGACAAAGGGGGAGGGGAGCTGACAGAGTGATCTGATCAGGAGACATACAGAGCGCCAGGCAGAGAGTCACACGTGCAGTTCGTCCCCACATCTGACGGAACACCGCGGTCACTCACAGACCAGCCCCATCGGCAGCGTGCACATGACCCCTTTCGGCGAATCACAGGGCACTCGTCGCCCATCATTAAGCTATGCTCGCAGTGATTACTGGGTGTTAAACTTTTAAAACCACACAGGTCTTCTGTCTCAGTTCGCTCCTGCATGTGCGGCTACATTTGTGCGGGAGTCAACCGCAGGAACACAGGTGGGGGGCTTTTTCTCATACCTACGGAAAAACACAGCACTGAGGGGGGGGGGGCGTTGATGGCGGTGACGGGAGGCGGGGCCTGATTTACATTCGCTCCATAAGACGCAGAGACATTTTCCCCCATATTTTTTGGGGGGAAAAGTGAATCTTATGGTCCGTAAAATATGGTAAGTTACACTCTGTGCGACTTACGACAAGATTTTATTTATATACCTGTAAACAATTCACAACAAGAAGCCATCGGTGCCTGTATGTCTATATATATATAACCACAACAAAATGGCTGCGGTTGTAGACTATTACAATAATCACATAGAAAATGGCTGCTGTTATTCTAACTATAGGCGGGCTACAAGAAAATGGCAGATCGGCATTTTTCCTATTCACTATATAAAGACACTTCCGACATCATTAATTATCTCATTTAGATTGGAGCCCCAGGCACCTGCCAGTTGAACATGCATTTATCTGGGATACATTTTTATGCTCTCGGTTTTCCCACTGGCCCTACCTCAGTTCCTGTTTGTAGATGTTGCGACCTGCTCCTATTGAACAGGCGCTGCTCTAAATTTAGTGTTGTCTGAGCTGTTATTTGGCTCAGACAAGGGTGATTAAGGGAAATTTAGCCTCTGTTTCAGCCGTGACTGTGCTGGGAGTATCCACCATTGTTCGCCTGGGGGTGTCATTACCACTCCAGGCCAAGGGTGGCAGCAGCAAGGTCAAGGTGTATTGGGTATCCCCCTCTGCAACGAATCAGTGGGAGTGGTTGCTTGCTGTGCATGCTGGGGAGGGGTACTTAAGGGACAGACGGCAGGGGTGCAGGGTCTGTCTGTCGTCCCACGTGCTTTGTGGCACGCCTGGCCTGAGGTGCGTGTCCTGAATCCTGACTCCGGGACCAAGTTGGTTTGGGGTCGCGGCTTCGTCTAGTAGGCCCAGTAGTCAGACTGGGGCCTGCATTTACAGAGGTGATCCTGTGCTGTCCGTCCTGTGGGAGGAAGCCACTATATGAAGGAAGCCAGGGGAGGACCTATTTTGGAGAGGGCCATGCAAGAGGCTGGTACCCTGGAATAAGGCCTGGGAACTTAATCAAAAGATGCACCTTACACTGAGAGGCTTGACGGTGTCGCCTGTCGGATCTAAAAGTTCTACCAAAGCTAAGCTGGAGAGATCCGGGTGCTGACCCCTGTGGCAGAGGATTCCAGACCAAAGTGTCTCCTTATAAAGGAAGGTCTGTGGCAGAGACTGTACTTTATTGCGTGCGCCAACCCGGCTGCTAGGCCAGTGAGAGAGACCTATCCGGGTGAGCAATGCCCACTCTGACTAGAGTGGCGACGAGAACTGTTCGCAGGAAGCAGGAGTCTTTCCTATTTGTGACTATGCACCTGAACCTACCTACCCTTTCCACCCCTTTTACTTATTTTCTACTGAAGTTTTGCAAATAAATCCAAAAAAATAGGTGTATTGTGTGGACATTGACATTTTTGGAGATGGCCCTTTTACCATCTTTCTTACTGTCTCCCATTATTTGGGTGTTATGCTAAAACTTACATATTATACTTCTATGTCCTTCTGCAGATCTTACCTATAACGGAACGTCCCACACTCTTCTGTCATATACCGCTTTCTATCAGTCTAAATATAGATATCAGATATTCCAGCTGCTCACAAGCACACAACGAGACGATACTTGTTTGTCTGCTGAACATGGAGTGGTTATTAGAGCCAAATATACAATCTTATATACAGTTAGAGGAGGTAACCAGAACATAAAATAACATGAGCTAATGAACTAATCATTTACCCAGACTAGGCGACTCATAGATATGACCTTTCAGAGTAGACATCACGTCTCTTGCTATACAATACACATTATCTTAAGTGTAAACACAGGACATAGTCACACAATAGCAGGGTCAATTAGCACAGAGAACAGACAGATGGCTGGAGGTGAGGACATTAGCATCTAACAGTATGAATGAGTCACTCTTACAATAACAACAACACTAACAATGTGCTATATGGATAAACGTGTGTACATTTAAAAAACCAGAACTCAATATGAAAAATAAAAATGAAAGAACTACGTTGAATGTGCTATAGACAAAGTACTAAAAGTGTAATTTTCAATTAATTTTCAACATGGAACAGCAAGTGACAAAATCAATGCACGTAGTGCTCCTATGATAAAAATTCTAAGCTGATAGTGCTCCTTATATGAATATATACCAGATCGAGTCAGCCTGTTATTCCTCACTCCCAGCAGCCAGAGATTCCAGATCCGCTCCCAGGATGAATGACACTCAAAGAAATAATGGATTCGCCATAGTGTAATATGTAACAGCAATTTTAATAAAAAGATATAACACTCACATTTAAAATCGTAGCAAACAGCAACACAGTAGCAGCATGTGTAGCATGGATGTCTCCGTTCTCGGCCGCGAATGGAGATGACGCCACCGACGGCTCTCCTCCTTCCTGATGCGTTGCGTGGTCGTCAACACCACTTAGTCATAGGATAAAGGAGCCGTGGGTAAACAGATGACTTAAGTACTATCACGCTAATCCTGAGTACAGCGGCAACTCAAATATTAATAAAATAACAACATACTCTTTGTTCTAGCCTCCTATGAGAGCAATAACGATCAATATTGCTGAAACTTAAAATGATAAAATGATAAAGTACTACATAAATGTCAAACCAGACCCTCTGGTGGTGGAATGATTATAGTTATAGTTGTGGCTGCTGCTTATTTTAGTTTATGTCTTATCATTAGTTTTAGTGCCTTGTTAGAGTGGTTTGCGCATTAGTTCCCCCCCTTTTACATATTTGATTTAGGTCTACATTACGTGTGTAGCATACCATGGAAGTATTTGGATTTCTAGAGAATAGAGCATTAAATGTAGAAACTATTTTTGAAAAACCTGAAGAAAATCCAACAGGAAGTATTGAGAGTAATTTTAGGAAAATGGGCTACCTGATGGAGAAAAAAATCAATGCATGGTGGGACATTGCCACTCATGGGAAGTATATTAAGGATAGATTAATACCTAGAAGATTGAGATGGGATGTACCCATAAATGATGGCCTATCGGATAAAGAGTCAACGGAGGAGTGGTTCCAATTTTTTAGTGATAAAGGCCTTATTGGGGTTGCTGATTAAGACAAAACAGCAGAAAATTAGGGCCCTAGATCGGACTATTTCAGAAATAAAAACTCATTTGGAAAGTAGTAAAGAACTACCTGAATTCACAGCCCTATCTAAACAACTTCAGCGTGACATGGAACAAAAACATAAGGAAACTATGGCTAGGAAGAAAAAAAAATATCAGCGTGACATGAAAGACTACGAGGATGATTTAGTATTCAAGTGGCAAAATACTGTAAACCGGAGAAATCAGGAATTGCCTCAAACAGAAGTTCGCCTGAACAGGAACAAATTACTATGAATATGAGAAAGAACAATCAGAATGCTGACGCTGGGGTGCCTCAACAAGTGGTCAACACTCCAAGCCATAAGCCTAGAAAAAATGGTAACAATAATGGATGGAAACCATTTTGGAAAAATAACCGGCCCAATCTGTAGCATAGCAATGGGCGCAAAGTATGCAGCTAGTGTGGCGAACCTATATATGGCAGAATGGGAAGCTGAAGTTTTATATAACAGAAAACCACAACAATTGCTTTTATACAAACGTTTTATTGATGACATTTTAATCATTTGGTCAGGTGACAGTGAGAGTTTAATTGATTTTGGTTTTTATTTGAACACAAATGAAAAAAATATTAAACTCATCTGGGAGATTAGTAACGATAAAATCCACTTTCTTGATTTGGAAATCATTAAAGAAGGTACAAGACTAATAACAGAGACACATTTTAAAACCGTGGATAGAAATAGTTACCTATCTCTGAATAGCTTTTACCATTCACCCTGGTTGGACAACATACCAAAGGGTCAGCTGTTAAGATTGAGAAGAAATTGCACAAAAAATTATACATTTCTGAAACAGGCTGACTTTATTGGAAGGAGGTTTATAGAGAAGGGTTATAAACTGGATTTTATTCAGAAAAAAATACAAGATGTTGCGGCTTTGGATAGAGATATTTTGATTCAGGACTCCCTAAGAACGAACACCTTTGCTGGGGAAGTCCCCCTGATAATAAATTACAGTATACAATACAAACAAGTTGAAACAATACTGGCACATCGTGAGAGCGGATCGCTATCTGGCATCTGTACTTCCAGAAAAACCCCTGTTTACCTACAGGAGGGCCTTGACTTTGAGAGATCTAATTGCAAACAATTTATTGGACCCCCCTGAGAAGAAAAGCTTTACATTCTTCACTGAAAAAGGATATTACCCCTGCAAGACTTGTTTTACTTGTAGGCATACCAAAGAGAGTAAAAAGAAAAAAGAAACTTTCAAATCAAGCTTTACAGGGAAAGAATATAAAATTAAAGATTTTATTTCTTGCAAAACAGAAGGGGTGGTCTACCTTCTAGAATGTCCGTGCAAAATCCACTATGTTGGGAGAACAAAAAGGTAACTCTGGAAAAGGCTACGTGAGCACACACAAAACATAAAAAATGGGTTCCCTAAACACAGTTTATCCCGACATTATGAGTGTTGTCACAACAAAGACCCCGCCTCCCTAAGCGTGTGGGGCATAGAGAAGTATAAGGCTCATTGGAGGGGTGACAACAAGGTACAAAAGATCAGCCAGGCTGAATCTCGCTGGATTCATGAATTATGCACCTTGGCTCCTCATGGACACAACATCGGGTTTGATCTCAATTGTTTTATCTCAAATTATTAGATTCCACCTATCCTCCTCTAAAATGTTTTTTTATCCATTTTTAATATATATCTCAATACTATTTTAATTATTTTAAGTATTTTTAATATTATTATCGATCCCATCTCATTACATTGCCAGAGGATGGGAACTCCTTACTTAGTATCGAATTCATTTTAAACCCCCCCATTTTTCCCATGTTTTATGGATTTTATTACGACTTATTCTGTGGTCTGAATTAATTTTGTGGTTTTTACCTCTCTACACCCATTAGGGGGGGCCCCTTGGTTCATTATGGTTTTGGTTTGACCAATACCATTACTTTTTATCCCTAAACAGAGGGATTCTTTTTCACTTTTATATTTCCTTCACCTATAGTTTTCTTCACCTTTAATTCAGATATTATCGGTATAAAATGATATTACCTTAATTCATCAGTAAGTTTCTCAAAGAATACGTTGTCTTTACCCATGTTGCTGTTGCATATAACTGACCAGCATTATAGTGTAGTGTGATCTACGTTATGGCTCTTTATCTGGTGGTATTTTCTCCCATCATCCAGTAGAGGGTGCTATATTATCATTCTGATTCACATTTCACTTAGGACCTACATAATCCAATCATTCCACCACCAGGGTCGGGTTTGACGTTTATGTAGTATTTTATCATTTTAAGTTTCAGCAATATCGATCACTATTGCTCTATTAGGAGGCTAGAACAAAGAGTATGTTGTTATTTTATTAATATTTGAGTTGCCGCTGCACTCAGGATCAGCGTGATAGTACTTAAGTCACCTGTTTAACCACGGCTCCTTTATCCTATGACTAAGTGGTGTTGACGACCCCGCAACGCGTCAGCAAGGAGGAGAGCCGTCGGTGACGTCATCTCCTTTCGCGGCCGAGAACGGAGACATCCATGCTACACGTGCTGTTACTGTGTTGCTGTTTGCCACGTTTTTAAATGTGAGTGTTATATCTTTTTATTAAAATTGCTGTTACATATTACACTATGGCAAATCCATTATTTCTTTGAGTATCATCCATCCTGGGAGTGGATCTGGAATCTCTGGCTGCTGGGAGTGAGGAATAACAGGCTGACTCGATCTGCAGTGGAATCTGCTGGGCTTGTCATAGTCAGCAGATCATTAGGCTCATTGTAGCCTCTTTGGAGGTGAGAGGCTTGTGAGAACAATCACTTGTGGTTTCTGCACAGCTACACTTTATGAATGTGCGGTGGTTGCAGTTACTTTTTTCAAGCATTATGGCACTTTGGGAATATTCACATTAAGCACGTTCAATATTGGACTGTTTATGGAGCACATAGCACTTTGGAACATTTGTTGAAACACTTTATTCTGAATGATCACGTTTATCAACAGACTAATATTTACACCTGTATTCGCACTTGGTGCACTGTGACTTATTTATTTTATTCTTATTTAGTCACACATCATTATTGAATGGACTTTATTTATTTTTATAATGAATGGACTTTAATCATTATTCTATCTCATTAAGTTATTTTCACTCTTATACATTGTTTTCACCTTTAATACATTGTTGGAAGAATTGTTGTTGATTGACAACTAGTCAATGATTTATTTTGGATCACATCATAATCACGTTCACATATCCCCCTCATCATTACCATTTGATGTTTGGCAGGATATCCAGGATCAAGGAGTGATACACGTGCATTACTTGAGTCACTTTGATCCATTGTGTTTGTTTGTTATCAAGCAATACTAATTAGCTCTTTATTTAGTGAGCCTATTAGCAAGCGCCACTACACCCCCTTCCTCTACATATTTATCGGTGTGTGAGCACCATTATAGTTGTGGCTGCTGCTTATTTTAGTTTATGTCTTATCATTAGTTTTAGTGCCTTGTTAGAGTGGTTTGCGCATTAGTTCCCCCCTTTTTACACGTAAAATTAATTGTTTATTAAAATAATAAAAACAGTGCACTTACAAGAAAAGTGCCCCTGACTGGCACTAAGTCTCCTTGGCAGTGTCGAGCGTTATAGCCGTTTACCAGCGTTTGTGTTGTTTCTCGAGTGGTGTGCGTTCCTCGCTTCTGTTATCCTGTGTTTCAATAGATGATTGCGTGCATTCCCCCTTCGTGTGAATTCAAACAACTTCTACGCGTTTTGCAATACTTGCGTCATCAGGAAAGCTATGGATACTAGTTGGTTTACAGTATTTATACTCTGGCGTTCTGTCTATGATGCTGTTTGTGTTTTCCCAAATACCGGAAGTTACCCGGCCGCCATCTTGGCTCCTGGCGCCGGAAACTGCTATTTCGCCATATTAGCTACTGGCCCCCTTCAATACTTCCCATTCAGATGTGCATTCGGTCGCCATTTTAGCTACAGGCACCGGAAATGCTTATTCTGCCATGACAGCTACTGGCTGCGTTTATCACTCTGCAGCCAGTGATGTCAACCCCCCTCTATACCCCCTATTTAGGTATGAGGTCGGCCGCCGTCTCAGCTACTACCGTCTGGGTTACCTATTCCACGAATGGTCATGGCTGGCTCCGTTTTACGTTAACCTGTTACGTTTACGTTAACCTGTTACTTTTACGTTTTACGTTTTACGTTACGTTTTACGTTAACCCCACAGATATTCCCTCGGCTGATATCCGGGCCGCCATCTTTACTGTGGCACCGGATGTTCCCATACCGCCATTTTGGTTAATGGCCCCCATTCTGTATGTGTGGTTTATGTAATTCCGCCACCGCCATTTTAACGGCTGGCACCGGAAGTGCCTATTCGGCCATGTTGGTTACTGGCTCCCTCCCTGTCATGTTAGCATACCTTTATAGCCGTGAGCGTCTATAGTCGACTCTGCCATGGCTACCTTCCATCGAGATACAATTGACAATTTAAGACAAAAAAAGGGTAAAAAAGTGTGTTTATATTTAGATCCCATTAAGCAGACCTTATAACATTATATATATATATATATATATATATATATATATATATATATATATATATATATATATACTTCCAAAACATACCATCTCTGATATTCTTGCCATATACAGTAGCTATATACTGCAGCTCTGCTGCTATCCAATGCTATCATTAACATTATAGTAATTATTCTTAAAAAGGAAAAACAGGTATATGTTATTTGGGAGAGTTTTTCTGGAATGAATATAGACCTTGGAAGAAAATAAATAAAAATAAATAAACATAAAAATAAAAAATAAATAAAATTAAAATAAAATGAAACAAAAAATGAGATAAAAATATCACTAATAATCTTCCAAAAAACTGTTTATGTCCAGTTCCACATTCATTCCATTAGGTTTGAGTGTGTCCAGTTTAAAAATTCACTGGGTTTCGTTCCGTGATATATCTCTTCTAAGGTTCAAATTTATCCAGTTTTGTTCTATTTTATTGATGGCGTAGAATTTCAATTCACTGGGATCTTTATTGTGTTTTTGCTTAAAATGCAATGACACACTATGGTATCTGAACCCTTAAACCCTTTCTTGATATTTCTAATGTGCTCCCCCATTCTTACTGAAAGCTTTCTTGTGGTTCTACCCACGTATTGCAGTCCACATTCACACTCTAACCCCTACGTGACATGTGTACTGCTACACTTGATTCATTTTTATATTTTGAATTCCCCCTTATTGGTGTGGGATTGAAAGTGGTTTACCTTCCTAGGTCCTTCCGTTGTGCGGCAAGGTTTACACTTCTCACATCTGAAGAAACCCTTATGATCGAGGAAGGACATCTGCCTCTTGGGTGGATCCGGTACATTTTTAACTATGGTGTCTCTAATTCTTCTGGCTCTCCTGTATATGAATTTGGGCCTGGCAGGTAAAACTCTACTGAGCTGTTGGTTACCCAGAATGATTGGCCAATGCTTCCTTGTGATGTTTTCGACTACTTGGTAGTCTGCATTGAAGCCTGTTGTGAAAGTGACATCATTCTTTTCGGGTTGTTTATTTACTTTTTCTTTTAGTATATATCATCCCGGTTCAGAGATCCTACTTCTAGTCTTGTCTGTTCCAACTTGGTTTTGTCATAGCCCTTATCTACAAATCTGTCGATATGGGTGTTTGTCTGTGAATGATAGTCATCCATGGAGTTACAATTACGTTTAATTCTGATAAACTGCCCCTTGGGTACAGCTCGTTTCCACTGTGGGTGGTGGCAGCTGCTGAACGGGATGTACCCATTGCGGTCCGTATCTTTAAAATACGTTCTCGTATGCAGTTCTTCTCCAGCTTTGAATAATTCCAAGTCTAGGAATTGTATTACATCAGATTGTACATTGACTGTAAACTTAATTCCATATTTATTGGTGTTAATATGCTCAATAAAACCGTTCAGCTGCTCACGGTTTCCCTTCCATATAATTAGGATATCATCGATGAACCATTTGTATACTTGTATGCAGGGGCGGACTGGGCCAGGTGGAAAAATGGAGATTGCCCCCCAGGCCGCTCACATTATATTTAAAAGGGCCGCAGCGCTGTTTTTTTTTTTTTTTCTAAAACTCGGCAGCGGCGGCCGCCGATTGGTTGGTTGCTGCCGTGCTGCATTGTGGGAGTTGTAGGAACTAGGAAGGTCATGTGGCACTTCAGGGGAGGGTCCCGGGAGAGCGCGCTGTTCAGATATTACCTTCTCTGCTCAGTAGGTCGCAGCCTGCTAGAAGAGGCAGGTCGTGTCAGCTCCTGTCCTTTAAACTACTAACAAATATAGACTGTGTATTATAAAAAATAAATACATCGCTATCAGTTATTTATACAATAACTGATAGCGATGTACTTATTTTTTATAATCTGTAGTGTACTTACAACATTCTGCACAGAGCTTTTCCTATAGCTTGTACCATGATAACATCTACGGATCTGCCAGGACCTGTAACCTGAGTCTCCCTGGTGAGTGGACACTGTAGAGCAGCATTGTCAGTGAGTGAACGGCTTCCTTCCTGGATCTTGGAGGGGAGAGACTGTCCCAGCGTTGTGTACAGGTTATAGAGGCTTCATCATCAGTGTGTGATCTCCTCCATCACCTCCTATTGTCCTGCCATATGACCCCCTCCTATGTGTACTCTATACCTCCTCTGGTAATGTCCTCCTCTCTATCCAATGCAGGTTATTGTTCAGGAACACATGGTTGTATTGTCCACCAGTAGGCTGTGACTTTTACACTGAATACCTTCATAATACATGTTATATGATGGGATTTGTAGTGAATTGTCCAAGGCAAAACTTTTTTTTTTTCAGGCACACAAAGTGTGTGATAAAGTGTCATGCGTTTTGGTGTGCTATGAATTATAAAGCATCATGCACTTTTGTGCGATTTCTTTTTTTTTTCAAGCTGCCCTAAGCGTGATCCATAAAACTGCTCTGTTGCACCTGCATAGGTGTGAGTGGGGCCTGAAAAAAAAAAAAAAAATCAGTGGGTAAAGTGCAGCGGGCAGTGTTACCCATCAGATTTCAGCTTCCTGGGACTGAATCTGGAACTATTGAAGTAGAACTGAACTGCTGTCTGTGCACCAATTAGGGTTCTTTAACATGTGCAACCATCTCCTGTACCACGTCCGCAGTCTCTGATCATCTCCTGTACTATGTCTGCAGTCTCTGATCATCTCCTGTACTATGTCTGCAGTCTCTGATCATCTCCTGTACTATGTCTGCAGTCTCTGATCATCTCCTGTATTATGTCTGCAGTCTCTGACCATCTCCTGTACTATGTCCCCAGTCTCTGATCATCTGCTGTACTATGTATGCAGTCTCTGACCATCTCCTGTATTATGTCCGCAGTCTCTGACCATCTCCTGTATTATGTCCGCAGTCTCTGATCATCTCCTGTATTATGTCCGCAGTCTCTGATCATCTCCTGTACTATGTCCGCAGTCTCTGATCATCTCCTGTACTATGTCTGCAGTCTCTGATCATCTCCTGTACTATGTCTGCAGTCTCTGATCATCCCCTGTACTATGTCTGCAGTCTCTGACCATCTCCTTTAGTATTTTGGGGGGAGAGTCATGCGCACTTGTGCTGCAATCGTGATGCATCGCAGAATCGCATCGAATCGTGAGACCGGTGAAGATGCGCAGCCCTACTCAGCAGCGGCGGCCGCCGATTGGCTGGCTGCTGCCGCGCTGCATTGTGGGAGTTGTAGGAAGGTCATGTGGCATGTCAGGGCACGAGCACCGCACCATACATCTCTGTGACTCGTGGGCTGGCTGCAGAGAAGCAGAGAAGAGTCAGTGAGACTGCGAGAGAGACTGCACTGCACTGAATTGAAAGTAAAGTAAGGTGATGTGAATGATAATTGATGATGACCTGCCTCTTTAGTACTGTATCTCCTTCAGCTCTCCATAGAAGCCATCCAGCGGACTCAGCCAGCCCCCCCCCCCGGCCAGCAGACTCAGCCAGAACCTCCAACTCCCCCCCCCGCCAGCAGACCCAGCCAGAACCACCCCCCCCCCCCCCAGCAGACTCAGCCAGAATCCGGTTAGTGGAGCCGACTGATCCAGGAGGACCCCGCCCACTGTCTGCCGGCAACTTAGCCCATCACCTAGCTCTAATCAGGTTATTAAAAAAACCTGGCCGCTGTACTTCATGTGCCCAGTGACCCGGAAGGCGCCAGATGCATGAATATGGGGCAGCAGTGGATAGATTCATGCTATGCAAGAATCTATCCACTGCATATAGTGGATGGCAACCGGGCCTGCTAAGTTGAAACAGACCCTGATACCCCCAGCTGACCCCCACATGCCATGGGCAATGATTAGGCTGCATTGATGGGTACTGATCATGCTGCACTGATGGGCATTGCACTGGTGTGGCTGCATTGATGGGCACTGATCAGGATGTATTAACGGGCACTGTCTGCACTGATCAGGCTGCGTTGATGGGCACTGCACTGGTGTGGCTGCATTGATGGGCACTGATCAGGATGCATTAACGGGCACTGTCTGCACTGATCAGGCTGCACTGATGGGAACTGCACTGCATTAATGGACAATGATCAGGCTGCACTGATCAGGATGCATTAACAGGCACTATCTGCACTTTTTTAATTACTACATTGTATCATATTTGTCTTGCTTCATAACATCAATCATCCGTTATAAAACCATGTGGACATGGATGGCGAGCTGATTTGTGGTTCAGTGGGCCACTTGACTGGACTTGCCCCCCAGGCCTAAGGCTGCCAGTCCTCCCCTGCTTGTATGTGTGGCCAACACTTTCCATAAACTTCTTCGCTCTCCCACTTGTTTTGAAAAATGTTTGCCACGCTTGGGGCATACTTATTCCCCATGGCTACCCCTTTTGTTTGGCTATAGTACTTGTGATTATGCCAGAAGAAGTTATTCTTCATGGCCATTCTCAAGCCCTTTAAGATGAATCTTCTCTGTTTTAATTTAAGTTCCGAATGTTTTTTTAGGGCCCATGGTACTGCTGCAAGTGCATCTGTTTTTTTTATATTAGTATATAGAGATTCCACATCTATAGTTAATTATTGTGGAATCATCTATTTGCACCTGTTTTAGTGTGTTTATGACATCCTTACTGTCTTTAATAAATGATTTACCTTTTGCTGCCAGTGGTTGTAGGAACACATCTAGGTACTCCCCTAGCCTAGAATGTATGGAGTTTATGCTGCTAATAATTGGCCGTCCCGCAGGTTTGAACTTATTTTTGTGTACCTTTGGTACCTGATAGATTACTGGTATTCTTGGGGCTTAGGGTAGTATATATCTCCCCTCCTTTTTACTTATATGTGATCCGCAATCCCTTTATTCAGGAAATCTCTCTTGTTGGGGTTCTTTTTTAGTGGTTGGTAGGTAGTGATGTCATCAACTAGCCTGTTTAATTCATCTGCATAATCTTTGTTGTTTAGGATAACAAGCCCTCACCACTATGTCCTTATGTTTTTTAAATTTCTTTATTCCTTGCCATACTCTGTGTCACGTACCTGATGGGAGACTGAGATGACGAGGTCGGCCTCTCTTGTATTTCCAGCCCTGGTACAGCTGGAGATGGAACAGAGGATACAGAGGGACAGGAGGAACACGAGTGCCTGCAGGTGAAGGTTCAGACAGCCGAGGCGGGTCATACGGAAGTCGAGTCAGGTAATAGGCGGACAGCGAGGTACCAAGCAGCAGGCGGTAAAAGCGTCAAGTGGGTAGCCAAGATCAGAAACCGGTAGTCAGACAACAACAGAGTTCAGGATCAGGGTCAGGGCAAGCCGGGTTTAGCAACAGTAAGTAGGCAGGATAACAGCAGAAATTCCGGGTGTCAGGGTACTAGCTGAAGACCAGTCAGCAAGAGTCTGGTGTCAGGGCACTTCCTTAAGTAGGCAGTCTGGCTCCAATTGGCGCTAGAGGCGCATACCTGCGCGTGCATGCTGTCGGTGCGCGCTGCGCGCCTTGAACGTAGGGTCACAGTTCTCTTACATTGCCCCCCCCCCTTACCAGGGGCCTTTTCTCAGGGTGAAGGTCCAAATAGGCCCAAATTAACTGTGGAGCATGAACGTTGGAGAAAGGTTCCCATGAGTTATCTTCGGGATCATAGCCCTTCCACTTGATTAAAAACTGGGTTTGGCCCCTTCTCCTCCTGCAACCCAGAACGGTTTCGACCTCAAATTCCTCATTTCCCTCGACAAGCAAGGGGGCTGGGACTTCGGGTTCACGGTCAGGGAAGAGGTTAGCAATGAAGCGTTTCAAGAGAGAGACGTGAAACACAGGGTGAATTCTTAAACTTTACGGCAGGCTAAGCTCAAATCCTCTTTTTAACAGGCAATGGGCCAATGTACCTGGGTCCTAATTTCTTAGAGGGGCAGTCCAACTTTAAGTTTGCAGTGGAAAGCCACACTTTATTCCCTGGTTGCAGGTTAAGGTTGCCTCTTCTCCTGCTATCTAAGAACCTTTTGTTATTTTCCTGGGCTTTAGTGATGGTTTCCTGCAAGAGTTGGTTGTTTGAGCTCCAGAAGTCCAGACGATCCTGTACTGCTGGGACTGAGGATTCCTGGGGAACATCAGGCAAAAAGGATGGGTGGAACCCATAATTAGCAAAAAAGGGTGTTAGCTTGATTGCAGAATGTATAGAGTTATTGTATGCAAACTCTGCTAACGGCAAGAGAGAGGCCCAGTCATCCTGTGCGAAAGAAGAAAAACAGCGCAGATACTGCTCCAGAGTTTGGTTTGTCCTCGCTGTTTGCCCTTTCGTCTGTGGATGACAAACAGTGCTTAATGCCCAGAGCTTCACATAGAGATTTCCAAAATCGGGATGTGAATTGAACCCCACGGTCAGAGGTGATGTTAGCAGGAATGCCGTGTAGGCGTACAACTTCTTTGATAAAGGAAGAGGCAGTTTCTGCTGCGGAAGGGATACCTTTCAGGGGCACAAAGTGGGCCATCTTAGATAGCCGATCCACGATTACAAAAATGGTGGTAAACCCTTCGGAAGCAGGTAACTCGACAATAAAGTCCATAGTGATCATAGATCACAGTTTGTCAGGAACAGGAAGGGGTTCCAATAGGCCCCAATTCTTAGCCCTATCAGACTTATTCCGGAGACATGTGGTGCAAGATTTAACATAGTCCCTGCAGTTCTGTAACAAATGGGGCCACCAGAAGGAGCGTAGGACCAGATTTGAGGTCTTATAGGCTCCAAAATGCCCTGCCAAGGGGTGGTCATGGCACATATAAAGAACTGCCGTTCGTAGGTGTTCCGGAACAAAAATGTGCTCACCGTGGTAGTAGAGTCCTTCCTTAAATTGAAGGTGGAGTTCCAGAGGAGGAGAATGGTTTTGGACTGCTGACTTAATTTGCGAGATGAGCTCACTCTGTAACAAAAGAAAATTTTTAGCAGGTAAAATGGTATCAGGTTCAGGAGGAGTCTCAGTGTCTTGGAACATACAGGAAAGAGCATCTGGCTTCCCGTTCTTAGACCCTGGCTGGTATGTAATATGGAAGCAGAATCTTGCAAAAAAGAGGGCCCATCTAGCCTGGCGGGGTCTTAGTCTCTTGGCTGTTCTTAAATATCAATAAAATCAAGATTCTTGTGATCGGTGAACACAAGAATAGGATGGGCCGCTCCTTCGAGAAGATAGCGCCATTCTTCCAGGGCAGACTTAATAGCGAGTAATTCCCGATCACCAACGTCGTAGTTCCTTTCTGAGGTACTTAATTTTCTAGAGAAGAAGGCAACAGGGTGAAGTAGGGACTTTGTCCCCTGTCGCTGCGACAATATGGCTCCCACAGCATTTTCGGAGGCATCAACCTCAAGAACATAGGGCAAAGCAGGATCAGGGTGTTTCAGGATGGGTGCCGAAGTAAAAAAGCCCTTCAACTTTTCAAAAGCAGCTTGAGCTTCTAAAGTCGATGTAAAGGTTGTGCGTGATCTGGTTAATTGTGTAATAGGAGATATAATACCAGAAAAGTTCTTGATGAATTTCCCGTAAAAGTTAGAGAATCCCACAAACTGTTGTACAGACTTTTTATCGGTTGGGGCTGGCCATTTATGTACCGCAGAAACCTTTTGTGGGTCCATAGCAATCCCATCTGCGGAGATAACAAGACCCAGGAACTGAATGGTGGACTTCTCGAACTCACACTTTTCTGCTTTGGCATAAAGATGGTGTTTCCTTTATCTGTCTAGTACCTTTTTAACATGGACCCGATGAGACTCAAGTGAAGTGGAGAACACTAGTATGTCGTCTAAGTAAACGATGGTAAACACATCAAGAAAGACACATTGTTCACAAAGTGCTGGAAGGTGGCTGGCGTGTTACAAAGCCCAAAGGGCATCACCAGGTACTCAAAGTGCCCAAAACGAGACCTAAAGGCCGTCTTCCACTCATCCCCTTCTCTGATTCTGATCAGGTTATACGCCCCTCTTAGATCCAGCTTGGAAAAAACATGTGCTTCACGCAGTCTCTGAAACAACTCAGGGATGAGGGGTAGAGGATATCGATTTTTAATGGTAACTTTATTTAAGTCCCGATAGTCGATACAAGGCCGGAGTGTGTGATCTTTCTTTTCAACAAAGAATATCCCTGCTTCGGCAGGGGAAGAGGAAGGCCGGATAAATCCCTTGTCAAGGTTCTCATTGATATACTTCTGCAGTTCCTCAAGTTGAAGTTCAGAAAGGGGATAAATCCTACCAAAGGGGATCTCAGCGCCAGGCAACAGTTCGATAGGACAGTCGTATGGTCTGTGAGGAGGGAGAGTGTCGGCACTCTTTTTACTGAAAACGTCCAGACATTCATGATAGACGGAAGGCACAAGTTAAGCAGTCTCAGGGTCCACACTGATACAGAGGAATGGTTCACCCGGGCGAAAGCAGTGTTTCTTGCAATAGTCAAAGGAGAAAGACACCTCTCCGGAGGACCAATTAATGAGGGGATTGTGTGCCCTCAGCCAGGGTTACCCTAGAATAACTGGGAACAGAGGGGATGTGATGACATCCAGACGTACAAATTCCCGATGCCCAGAAACTGTGGAACAGGGAATAAGTGCAGTCTCTAGAGTGACGGGTCCCGATTTAATACCTGAACCATCCGCTAGGTGGACTAAAAAGCTGTTTTTCTTGGCGCACAGGGGCAGTTCATGCATGGTTGCGAAGGAAGAGTTTACAAAACAGCTACAAGCCCCAGAATCCACAATGGCGGAAACAGTAAGGATCTTTCCTGAAAACTGGAGAGAAATGGGCAGTGAGGTGTGGTTCTGGCCCGGGGCTGGAGAGGCGACCATCTGGGATGGAGGAGAGGGTCTCCTACGGTGTCTTCGGGGATAAGACCGAAGAAAATGGCTTCCGTCGCCACAGTAGAGGCAGAGTCTATTATGATAACGACGAGACCGTTCATGTTGAGACAGAGGAGATCGCGGAAAACTGGCATGTAAAACTTTCTTAGTGTCTTCCGGCATAACTGCGGAGGAGGCAGGTAAAGGAGGCTCGGAGTGAACAGGCAACAAGTGGGAATTCATGGCTTTTTCAGACTGTCTTTCCCGCAGGCGGCGATCAATCTGTATAGCAAGAAGAATCAAGTCATTTAGGGAAGCGGGTATATCCACCCTGGCTAGCTCATCCTTGATAGCTTCAGACAAGCCGAGATGAAAATGAAAACATAAGGCAGAATTGGGTATCAGTGCTCCATAAGCGAAAGTTTGATACATAGTCCTCAACGGGACTGGAGCCCTGTTGCAAGTGACTCAGAGTAGCTTCAGCTGTCTGATGCCGAAAAGGGTCAGCATATAGTTGAGCCATGGCGGCAAAGAAGGAGTTCACAGAAGCCAAGACAGGATCACGTTGCTCTCAAAGCCGGGGGGGCCAAACCTGAGGTTCATCCAGCAATAAGGAGATAAGAAATCCCACCTTAACTTCTTTCGTGGAGAAGGTGCGGGGTAGCAGAGAGAAGTAAAGTTCACAGGCGTTTTGAAAAGTATTGAATTTTTTACGATCTCCAGAGAAACGTTCGGGTAGGGGTACTCTTGGCTCAGGGAAGCAGGAAGGTTCTGCATGGTTACAAGTCATGGTTTGAGCAGCAGAATCCCTGATTCTTAAGTCCTCTGAGGTGGGAACCATGCTGGGTGCAGGCTGCAGTTGGTCGTAAAGCTGAACAAAATCCATATGTAACCCTTGCACCATATGAGAGAGTGTGGTAACAGTCTGGCAGAGGGTTTGTAGCAGAGAGGCCTCCCTTTCAGACTCCATCATGGGCTGACTGGTACTGTCACGTACCTGATGGGAGACTGAGATTACGAGGTCGGCCTCTCTTGTATCTCCAGCCCTGGTACAGCTGGAGATGGAACAGAGGATACCGAGGGACAGGAGGAACACGAGTGCCTGCAGGTGAAGGTTCAGACAGCCCAGGCGGGTCATACGGAAGCCGGGTCAGGTAATAGGCGGGCAGCAAGGTACCAAACAGCAGGTGGTAGAAGCGTCAAGTGGGTAGCCAAGATCAGAAACCGGTAGTCAGACAATAACAGAGTTCAGGATCAGAGTCAGGGCAAGCCGGGTTCAGCAACAGGAAGTAGGCAGGATTACAGCAGAATTTCCGGGTGTCAGGGTACTAGCTGAAGACCAGTCAGCAAGAGTCTGGTGTCAGGGCACTTCCTTAAGTAGGCAGTCTGGCGCCAATTGGCGCTAGGGGCCCGTACCTGCGCGTGCACGCCGTCCATTGCGTGCACGCCGTTCATTGCGCGCGCATGCGCACTGGCGCACCAAACATCTCCGGGCGCCCGTGTGCACGCGCATGCGCCAAGGCGCGCCTTGAACGTAGGGTCACAGTTCTCTTACACTCTGTCCTGTTTTGTATTCTTCCGTGGTTTGATATTCTTTATTTCCTTCTCTACCATTTTTTTGAACACTTCTATGTGGTGATTGGAACTCATTTTTGGATTAAACGTGGATTTATTTTGTAAATAAACTTAGTGATCAGGCTGTGAATGGATCACAGCTGATCACGTGGTACACAGCCCTGACCAATGGCTATGTACCATTGTCGGTGACGAGCAGTGTTCCCGGGAACACTCTGCCACCGACGTGCACGCGCAGCGCGCTCGCGATCTCGCGCATGCGCCGTGCTCAATGGGGGTGTTGCTATTCGTGATCAGCCGTGACTTCATCACGGCCGGTCACGTGGTTAACAGCGCATATCCCTGTCGGTGATGAGCGGTGTCTCCGTGACACGCCGCCACCTATACAGGGATGCCCACACGAGATTGCGCACATTCCCTATTTAAATGACTGGACATCATATGACGTCCAGTCAGAACAATGGAGTCCTCAGCCCGCCACCATTTGACGGTTGGCGGTGGACAAGTGGTTAATAAACCGTGACACCATGCAAATGATGGGCCGAACGAACGGCGCATGCACCGTCCGTGGACGAATCCCAGTGTGCATGCTCAGAATCATGTCGGATAGACCACTGACTACGACGTGAACATAATTTACGCCCAGCCCCATTCACGTACGACTTACATAAACAACGTAAAAACGACGGCTGATCCAACGTCCATACCTTTGCATGGGATGCGCCACCTTTTTGGTGGTTTATCTTTACGCCGGAAAAATGCCCTACGTAAACGGCGTAGATTACTGCGTCGCCACCCATCGCACAACCCATCACTGACCGTCACCTGCCACCCATCTGTCACCCATCGTATACAGCTACCTGCCACACAGCCAAAATGTCCAAAAGATTGCATTCTAGCCAGGAGGCGTTCCAGATCCTCTCAATGACCGATGAGATCACCGGGGAGCTCTCATCAGATTCCATTTCTGATTCCGAATCAAGTTTGGAATTTGAACCGATTGACTACAGCAATGAATCGGATGAAGAATGGTTCCTTTCTAAAAGGGCACGGCACTCTGAAAACCAGGCAGCCAGATTCAGGTACCTTTACGACGGCGTATCCCCAGATACGCCATCGTAAGTACAAATGTGCGCCGTCGTACTTTTACGCTGATTCACGAAGATACGCCGTAAAACAAGGCTTCAGCTGCCGGACGTAACTTGCCTATGCCATCGTACCTTAGGCGCATACAGTAGGTGACTGGGATATTGTGTCAATCTCGCTCCCTTTCTCGGCGAGATTGACCACCTACGAGCCCCATCGCGGGAGCCAGCGCCGAGCTGGCTTGCCGCGATGGAGACAAAGCCGTCATAGAAGCGACGGGGATCCGACGCGGATTCCCGCCAATTCTACACGTGGGCGGAGTTTGTTATAAATCCTGAAGGAGAAATCCCCGCCGGATTTTTAAAGAAAAATCCGGCATGGGTTCCCCCCTCAGGAGCATAACGGCCCTTAGGTCTGTTATGGGTTGTAAGGAGACCCCCTACGCCGAAAAAAACGGCGTGGGGTCCCCCACAATCCATAACAGACCCGTATCCAAAGCGCACGGCCGCCGGTCAGGAAGGGAGTGGGGGCGAGCGAGCGCCCCCCCCTCCTGAGCCGTACCGGGCAGCATGCCCTCAACATGGGGGGGTTAGGTGCTCTGGGCAGGGGGCGCACTGCGGCCCCCCACCCCAGAGCACCCTGTCCCCATGTTGATGAGGACAGGGCCCCTTCCCGACAACCCTGGCCGTTGGTTGTCGGGGTATGCGGGCGGGAGGCTTATCGGAATCTGGAAGCCCCCTTTAATAAGAAGGGGCCCCCAGATACCGGCCCCCCACCCTAAGTGAATGAGTATGGGGTACATTGTACCCCTACCCATTCACCTGCAAATAAAAAGTGTAAACACAAATAAACCACACAGGGTATTGAAATATTTTATTAGTTGGCCGACGGGGGGGGTGTGTATGATCGCTTTTATAAAAGCGCCCCCCTCCGGCGGGCTTCTGTGGGGGGTGGGTGCCGCATCTGTTCTCACCGCCGCGCTTTGATAAAGCGCCCCGCTTTCAACGTCCGCGGTTGACTCACTCTGGGGTCTTCTCCCGCTCTTCGGGGACTTCTCCGCTCTCCGGAGACTTCTCCGCTCTCCGGGGTCTTCTTCTTCTTCAGGACTCGCCGCCGCTAACTTTGTGTGTTAGCTCATTACTAGCGGCGGCGAGTCCCCTCCTCTGTGACACGTCTTCTTCTTCTTCTCCAATGTTGACGCGACGCTTACATCCGCTGTATGCCGGGCTCGCAGCGAGTTATATAGTGTCTTGTGACGTCGCAGTCCCATCATGCTCCGGTAGGTACCACGTGCTACCTACCGGAGCATATGGGACTGCGACGTCACAAGACAGGCCTATATACACGCTGCGAGCCGCGCGCATAACAGCGGAAGGAAGCGTCGCGTCAACATCTGGAGAAGAAGAAGAAGACGACGTCACAGAGGAGGGGACTCGCCGCCGCTAGTAATTGAGCTAACACACAAAGTTAGCGGCAGCGAGTCCTGAAGAAGAAGAAGACCCCCGGAGAGCGGAGAAGACCCCCGGATTGCGGAGAAGACCCCCGGAGAGCGGGAGAAGACCCCGGAGAGTGGGAGAAGACCCCCCAGCCGCCGAAGACGTCGAAAGAAGCCCGCCGGGGGGTGGGCGCTTTTATCAAAGCGCCCCCCCTGGCGGCGGAAGAGAACCAGACGGCGGCACCCACCCCCCACAGAAGCCCGCCGGAGGGGGGCGCTTTTATAAAAGCGATCATACACACCCCCCCCCGGCGGCCAACTAATAAAATATTTCAATACCCTGTGTGGTTTATTTGTGTTTACACTTTTTATTTGCAGGTGAATGGGTAGGGGTACAATGTACCCCATACTCATTCACTTAGGGTGGGGGGCTGGTATCTGGGGGCCCCCTTATTAAAGGGGGCTTCCAGATTCCGATAAGCCTCCCGCCCGCATACCCCGACAACCAACGGCCAGGGTTGTCGGGAACGGGCCCTGTCCTCATCAACATGGGGACAGGGTGCTCTGGGGTGGGGGGCCGCAGTGCGCCCCCTGCCCCAGAGCACCTAACCCCCCCATGTTGAGGGCATGCTGCCCGGGACGGCTCAGGAGGGGGGGCGCTCGCTCGCCCCCACTCCCTTCCTGACCGGCCGGCCGGCGTGCTTTGGATACGGGTCTGTTATGGATTGTGGGGGGACCCCCATGCCGTTTTTTCGGCGTAGGGGGTCTCCTTACAACCCATAACAGACCTAAGGGCCCGTTATGCTCCTGAGAGGGGAACCCATGCCGGATTTTTCTTTAAAAATCCGGCGGGGATTTCTCCTTCAGGATTCATAACAAACTCCGCCCACGTGTAGAATTGGCGGGAATCCGCGTCGGATCCCCGTCGCTTCTATGACGCACTCGCTGGAATGTGCTTTTACTATTCCAGCGAGTGTGAGATATCGGCAGCCTGTCGCCGAGATTCAGCGCGATGCTGGCGTGTTAAAAACACATTCTCGGCGGCAGGCACTGTAGTTACGCTGGACGTATTCGGCGTTCCCATGTTAAATATGCAAATAAGCAATATACGCCGATTCACGGACGTACGTACGCCCGACGCAGTAATCTACGCCGTTTACGTAGGGTATTTTTCCGGTGGAAAGATAAACCAGGGAGCTCTTATCAGATTCCATTTCTGATTCCGAATCAAGTTTGGAATTTGAACCGATTGACTACAGCAATGAATCGGATGAAGAATGGTTCCTTTCTAAAAGGGCACGGCACTCTGAAAACCAGGCAGCCAGATTCAGGTACCCTTACGCCGGCGTATCCCCAGATACGCCATCGTAAGTACAAATGTGCACCGTCGTACTTTTACGCTGATTCACGAAGCTAGATACGCCGTAAAACAAGGCTTCAGCTGCCGGACGTAACTTGCCTATGCCATCGTACCTTGGGCGCATTGTTACGCTGGACGTATTCGGCATTCCCATGTTAAATATGCAAATGAGCAATATACGCCGATTCACGGACGTACGTACGCACGACGCAGTAATCTACGCCGTTTACGTAGGGCATTTTTCCGGCGGAAAGATAAACCAGGGAGCTCTTATCAGATTCCATTTCTGATTCCGAATCAAGTTCGGAATTTGAACCGATTGACTACAGCAATGAATCGGATGAAGAATGGTTCCTTTCTAAAAGGGCACGACACTCTGAAAACCAGGCAGCCGCCAGCAATAGGCCCAGTACCAGGGCTGCCTCCAGTTATAGGCCCTGGAAACAAAGGCCCAGTACCAGCGATGCCGCCAGCAAAACCCCTCAGGAACAAATGCCCAGGCCCAGTACCAGTGCTGCCACATCACGCCTAAGTACCAGCACAAGAAATTCAACCCCCCTACTACTGGAGTGTCACGTCCCCCAAGAGCCAGGGCCACTACATTCGCGCCAGATGTTCTTGCCAACACAACAGCTGCCTTCCGGATCGGGATCAACAATTATTCCCCCTTTCACAGCACAGCCAGGTGTGCAGGCCAATACCCAATATTTCTCAGAAATTGATTTCCTTCATCTCTTTTTGCCCAACACTTTTCTGCAGTTCATTATCGACCAGACAAATTTGTATGCCGAGCAGTATATTGCCAACAACCCCCAATCCTCTTATGCCCATCCATTTGAGTGGAGAGATGTAAATTTGGAGGAGTTCAAATTGTTTCTTGGCCTCACCATAAACATGGGGCTTAACAAAAAAAATCAAGGACATTCCTATTGGTCCACCAAACCCATCTGCCACCAGCCCATGTCCAGGTCCCGATACGAGATGATTATGGGATTCTTTCATATCAATGACAATACCCAGTGCCCTCCCCGTAATCATCCAGATTCCGATAAGTTGTAAAAGATTCGCCCCCTGATAAATTTCCTTTACCATCAATTTGCAGAAATCTATGTCCCTGAGAAACATATATGTGTGGATGAGTCCCTGGTACCCTTTTGTGGCTGTCTAGGAATAAAGCAGTACATTGCTAAAAAACGTATGGGACCTGGCTTATCCACTCCTGAGAAAGGGATATCATCTTTATCTTAATAATTTTTATATGAGCCTGCCCCTTTTCCGACACCTATATATTGAAAAAAAACCTGGCCTGCGGAACCTCCAGAAAAAATAGGAAGGGCTTCCCACAATCCATTGTAAACAAAAAGATGCGAAGGGGGCAAAGAGCAACAGTGAGGTGCAACGAAGTGCTGGCCTTGAGGTAGAAGGATAGCAAAGACGTGCACATGCTGTCCACCATTCATAATGACACTGCAGTTATTGTTCAACGAAGACGAAGTCCCATTGAAAAGCCGACATGTGTCCAAGATTACAATCTGTACATTGGGGGGGGGGGGGGGTGGATTTCTATGATCAAATGATTCAGCCCTATTTATCAATAAGGAGGTCCCGATTCTGGTACAAGAAGGTAGCAATTTATCTTATCCATTTGGCCATTTATAATTCTTACGTAGTCTACTCCAAATCCACTGAAAACCCTGCCTGCTTCCTACACTTCACAGAAGAAATAGTCACGTCCCTCATCTATCCACAGAGACCCCCCTCAGAAACCCTTTGCTCTGATGTCGTTAGCCGACTTCATGGACGCCACTACCCGTACCACATCCCACCATCCGAAGGAGGCCGAAGACGGCAAAAAAGATGTCGCGTGTGCAGCAAAGGAGGATTTTGAAAAGATACCAGCTACCATTGTCCCCGGTGTCCCTCCCAACCTGGCCTTTGCATTGGAGAATGCTTCGAAACTTATCATGAATCCCTAAAATTCTAGCTCATATTTTTAACCATTTCCCCATCTGACCATTTCCTGACCATTTTCATGCTACTGCCTTCCAAATAAATTGACCCTGGCCTGTTTTATGGACTATGCTTTTGCCTACCGATTGGACTACTTCCACGTAAACTGACCCTGGCCTGTTTTTTTTACTATGCCTCTGCCTACCGTTTCTACGTAAATTGACCCTGGCCTGTTTTATGGACTATGCTTTTGTCTACCGCTTGGACTGCTTCCACGTAAACTGACCCTGGCCTGTTTTTTGACTATGCCTCTGCCTACCGTTTGAACTGCTTCCACGTGAACTGACCCTGGCCTGTTTTATGGACTATGCTTTTGCCTACCACTTGGACTGATCTGTTGCCCTGCTTTTGTAGTACACAGGGGTCTCACATATGTGAGGGGCTCCAGAATAGTTTTTTCGGATTGGAGAAAACATTTTTTTTGTAATTTCCGGATTAGGGTCTGGATTTCGGAGGCTTCATAGAGATTTGGGTGGGTCGAAGCCTCTACCCCTGTGCCCCTGTGCACAGGTCTTACCCGATTGCAGCCCTCAGCCTGCTGGTGACTTACTGCCATCATGCCTGCCATCATCTTTGCCTGCGGCATGAACGAGCCACACCACTGCTACCTGGACTATTCAAATATGCTGCCATGCTACTTATTTTATACCTTGGAATGTCTACTTTCTAAAAAGGGGTCATTTGGGGGGTATTTGTACTTTTCTGACTTGTTAGTATCTGAAAAAATTACATAGGCCGTCAGTACTTCAAGTGTGATCAGATTAATCAATTTTTAGGGATTGGCACCATAGTTTGTAGACTCTATAACTTTCACAAAGACCAAATAATACACACCAATTTGGGTTATTTTTACCAAAGATATGTAGCAGTATAAATTTTGGCAAAAATTTATGAAGAAAAATTACTAATTTGCTAAATTTTATGACAGAAACAAAGAAAAAGGCAATTTTTTCTGAAATTTACCGTATTTTTTTATTTATAGTGCAAAAAATTAAAAACCCACGAGTGATTAAATACCACCAAAAGAAAGCTCTATTTGTGTAAAAAAAGGACGCAAATTTTATTTGGGTACAGTGTTGCATGACTGAGTAATTGTCATTCAAAGTGTGAGAGCACCGAAAGCTGAAAATTGGTCTGGGTAAGAAGGGGGTTTAAGTGCACTGTATTGAAGTGGTTAACATGTATCATGCCCACCTCCACCTACTTTGAATTAGGCGTGCTTACGCCAGCCCATTTACGATACGCCGCCGTAAATGGAAGATCCTTGGTTTTCATTTATCCAGTCCAGTGAAGCTGAGCTGATTTCCCCCAACATTCTCTATGTCTACACGATCTGCTGTCGCTGACAGGTAGATCCACATGTTCCGGTAAGCGCACTCACATGTTTATTGAGTTTGAAGGAATGATTGTTTGCCCATGAGGATCTACGTAGTCATATGTTTATTTTCTTCATTATTCATCCACAAGTTACATTGATGGACTCTATGGGCCAGCTTCTCAGAGGCTCTACGACGGGGTATCTCAGATACCCCGTCGTATCGCCGTTTTTTTCCCTGGGTATCTATGCGAGTGATTCCAAGAATCACTTTGGCATAGATATGGGTGAAGATCCGACAAGTGTAATACAATTACACTTGCGGATCGTAGATGTAATGACAACTCCGGCCACTAGGTGGCCTTTACGTTGTTTTCTCATTTGCCTATGCAAATGAGGCTACTACTTAGATTCCCGAACGCTTTTACGCCGCCCCGTCGTCGCTTACGTAGTTTTCGTCCGCGTAAGGTTACCCCTGCTAATATGTGGAGTAACCTTACGCAGTACCGTCGGATGCCGTCGGGTGCCGTCAGATGCCATGTTAAGTATGGCGTCGGGTCAGCGTCGGCTTTTTCCGTCGGTTACGTCGTTTTACTAAGTCGTTCGCGAATAGGGCATTGCGCAAGTGACGATCACGTCGTTTTGACGTCGGTTTCAACTACGCATTTCGACGTGAGCTGGAGCATGCGCAATGGGCTTTTTCCCCGGCCGGCGCATGCGCAGTTCGATCGACGCGGGGGCGCGCTTAATTTAAATATAAGCCGCCCCTTTGCATTACGCGGCCTTACGCTTGGCCATTTACACTACGCCTCCGCAAACTACAGAGCAAGTGCATGGAGAATACGGCACTTGCTCTGTTAAGTTGCGGTGGCATAGTGTAAATGGCTTACGCTACGCCAGCGTGATTCTATGAGAATCTGGCCCTATATTGTTATGTTTGGTTGTGTTTGTGGACTCTACCTGCCTATATATTCACCCAATATTGGCTGTTGTCACCACTATCACCGTTTCAGTACAGTGATCTTATATTCATTTATACACTTATTTCATGAGAAATCATTGTTTCTATTTATCACTAGCGCTACATTTTTTCTTCACAGTCTATTTGCATATTTGCACATTCAGCTCGGCTCAGCAGTCAAAGTATGAAAAGGAAGAGACACGACCTGGTTCCTTAAAGATAGTCAGAAAAAGTTTTAGGAAGTCAGTCAGGCTAGAAACCACTGAGTCATTCAGTTCCCACAGAAGGGCAGCCCAGGCTACTGCTTTGCTGGACAGGAGGGATGTAATATAGGCTACCTTCGCCCAATCGGACAGGACGTTTTGGGGGTGAAGTTCAAAATAAATTGTGCATTGGCTAAGGAACCCTCTGCAGGCCTTGGGGTCCCCAGAGTAACGGGATGGAGCAGATAAATGCATAGGTGCGGCAGCAGATATCAGTTGAGTTTGTTGAACCAGGGGTCCTAAGGAGGCCTGAACCTGTTCAAAACAGGAGGCCAAATCCTGAAGGAATTACATTACCTGGGTCTGATTAGATTCCTGTGTCTCAAGTCTGCGGACAATGCCCTGCAACGGATCATCTGTGGGTATCGGCACATCAGCCGGGTCCATGGCTGATCAAACTGTCAGGTCACCTGGGTCCAGGTGATTGATGCACACTGTTGGAGTCAGGAGTGCACCGCTAGGGTAGTGGACACTACGACTGACTGCTGCGGATGGAACTCTGGGAGGATCAGGAAGGCAGATCTACTGGAGCACTATCACAGATCCCACTGGGAGCTAGAGAATACATTTCCCAGGGTGCAGATTCTAAGAGCCAGCAGGTGTTCACCAGAGCCTCTAGTGGTGAGGATGAACTGCGCTGCAAATGGCTCCAGGTTGTGGCCCCCAGGGTCTCCCAGCTCATGCTAGGTTACAGGAGAGAAAGAAAAGAAGCAGCAGCCTGGAACAACAAGGCTAGTCAAAAGATAACCAAAAGATCAGGGCAACAAGCAGAAGGGATAGACAAAGAACAAAACCAAAGGTCGGGATATGAAGCAGACGAGGACAGTCAAGATCAAGCCAAAGTCGGTAAACAGGATCAGACGTAGGACACAGAGCAATGAGCACACAGAAGCCAAAACACACAATATTGATCAGCACGGCTGGTTGGCTTGCAGTGCACAGGTTAATATAGAGTTCCCTGATAGGGCCTGGGGTGGAGCCATGCTTTGAGGAGAGATTACTTAAGCAGCCAAGTGAGAGTGGCTAGCCTCTTAATCTGAACACATGGAGAGGTAAGCTGGAAGACAAACATTGCTGCATAACCATGACATCCATTCACAACTTCAGCTGTGAAAATGTCTATCTCTGGCTTTTCCCAGAGAACTTTGGAAGTAACGTGTACATGTTAAATGACCATCTGCTGAATTGAATGGGACTTCAAAAGAATCCAGGTACCAAGGCGCCACCCCCTTCAGAATGTATGAATTGTACTATGAGGTTCTCAGCTATTACAGAGCAATTATTTCTGAAATGAAAATGTACTGTATTTATGTTTGCTCCCCTGCTTATGGCTAAAACTATAGGCTTTAATATTAAATACTAGGGATGAGCTTTATGTTCGAGTCGAAAATGAGTTTGAGTCGTCCATTGGCTGTTTCCTGTTCGGCGAACAGCAAACAATTTGAGGTGTTCGTGGCAAATTCGAAAAGCTGCGGTACACCATTTAAAATGGGAGAAATCAAGTGTTAATTTTAAAGGTTAATATGCAAGTTATTGTCATAAAAAGTGTTTGGGGACCCGGGTCCTGCCCCAGTGGACATGGATCAATGCATAAAAAAGTTTTAAAAACAGCTGTTTTTTCAGGAGCAGTGATTTTAATAATACTTAAAGCTAAGCAATAAAAGTGAAATATTCCTTTAAATTTTCGTTCCTGGGGGATGTTTATAGTATGCCTGTAAAGGTAGAGAGAGAGAGGCGCACATGCTTTTATATATATGTTATTTATACTAATTAGGTATCTATTTGTTTTAGAAAATATAACGCGGTGGTAGGATGACATATATAGAGGCATGGCATTAATGTTAACACCATTATCATTATAGGGAATATATGACAGCAAAAAGTGACATACTCAAGATTAGGCTATTTTTATAGTGCGGTGGCAGCAAGGAATGACATGCACAAAGCATTCCATAGCTATTGACACCAATGCTATTATAGGGAGTGCAGTGACAGCAAAGGATAACACCTACAGGGTTATACTATTTGGGCCAGATTCTCTAAGAAATCCGGCCATTTACACTACGCCGCCGCATCGTACTAGAGCAAGTGCCGTATTCTCTAAGCATTTGCTCCGTACTTTGCGTTGGCGTAGCGAAAATGGCCCAGCGTAAGCCTGTGTAATTCAAAGGGGGCGGCTTCTATTTAAATGAAGCACGCCCCCGCGTCGAACGAACTGTGCATGCGCCGGCCGGGGAAAAAGCCCAGTGCGCATGCTCCAGCTCACGTCGGAAAGCGCCGTTGAAACCGACGTCAAAACGACGTGATCTTCACTACGCAATGCCCTATTCGCGAACGAGTTAGTAAAACGACGTAAGCGACGGAAAAAGCCGACGCTGACCCGACGCCATACTTAACATGGCATCCGACGGCACCCGACGGCATCCGACGGTACTGCGTAAGGTTAACCCTCATATTAGCAGGGGTAACCTTACGAGTTCGTAAACGACATACGTGACGACGGGGCGGTGTAAAAGCGTTTGGGAATCGGCGTAGTAGCCTCATTTGCATAGGCAAATGAGAAAACAACGTAAAGGCCACCTAGTGGCCGGAGTTGTCATTACAACTACGATCCGCAAGTGTAATGGTGTTACACTTGTCGGATGTTCAAGCGTATCTATGCCAAAGTGATGCTAAGCATCACTCGCATGGATACGAGCCAAAAAAACGGTGATACGACGGGGTATCTGAGATACTCCGTCGTAGCGCCTCTGAGAATCTGGCCCTTAGTATTTACATAGTTACCTTATTTGATTGTCTAGTAAAAAGAAAAGGGATAAGATGTTCTATCTATGTCTGTTTTTTCCTCCCTGTTTGCAGCATTGTAGAAAATCCCATCAGTGATTACAGGCTTCAAGTCCTTCAATTAAGGATGACCTACAAATAATAAAAATATATATATATATATATATTTATATTTATATCTAATGTAATGTTCGGGGGACCAGCTTGATCGCAGGACACAGGCTTTTAAGTCAAAACTGAGGTCAGAGGCGTAACTACAAACTTTGGGGGCCCCGGTGCAAGAAATCTTGAAGGCTCCCCCCCCCCCCCAAAAAAAAGCATGATTTTGATACATAATTTTTTTACACTGTAAAACTAAGTAAACATTTGTTTCTGATTTCAACTTACCATAACTGTCGAGAGGAAGCTTCAGGATAGGACACAACAGGTGACAGAAGGAACCTGCAAAATATCATGAAGAACATCCATAAATCAAAGATATATACATCCATTGGACAAAGATATAGTCAAACATCCACATTTATTTTTTTATAATATATAAAAAATAACATTTTGAATGAGATTAATTTGGAAAATATAAAAAAAACACTGTACATGTATAGACACACAAACTTACAAAAAAATCTTCAGGGAAAATTGATTACTGTCCAAGCCTCCGAGGCTACAATCACATCAAGTAAAAAAATCTTCACAAAGGTATAAGAAAATCTTCAAAAAAGGGTCCACAACAGGGCCAACAATAACTTCCAACTTTTTTTTAGAACTTAAAACTATTTCACACATTTAACTGTTTCTGTGAAGAAAGACCTGTAATATAGAAATGTGTATATATATATTAGCATGGTTTATTGAAAATAGCAAGCATTCAACTCAACTGGTTAGTTTAACTTGGAACCAAGCATGCAAGGTTCAACCATAAAAATGGGTTAGTGTAACCGGTAACAAAACTGAAAAAGTGTTTAGGACAGCCTTTCTCAACAAAGGTTCAGAGAAACCCTAGAGTTTCTACAGAGGTTGTTAGGGGTTCCATGAGCTGTGGCTGATTAAACTCCTATATGATGGCATTTGCTTTGATCCAGGGCAATTTGATCTATTTAGCCATCTGAAGGGTGGCATTCTGATAACAACTGTAAGAAAGACATTCTTCCCACTGACCACCAATATAGACTTCATTCCTCCTGATGACCCCTAATGGATAGGTTTTTGTAAAAGTTCCCCAAGACCTGAAAATGTATTAAAGGATTCCTCTGGGGTAAAAATGTTGAGAAAGGCTGGTATAGTGTAACTTGTAACAGAACAGATATAACTGCAAACTTACTACGGTCATTAAAAATGACGACGCCTTGCTTTTGCTTCAGCAGTCATCTACAATGCTTTCGATGTTGAGTCTTCTAGCTCTCTCATTTTCTATGCTTAACAAAGCCAGTGAGTCTTTGTTGAGACATGGTGTTTCTCAAATAACTTTTAATTAGTTTTAATTTTGAAAAAGACCTTTCTGCAGTTTCTACGGTTACTGGGAGTGTGAGGAACAGCAGTAATGCTTTGCAGACATCTGGGACAGTAGAAGACAGTGCACTGTTTTCAACAAGTAGTAGGTGAGCAAGATCCTTTACAGTGGAACAACTGCGAACCTCTTCTTGAAGTGCTGAACGGAATGAAAGCAGCTGCCCAGGAAAATCTGGTGATAGATCCTCCTTGTAAAATTCATGCAGTTTTGATGCTGCTGCAATCAGATTGTCATCAGGCTGAGAAGCAAGAATGGCAGGCTGAACTATCTCAAATCTATGATGGACTGCATTCATTCCAGTAAATCGGTCTGACAGCTGGTTTATAATCATATCCAAACATCTATAAAATACTGTTGTTTCCTTTGGATCAGATAATCTTTCATCCATACACAGCTCATCAAAGTGGCGCTTTACTTTTTTTATTCTTTTATTTGAAAACTTTACTTCAATTCCCCACTTTTCTGCAAGTGTCACTGCAGTTTCTTTGGCTTCTTTGAAATGATCCCTGTAGCTGGAAAGGGCTGTAACCGCATTCTGAATGAGCTGCACTGCTCCAGACAGTTCCATGTCTTTTGATTGCAAGGCTTTTAAAATTGCATTCACATGGTTCAATATTTTAGTTTGCAGGGCGACAAGAAGCACAAACTCAAAAGATTCAATTTTCTTTTTTAGATTTGCAGCGTCATCTCTTTCTTTTGGTTTTGACGAAAGAAGGATTATTTTTGACAAAGCTTGCATAATGTCTAGAAAACGGAAACGAAGTGCAAGCAGGGAATCATGTCTAGAAGACCACCGTGTAGGGCAAAGCCGTTTCAGTGTGACAGAGGATTCAGATGTGAATGATGAGAGAAAGGCCCATCTGCGTATGCTTTCCCCAAAGAAGGTGTATAAATAATTTACCACATCAAAGAATCTAGAAACTTCCGGTATGTCAGAAACAGCATCCTGAATGACAAGATTTAAATTGTGTGCTGCACAATGAACATAGAGGGCATTTTTTTCCATATTTGCTATCCTAGCCTGCACACCAGAATAAACACCACTCATTGTTGCTGCACCATCATACCCCTGACCACGACACTTTGATATTTCAAGGCCCTTGCTCTCTATGCAGGCAACAATATTGCTAGCAATCTGTGCTGCACTCTGATCTTCAATGGCATGGAACCCTAAGAAAGACTCATTTATTGTTATACTGCAGGCTCGCCGATTCGCATCTCTTTCCACAGACACATATCGAAATATCTGACTCATCTGATCTACTTTGGATATGTCCTGGGTTGTGTCCATTATTATAGAATAAAATTGTGTTTTTTTTATTTCAGAAACAATTTCACTTTGCACTTTATTGGACAGAAGTTCTAATAACTCATTTTGTATTTTGGGGCTCAAATATTTAAATGTGCTTGGGGTAACTGTAGAAGTTCCTTTAAAATTGGGTCATATTCGGCAAGTAGCTCTATGACGGAGAGAAAGTTTCCATTGTTAACCTCTCCCAGGCGTTCTCTATGACCACGAAAGGCTAGATTAGCCATTGCCATGGTTAATGTTACATTAACAATTCTATGTAGGACCTGCCTCCAAAAGTTTTTTTCCTGTCGTATTTTTTTTTCATTTTCCTCATCAATTGTTTTATTACGCCTCCACTGATCATAGAGTACACATGCTTCCATGTGAAGTTGTAAAGACTCATGGATCTGAATTCTAGCAGACAGCCTCTGCCACTTCTGGATCCCTTTTGCCCATGCAGGTTCAAATCCTCCTTTTTTCCTGTCTGCAAACAGCCAGCATGGTTCACAGTACGCTGCATTAAGCTTTGGAGAGTAACAAAGCCACATTAAAGGTAGTTTAAGCCCTGTCTTGGTGACTCGCTCATAATAACTTTCAGAAAAGCATCTCTTCTTAGTATCATTATCCCGGGGGAAAGGTCCTGGAGGTCTGCATGGACCATGAGCCAATATAAACCTTTTAACATTTGGATCTGTTATTGTGACTGGGTAATGTCCCCTATCAGTCACATATTTCTCACCAACAATACTACTTTCAATAGCACCACCTGAAGATTCTCTACTGCTCTCTAAATCTTCATCTTCATCAGTATTTGGGGTGGTGCCAAGAGGTTGGTCTTGTATAATGCTACAGCCTTCAAGTGGATTACTGCTGTCCTCTCCTAGTGAAAATTCAGTAGAGCAAGTTTCTTCACTGACTGTCACCTCACTGATCCGTGCGATATTTACATTTTCTTGAATACTTTTTTCAGTTTCCTCACTATCTCTAGAACCTTCAGCCACAGTTTTAGGGGTGGAAAAGAATTGACTTATTTTAGGCAGTTTTTGGATTTTTATTTGCTCTTCCTTAGTCTTTTTACGTTTCTGAGCACCACTCTTGGAGTGTGTGGATGACATTATAATGGAAAAGTTTTGTTTTTTTCTGTAAATAAAAGTATAATAGAGTCATATTATACAAGCTCTTAGGGAAAGGCACTCCATATATAATACCTAGGATTACATGAGACGAACAGATACACATTTTACAGTCTAGCATTGTTCAATATTCACAATGAACAGGGCAACTAGGGTAGTATTAACCGATATGTTGTAAACTATTAACTTTTGTATATAGTCATAGTTCAGCCCCAGTACAGCTATATTTCTGGGGCAGTACAAACATTTTGAAAATGTTTTGAAAAATTCAATGTATTGATCCATTAAATCACCCTTTCATAGAAGTGACCCAGAATTAGCCTTGGTCATTCCAAGTAAAATCTAGTCGAATTAGACAAAGCTTTATAGTAAATGGACTCCCACTATGGTGCGGCATGACCATTTTCTGGGATTCTATTCCATATTCAGTCCTATGTCCAAGTTAAGTGCTCTATGGCCCAGATTCACAGAGCGATTACGCCTGCGCAACAGGAGATGCGCGTGCGTAAGTCTAAATGTGCGCGTGCGTTTCGTTGCGCGGCATCCCCAGAATGAGATACGCAAAAAATCGAAAATGTTGTCCCGCGTAATTTCGTTAGACTGGCGCATTCGTCCGCGCAAAAGTGCGATAGACACACCATTGATTTGCTAGTCAAATATGCTAATGAGGGACTTACGGGGATCCACAAAACAACGTTGGGGCAGCGCAGGCGACGCAGTGTGCGCAACAGCAAAATGTCCTGTCTAAAATTAGAGCTGATAAAAGCTGGTCTAAAAAAAGAAAAAAAGTCTACTTGTTAGATAAAGCAACACTGTTAGTGAGCAGCTCAGCAGTCACACGTGTTGCTCAACAATCTGTATGCCAACATGCAAGGGGCATTGTCGCGCATAACTATACTACTGACTTTAGATGAACAAAGAAGGAGGAGGGCACGGAGGATGGCACGGAGGATGGCACGGGAGAGGATATACCGTACCCGCATAGACCTGTTTGGCATGAGTGATTCTGAGGTGTATCGCATCTTCAGATTCACCCCTCATGCCATCTTGGAATTAACCACAACCCTGCAGGATGACATCACCAGCCCAACACACCGCTCACATGCAGTGCAGCCACTGGTCAAGGTCCTGGCAACACTCCATTTCCTTGCCAGTGGCTCTTTTCAGCGTACAAGTGGAGTGGTGGCTGGGATGTCACAGTCCTCCATGAGCAGATGTGTGCACCAGGTTGTCCCTGCAATACTCAGACGCATGGCCAACCAAATCATCAAACCCACCACTGAGGACCTGCGGCTGAAGGCAATGACAGATTTCTACAGAATTGCCAGATTCCCACGCACTGTGGGGGCCATTGATTGCACACATGTGGCACTCCAGCCCCCCCAGGAGACAGAGCACATGTACCGCAATCGGAAGCATTGGCATTCCATCAATGTACAGGTGATAGTCGATGCCCAAGGCCTCATATGGCACGTCCGTGCCAAACACCCAGGGTCCAGCCATGACAGCTACATATACAATCAATGCCACATCCGAATGGAATTCGATCAGAACGTGTATGGGGACACCTGGCTGGTTGGTGAGTGACATGGGTGGCAGGCATGACTATCCCCTCCCATGATGCACATCACAAGGGGCACATGCATGACTAACATCCTCCTGTCTTTTCCCTTCCAGGTGACTCTGCATATCCACTGGGACCCCATCTCATGACTCCTATCCGGAACCCCCAAACTCCAGGAGAGGAAAGATACAATCAAGCACATGCTCAAACACGAGCAGTGGTGGAGCGCACCTTTGGCATCCTAAAGTCACGTTTCCGATGCCTGGATAAGTCTGGGGGTACCCTCTTGTACTCCCCAAACTTTGTGTGCCAGATCATCGGTGCATGTTGCATGCTGCACAACTTTGCAGAAAGAAAGGGCCTGCAGATTGACCTACGTGATGACCTGACCCCTGAACCAGACAATCCCCCCCTAACCGAGGCTACCCCGTCTTCTGAGGGAAGAGCAGCCAGGAGACAGCTCACATTGGGCATCTTTGCACGTTAAACATACACATTAATCATGGCACAATGAGAATGCATGCATGCACACCACTGTGGTCCCTAGCACACACACCCCACATCCACATCAAATTGGATTGGCACCAGTCCACCATGCTGGACTTGTGAGCAGCAACGCCACGCCAAGGCTCCAATTATGTCACTGTACATTCATACACCATTCACACGGACCTGGGGATCACTTCTCCCTGGTCCTGGGGAACCCTTCTCCACCAAAATAGAGGGTGACACCCCTTTTCCGGCAAGAATGTCACCCCCACATTCACACAGCATTCACAACCCAAAAAAAAAAAAATACAGCAGGAAAAGAAACAAAAAGAAATATATCAAACAAACAGTCTCTCAAACACTTATCAAAAACCACTTTAAAAAATCTATCAACAACCACTTGATCACACAGAACACTAATCTGACAACTACAAAACACACGGCAACGAACAACAAGAACAAAAGCACTTTGTTAAATGGGAAGGGACAAAGGGATGTACTTTTGCAAAGGAAGTGCGTTTGTGTGTGTCTATTTATGCTGTTTGCGTAGTTCACAACGTTGCCCTAGTCCATTTCCAATTTCACTGATTGCGCCGCTCCCGAGTTGTGAGCATGCGCACATCGGAGCTGACATGGTCTCGTTCAAGCGCGCATGCGCGAGCCGGCCGGCCCTTCATTTGCATGGGGTCACGGCTCATTTCAATGTAACACGCCCACGTCCCTCCCAATTTGTATTACTCCTCCTTACGCCTCTGGAAAAACGTTACGTATGCGCACTTTCCTGCGCAAAAGCTACGAGAATAGGGTGATTACGCGGCAAAATTGCGCACGTCTAACGTAAAGGCGGTGCGCTACGCCGGTCCAATAATGCGCAGATGTACGTGAATCTGGGCCTATCTTTTTATCTGCAAATCGCCTGAATTTGCGCGATAGTGCATAATTAGGTTTTACTTTGCATAAAATAAACTAAGCTGTGGTCACTTAAAGCACACAAACACCAAAGAAAAATAATGCTTCAGTATTCAGTATCACATTGTTTTTTCCCACAGTACAATGCTAGATAACCATTGTCACTCTATTTTGGATTACCTTTTCCCATAAAGCATGGCTGGCTGAGCATCATGGAGAATACAAACAGTCCACAACTGCCATTGTTTAGTCATTAAATTTAAAAAAAATGTTTTTACTATTTTGCCCCCCCCCCCCCCAAAAAAAAATAAAAAAATAAAACGAGATATCTATTATCCTTTACTACCTAAATAAAGCCCAATTCATGCTGAAAAAAAAGGTATAATCCACCTGGATACACAAAGTAGTTGTGATTATATGTACAGTTTTGCTAACATGTCAAAGGTGCAAAATTAGGCATTAACATTTTTTCCCCTCAGTCATTAAGGGGTTAAACATATTCATCAACTTTTTGTGTTTCAATTATAAAAAAATTGCACTGCAATTTTTTTATTTCCTATGTCGCCATAATGCCGTATTTTTCTGAAATACACCGTTATGACCACTAGATGGAGCTGATGATTATCAAGGATTGATCAGGTCTTTTAACCCCTTCCATACAGGGCATTTTCACCCCCTTAGAATGAGGCGTCGGTATCTCAGCCGGTCCACATCAGCGGTGCATGAGCATCAGGGATTATTGGCTGAAAGCCCAGCAGATGCCGGACCTTGCTGCAAAAGAGTCTCCCGCGCGCATGCGCGGGAGTGACGACATCGCGGCTCCAGCCACTCACAGCACTGGAGCTGCGATACCCGGAAGACACGCCAAGGGAGATGACACGTTGCCTCGGCGTGTCTTCCGGGTATCGCAGCTCCAGCGCTGTGAGTGGCTGGAGCCGCAATGTCGTCACTCCCGCGCATGCGCGCGGGAGACTCCTTTGCAGCAAGGTCAGGCGTCTGCTGGGCTTTCAGCCAAGAATCCCCAATGCTCATGCATCGCTGAAGTGGACCGGCTGAGATACCGACGCCTCATTCTAAGGTAATTATTTCATACTGAGTTAGTACTAGCTCATTGTGCTTTTTTCCTGCCCACCTGCCCACCCCCAATTGCCATGAATGCAGCACCCATCATTGCCATGAATGCAGCACCCACCATTGCCATGAATGCAGCACCCACCATTGCCATCAGTGCAGCCTTGGAGGGGCAGGGAGGGGGCAGGACGAGCCTCAAAGATTACATACAGGAGAATTTCCTGTTTACATGGCGGCCTCTTTAATAGAAAGTCCCACCTGCTTTGATGGACAGAACAGTCGTCCAATTGCAGCGCCGCAGACGGGACTTCTTATTACAGAGGCTGCCGTGTAAACAGGATATACTTCTCTTGTGTGCGCGGCACTCGTCCCGCCTCCTCCCTGTCCCCTCCAAGGCAGCCAGCCTATTTATCTTTTGTGGCCCCGACACTGGGAGATCGTCAGGGGCCACAAAATATATATATGTTTAGATACCCAGACAGGTCGTTCAAAACCGGACGCCCCGCAGGCTGGACTTTGGACATGCCTGGCCTAAGAAATAAGAGTCTATAACATAGTCATATGAATCTGGTACGGATATTGGCTCATCATACCTGCAAAGCTGCCCGTTGCAAGTCTTCAAGCGGCTTGTGAGGGTCCACCTTAACCTCCCACGTTGTCCGGAAGACCACCAGAAAGGTGAAGTTCTACCTGACCTTCCAGGAATTCTAGACAGAGAGTTGAAGTTGGTTACTTGAGAAAATGTAAATGATCATCTTGTAAAACAACCCATTCAGTTTAAAATGGAAATGAAAGGCAAAAGCTTTGTATATAGATATATATAAAAAAAAACAAAAAACAAAAACCTTTTTTTTTAAACAAAATTATCACATTCCTTCTGTTCTCAACTGCATAAGATCTGGGGAAAGGAGAAGCAAAGGCACATTGAGCTTCCCAGTGTATGGCTGTGTGTGTGTGTGGGGGGGGGGGGTGTCAGGACAATATTGATCATTGGAGGAAAGCACACGCAGTTACCAGCCTAACTAGAGTACTGACCATGCTGTACGCTCCTGCCTAGTGTGGTAAGTAACACAGGGTTTGACAAATTTGCTTGGAATCTAGGAGCCAGCTAAAAATGTTAGGAGCCAGTAAACGCGCCCAGTCCTGCCAAGCTTGCGTGCAGAAGCAAACACATAGGTGAGTAGCGCCCATATATATGTTGCTAGGATGGCAGTGCATGCTGTAGTTCCATAGATAACATAGATCCATAGATCCATAGATAACACTAGGGTAAAAGTGCTTGCTGGGACTTGTAGTTCCATAGAGAACACTAGGATAAAAGTGCTTGCTGGGACTTGTAGTGACAGTGCATGCAGGAACATGTAGTTCCATAGAGAACACTAGGGTAGCAGTGCATGCTGGGACTAGTAGTGCCATATATGTTGCTAGGATGGCAGTGCTTTCTGGGACTTGTAGATCCATAGATAACACTGGGGTGGCAGTGATTGCTGGGACTTGTAGTGCCATATATGTTGCTAGGATGGCAGTGCTTAAGCCTTGTTTAAGTTTAAGCCTTGGGGGGGGGGGGGTGTTCTCTGTCCAGCTGAGCGGCGATAGGTTGCAGTTCCCTTTCGGCATGTGTCCCACAGCATGCAGTGTGTATCAGGCAGCTCGGCGCTCTGGTAGACGGTGTGCGAGAAGCTTTGGGGACATAAAACACAGGTCAGCCGGGTTACGGCGGTCAGCATAAGGTCACCATATTCACTCCGTGCTCACCTGAATGAAGCGGCCTCCAAGCGTGGCTCTCAACCCACGGTACATGTCTGCTACACCGTACACACTGGGAGGACAGCCACTTCGGATAACGTGAGCTTCCCGCTGCCTGTACACTGTCTACCAGAGCGTCGAGTTGCCTGATACACACTGCGGGACACATGCAGGGAGTTCGCCGAGAGGAAGCTGCAAACTATTGCCGCTAAGCTGGACAGAGAACACCACTTCCTGCTTAACGGTTGTAAACGACCGCCTACCTCAGACATCTGCTTCAGCGTATCTCCTCCCCAGCGTTTTTTCTCAATCAGTTTTCCTCCCATCGTGTCAGCCGCTGCTGTGCCACTTTCTTCCTGCTCCATCCCCGCTGCCACTGCTAATCACGTTCCTGGCCAAGACCCTGCAACCCCGCCCTTTAGCAGAAGCACCTGTCACTGATCAAAGCCCAGGTGCCAGAGTGAAATTTCTAGTCGTAATGGCGACCTGGGGCCTGGGATTTGTCGAGCCCTGGGAAAACAGAGGGACTGGCCATATCACCAGGGATTTCACGTAAATTAAGCAATACATTGGTTGCTGATCCTATGAAGCAATCATAGGATCAATTAAATCTAAACTGGGGAATGGGATCAACAGTGCTGATGGGGAGGAGGGATGGGATCAGTGGAAGTGCTGGTGTTGAGGGGGGTGATAGCGGTTGTATTTGAGGGGGGGTGGCTGCGGTGGCAGTGGTGGTGCATCCTCTCCCACCACCACCTGTTCCTCTTACCGATCCCATCCCCTCACCACTGATCTCATCCCTATCCCCCCATCACCTCTGTTGTAGAAGGAATGAGGGGGATAGGGATGAGATCAGTGGTGGGGGGGATCAGTAAGGAGGCACAGGTGGTGGTGTTGGGAGAGGATGGCACCACCACCACTGCCACCAGCCTCAAGTACCACCACGGCCACCCCCCTCAAATACCACCCCTCTTTAAGTACTACTGCTGCCACCCCCCCTTAAGTATTACCAGTGGTCCTCTCCCACCACCACCTGTGCCTCTTACTGATCCTATCCCCTACTACTGATCTCATCCCTATCCCCCCCCCCATCACATCTGTTGTAGAAGTAATGGGGGGATAGGGATGAGATCAGTGGTGGGGCCCGTGGGGGGATGGGATCAGTAAGAGGCACGGGTGGTGGAGGATGGTATCGATTGCTGAGCTCTGTCACAGTGTCACTTACCGTCAGTCAATCGCGATCGCCGATATTTATCCTCTGTTCTGCTGTGGCCTTGGTTGGGTGGGTCAGTCACTCTGACTGAGTCACCGTGTGGCGTGTGCTTTCTCCTGCCAGAATACCTTGCCTCATGACACCAGGTAGGTACTGCACGCACGCAAAGAAAGCTCCTCTCGACGTCTTCTCTCATTTGCACCCGTGTCTCTGGATAGGCGGAGGCGGGGGCGGGGGCGGGGACAGGGACGGTCCACACAAGGAGTCAGTCAGTGAGTGGTGTATTGTTTCTTTCTCTCTTCTTACGTTTTACCTCAGCGGCAAAAGCACGCCCCGCTGAACGAACAGCGCGCAGTGCGCACCGCATCATCAGCCGACAGCCGCTGCTATTGCTATTTGCTAACATTAACATAACACGCTGACGCTGTGACAGTCGGGGGGCCCCCCCGGACTTGGCGGAATTGAGGGCCCAGTCGCAACTGCGACTGCGGCGACAATGAAAATTCCGCCACTGACTGAGGTTTATTTAACACAAATGGCTTCACAGCAGCAAAAATAAATAATCAGTCTCACCGACTCATAGAGCTCAGTACTGCTATCGCAGTTCAACAGTCCTTGCAGGTAAGTTCTCCAGTAGCAGGCTTCCAGGCAGGACACCGCCAAGTCTTTTCACAGCTTTTCACAGCTTTTCATAGCTTTCACAGCTTTTACTTGTCCACCATTACCATGCATAGTCTCTACTACACCCCTTCACTCTCACCTACAACTTCCTGTCTGGCTTTAAGCTACATCCTGAACAGGTGTGTTAACCCTTTCTGTTCCCTTAAAAGGATCACAGTCCAAACAGAGGGGAAATATAGCGTCCTTCCAGGACCCAGCCATGGCGTCCTGTACATATCCCCCCCCCCCCGTGCCCCAACGCCAAGGAGGTGGAGGCAACAGTGGAGCTCAAACAATGGACTCGGAAGAAGGCATCTGCATTTTGATGCAGTCTCCTGGGCCTGTGCTCCACTACAAACTTAAATTTCTGCAGCGCCAGGAACCAACGGGTAATCCTGGCATTAGTCCCTTTACCTTGCCTCAGCCATGTTAAAGGGGCATGATCAGAAATCAACCTAAATTTCCTCCTCAAGAGGTAATATCTGAGGGACTCCAGAGCCCACCTAATGGCCAGACACTCTCTTTTAATTATAGCGTAGTTTTTCTCCGCTGGTGACAACTTCCTACTGAGGAAGACTACTGGGTGCTTCTCAGCATGAACAACCTGTGATAACACAGCTCCCAATCCTGCATTGGAAGCATCAGTTTGGACAACGAACTGTGTTGAAAAATTGGGTGCTATCAAGAGAGGGTGTTGGCACAGTGCTGATTTGAGCTCCAAAAAAGCCTTTTCAGCATCTGCATTCCACTCTACCATGACCGATTTCCGACCCTTAGTCAGATCGGTCAATGGAGGCAAAGTTGGGTACGAATCTCTTGTAGTATCCCACCATGCCAAGAAATGCACATACCTGCTTTTTTGTGAGGGGGCGGGGCCAATTATTTATAGCCTCTACCTTGCTGACTTGAGGTTTCACCACCCCTCTACCCACTATATAGACCAGGTATTTCACCTCCTCCATTCCCAAAGCACATTTTTTAGGGTTTATTGTAAACCCCTCCTTCCAAAGAGAGTCCAGTACTGCCTGGACTTTGGGCAAGTGTGATTTCCAGTCTCTGCTAAAAACGACTATGTCATTCAAGTACACTGAGGCATACTCCTGATGAGGTCATTAAATCCTATCCATTACTCTCTGGAATGTGGCTGGAGCAGTTTGCAGTCCAAAAGGCATTCGTTTGTACTGAAAACTCCCCTCTGGAGTAGAAAAAGCAGTTTTCTCTCTAGCAGCCTTAGTTAATGGGATTTGCCAATACCCCTTGCTAAGGTCTAATGTTATATACCTGGCTGGGCCTAGTCTCTCAATAAGTTCATCTACCCGGTAGGGCTGCGCATCTTCACCTGTCTCACGATTCGATGCGATTACGATTATCAAGTCCACGATTCGATTCGATTCCGCGATGCATCACAATGCATCACGATTGCAGCGCAAGTGCGCATTGCTTTCATCAAAAAAAAAAATTAAAGTACTCCTCCATTTTTTTTTCTATCTGTTCTTAAAAAAAAAAAACCACACACACACACACAATAACACTTCCTCCATGTAGCAAAGTCTAAACACAGCGGACATGCTACAGGAGACGGTCAGAGACTGCGGACATGCTACAAGAGATGGTCAGAGACTGCAGACATGCTACAAGAGACGGTCAGAGACTGCAGACATGCTACAGGAGATGGTCAGAGGCTGCAGACATGCTACAGGAGATGGTCAGAGGCTGCAGACATGCTACAGGAGATGGTCAGAGGCTGCAGACATGCTACAGGAGATGGTCAGAGGCTGCAGACATGCTACAAGAGACGGTCAGAGGCTGCAGACATGCTACAAGAGACGGTCAGAGGCTGCAGACATGCTACAAGAGACGGTCAGAGGCTGCAGACATGCTACAAGAGACGGTCAGAGGCTGCAGACATGCTACAAGAGACGGTCAGAGGCTGCAGACATGCTACAGGAGACGGTCAGAGGCTGCAGACATGCTACAGGAGACGGTCAGAGGCTGCAGACATGCTACAGGAGATGGTCAGAGGCTGCAGACATGCTACAGGAGATGGTCAGAGGCTGCAGGCATGCTACAAGAGACGGTCAGAGACTGCGGACATGCTACAAGAGACGGTCAGAGGCTGCGGACATGCTACAAGCGACATTCAGAGACTGCGGACATGCTACAAGAGACGGTCAGAGACTGCAGACATGCTACAAGAGACGGTCAGAGGCTGCAGACATGCTACAGGAGATGGTCAGAGGCTGCAGACATGCTACAGGAGATGGTCAGAGGCTGCAGGCATGCTACAAGAGACGGTCAGAGACTGCGGACATGCTACAAGAGAAGGTCAGAGGCTGCGGACATGCTACAAGCGACGGTCAGAGACTGCGGACATGCTACAAGAGACGGTCAGAGACTGCAGACATGCTACAAGAGACGGTCAGAGGCTGCAGACATGCTACAAGAGACGGTCAGAGGCTGCAGACATGCTACAAGAGACGGTCAGAGGCTGCAGACATGCTACAGGAGACGGTCAGAGGCTGCAGACATGCTACAAGAGACGGTCAGAGACTGCGGACATGCTACAAGAGACGGTCAGAGACTGCAGACATGCTACAAGAGACGGTCAGAGACTGCGGACATGCTACAAGAGACGGTCAGAGACTGCGGACATAGTACAGGAGACAGTCAAGAGACTGCAGACATAGTACAGGAGACAGTCAAGAGACTGCAGACATAGTACAGGACAGTCAAGAGACTGCAGACATAGTACAGGAGACAGTCAAGAGACTGCAGACATAATACAGGAGACAGTCAAGAGACTGCAGACATAATACAGGAGACAGTCAAGAGACTGCAGACATAGTACAGGAGACAATCAGCAGGTACGGTAAATATGATATTTTTTATTTTTAAGGAAAAAATAATACCCTTTAGTCTTTTGGCAGCAACTTAGTAAACAGGTCAACATCAGTGCAAAAAAAAAAAAAAAGGGGAAAACATTCCAATCAGCAATAAATAATATACTGCTTGAAGATCAGTGCATTCCAGAGGGGAGAGGTGATAGGGAAATCTTTGGAAGAAATTAGACAGAAAAAGAGTGTGCACTGTGCAGCTCCCAATGTGAGTCAGCGCCCAATGGGTTAAGACCAGAATGAAGTCAATCCATTAGTGACAGTAATAAAGAAAAACTGTTTATTTGATAGAACCCATGAAGGGACTGGACCAGTACATGTTTATATGTAATAGGAATGAGCAAAAAGATTAGCACGTCACTTTTCCCAGTTGGTGTTCAGTGTACAGCAATTCAATAGCACTGGTGAAACATTCACATAAATCAAAGCATGACAAACTTATCTCACCTCCGTAGCACTTCTACCATCCCCCCTCTTCTCCTCACAGCTTGTTTACTTTTCTGAAGCCAACACTGTGCCTTATCCCACGTGTGATAAGAGCTGCTGTGATCTGTCTCACAGCTCCGTGCAGTGATCTGCGCCCGCCCATTGAGGAGATGACCAGTGTCACTCCACACAGCTACAAATCCTGAGGAGGGGGAGAGCGTGGGTGAGTGCAGAATACTAGGCTACAGGGGGAAGGGCGCCCGGCGCAGCCAGCCGATCTCTAGAGTGCCATGACCGGAAAAGACACTGCTGTCCGGGCGAGGGGGTGGGGCCAAAATGACGTCATGAATAATCGATTATGCTGCGTCCCCGCATCGATGCAGAATCGGGAAAGGAATAATCTCGATGCATCGATGCGGCGATCATTTTCAACACCCCTACTACCCGGGGCATGGGGTAGGCATCAAACCATGAAACCTCATTAAGTTTCCGGAAATCATTGCAGAATCGCAGAGTCCCGTTGGGCTTTGGTACCAACACAATCAGGCTCGACCACTCACTCTGCGATTTTTCAATGATCTCCAGATCTAGCATCTTCTTCACTTCCTTTGAAACGGCCTTTCTTTGAGCCTCTGGAATGCGGTAGGGCCGGACAAAAATTTTGACTCCAGGTTCTGTGATAATATCATGCTCTATGACACTAGTTAGCCCTGGCAAGTCTGAAAACTTCTCTTTATTGCTCTGTAAAAATTCTTTTGCCTGCTGACTTTGGATTTTAGATAGGGTACTTGCTACTTGGACACTCTCCACCCCATCCTGAGGCTCCAGTTATGCACTAGCCAGGGAGGTCACCGGTTCCCTGTCTGTCCAGGGCTTTAAGAAGTTGACATGATATATTTGATACAATTTCCTCTTGCCTGGCTGGTTCACTCTATAATTTACCTCTCCCACTTTTTCCACAACTTCAAAGGGACCTTGCCATCTGGCCAAGAATTTACTTTCCACAATAGGAATGAGCACCGCTACTCGATTCCCCACTTGAAAGTGCCTGATTTTATCAGCCCTGTTGAGCCTCCTGGGCCTTTTGCAAATGCTCTTTTACTAGTGGCATCACAGTTTGGATCCTTTCTTGCATTTGGGAGACATATTCCAGGACACTCTTATGCTGAACAGGTTCACTTTCCCATTGCTCTTTAATAAATTCAAGTAGTCCGCGAGGTCTCCGCCCATATACCAACTCAAAAGGCGAAAACCCAGTGGAGGCCTGGGGCACTTCCCAGATAGCAAATAGGAGAGCTGGTAACAGGCAATCCCAATCTTTCCCATCCCTTTGTACCACTTTCTTAAGCATAGACTTAAGGGTCTTATTAAAGCGTTCCACCAACCCGTCCGTTTGGGGATGGTAGACCGATGTGCGCAGCTGTTTAATCCAGAACAGCTTACACACATCGGCCATAACCCTCGACATAAACGGGGTACCCTGGTCTGTTAGTATTTCCTTGGGGAAACCAGTCCGTGTAAACAACTGGAATAACTCCCTGGCAATGGCCTTTGAGGAGGTATTCCGCAGGGGTAGCGCCTCAGGATATCGGGTGGCATAGTCAACAATCACCAATATGAAGGAGTGACCTCGAGCTGACTTTACCAAGGGACCCACTATATCCATGGCTATCCTCTCGAACGGGACCTCAATTATGGGCAGAGGGATCAAAGGGCTCCGAAAGTGAGTCACTGGAGCGGTTAACTGACCGATCGGACTAGAGCTACAGTATCTCTTTACCTCTGCTTTCAGACCTGGCCAGTAAAACCGGTCGGTGATCCGTGCCTCCATCTTCTCAATTCCCAGGTGTCCCCCTAACACATCATCATGGGCCAGTTCCAGAACCTTTCGTCTATATTGTTGGGGTACCAACAATTGTTCTACCACATTTTCTCTCTCCTTGGTAACTTGATACAGTAATTCATTAAATATTGCAAAGTGTGGCCACCTCTCATTCGCACCTGGCTCTTGGGGAACCCCATTTACTACTACAACCTGTTCCCATGCACGGCCAAAGTAGGGTCCTGCATCTGAGCAGTACCAAATGCCCCCTGGGAACACCCAAATCTGGCAGGGCAGGGGTAGAGGCCACTTCCTCATCCTCTTCCCCCAGCATTACCTGAAATGGGCAAGGTTCTCCTCCCCCTTAGTGTTTTGGTAAGTCTGTGGACCACCTATTTTGACATTCTTAACAGTATCAACACTACTTTCATCACCATTAACCAAGTCATAAGCATTTTCATCATCTGGATCCACATTAAGAACATTTGGCAGTTCAGGGTTATTCCTCTCAGCAGCAGGAACAGGGGGGCTAGTTTCTCCCCAGTCTCTGAACCGTTCTCCTTGTTCCCACAGTTTGGTAAACAATGGACAGTCTCGTCCGATTATAACATGTACCAAGTTCTTTACCACCCCCACCTCTTGAGTACAAGTGCCACATGCTGAGGAGATAGACACCGTGATGATAGGGTACTCTCTAGTGTCCCCGTGAAAGCACACCACCCATAAAGTTTTGCTTACTGGACCGACCTTCCCAATTACTCTAGGATGAACAAGGGTTACCATGCTTCCAGAGTCCAACAAAGCCCAGGCAGGGAAGTGGTTCACTTGGACTTCACACTCAAACTTTTTCTTACCCATGTCAAGATGTGTGGTGCATACTTTATGGGCATAGAAAGACCCCCTCCGAAGAACCCCGCATTCCATGGGCTCCTCTTGGAATGGGCAGTGTGTCCAAGTATGACCCCAGGAATGACATCGCCAACATTGTACATCCCCTCCTCTCCGAACAGGAACAGAACGCTGAGGAGGTACCGGGAGTGACTCTTGGCCTTCCGGGGTGTTTGTTTCAGGGCTCCTTGGAACATCCTTTCGAAGGGCAGCAGTTGGTTGAACAGGCCATGGCAGACTGGGCCCTTTGCGCTTGGTAGGTCCGAGCAGGTCCTCCACCACTGTGTATCGTTCCACCATCTCAACAAGGAGGTTTGCTGTTTTGGGGGTCTCCATGGTTGACCCACTGTTTAAGGTCATCTGGCAGGGACATCAGGTATCGGTCCAGCACGACCCACTCCACAATTTGGGGGCCAGACAACACCTCAGGCTGCAGCCATTTTTTCACTAGTTGCCCCAGGTCATGCATTTGAGACCGGGGTGGCCGATCTGGACGATATTTCCATTGGTGTACTCATTGGGCCCGAACGGCCGTAGTCACCCCCAGACGAGCTAACATTTCTGCCTTTGACTTTTGATAATCTTTAGCATCCTCTGGTGGCAGGTCAAAGTAGGCTTTTTGAGGATCTCCGGTGAGAAAAGGAGCAATGAGGCTTGCCAACTGGTCCTGAGGCCACCCTTCTCTCTCCGCTGTCCTCTCAAACGTAGCAAGAAATGCCTCTACATCATCGCTCAGGGACAATTTCTGCAGAAAATGGCTAGCCCTCACAGTCACCTGGTTGCCAGAGGCAACAGCCGCTTGCTCCTGAAACTGAGACAGCTACTGCACCGCTTCCTTTAAGGTAGTCACCTGAGCCTGCATAGCCCCTTGCTGGGCTGCTTGCTGGGCTGCTAACTGGGCCACCAACAGGCGAGTATTTTCTTGCTGCAGAGCCAGCGCCTCTTTGTGGTGCTGATTAGCTTCCTCGTGGTGAGTCTGTGCTTGCATGTTAGCCAGGGTCAGCTGTTTAATTAGCTCCTCCATTGTTCAATGCTTGTGCAGCTTTAACCCAGGACATAAGTCCAATGTACAGTCCCTTTAAATGTCAGTTCAATATAAAGTCCAATGCAAAAAAGTAAAAAAAAAATGTTTCTCTTCTTATGCCTGTTATTCTGTCCTGCCCGCATTCGAGCACCAGTATAATGTTCGGGGGACCAGCTTGATCGCAGGACACAGGCTTTTAAGTCAAAACTGAGGTTTTTAAAACACAAATGGCTTCACAGCAGCAAAACAAAAATAAATGTCTCATCAGTCTCAGCTCAGTACTGCTATCTCAGTTCAACAGTCCTTGCAGGTAAGTTCTCCAGTAGCAGGCTTTTAGGCAGGACACTGCCAAGTCCTTTCACAGCTTTTCATAGCTTTCACAGCTTTTACTTGTCCACCATTACCATGCATAGTCTCTACTTCACTCCTTCACTCTCACCTACAACTTCCTGTCTGGCTTTAAGCCACATCCTGGACAGGTGCGTTAACCCTTTCCATTCCCTTAAAAGGACCACAGTCCAAACAGAGGGGAAATATAGCGTCCTTCCAGGACCCAGCCATGGTGTCCTGTACACTAAGATAATTCTAAGACTCTTTTTGTTCAAGATGCAAAGGAGGTGAAACAGTGCGGCATTAAAGAGGGCATAACTAGATTGCATAAAAGTTAAGCCAGATCAAACTTACAGTATGCCCCGTACACACGATCATTTTTCGTCATGAAAAGACTTACTTAGACTTACCGGTGACAGTATTTCTAAAAACCTTTCAGGACGACCTTGGAGAGAGCGCAGCTCCGCCTCTTAATTAGGAAACACATGCCGTCCTTTAAAACCCCCCTCTTCCACCATGGCCTCAGTTATTGTGGTCTGACTCTCTGGAAGATAAAGCACAGAAAACCACAACACCATGATAGATTTTTAACTATTACTTTAATATACATTAGGGAGGGAAATAGCAGTTGTCCTGAAAGGCTCTTAGAAACACCGTCACCGGTAAGTCTAACTAAGTCTTTATCAACTCGCCTTTCAGGACAACCTTGGAGAGGATAAACAAGTAACTTACCCTAGGGTGGGACTACTGCCTGCAGTATCTTCCTGCCAAAGGCCTGATCTGGGGCAGACAATAAGTCCAACCTATAGTGCCTGAGGAACGTTGAGTTGGACCAGGTGGCAGCCTTACAAATCTGCTCAGGTGTAGCACCGGCCCTTTTGGCCCAGGAAACTGCAGTTGATCTTGTTGAGTGTGCAGCAATACCTGAGGGAGGCACTACTCCTTTGGCTTTATAGGCTTCTGTAATTGCGAGTTTGAGCCATCTTTCTAGCGTACTTTTGGACGCTTTTTCCCCTTTACGGGGACCTGAAAATGTTATGAAAAGAGCATTTGATTTTCTAAATTCTCTAGTGACTGAAAGAAACTGTATCAGGCACCTTTTCACATCTAAAGTATGAAACGCTTCTTTTCCAGCGTTAGTAGGATTTGAAGAGAAGTGGGTAAGACTATTTCTTGCGACTGATGAAAATTTGATGACACTTTTAAAAGAAAGGCGGGGTTCCATCTGAAGGATCACCCAGTCTGAAAATATTTTTAGAAAAGGCTCAATAATGGCCAGAGCTTGGAGTTTGCTGACTTGTCTTGCTGAAGTAATGACCACCAAAAAAACTGTTTTGAGAATTACATTTTTTAAAGAGGTATCTTCTAAAGGTTCAAACAACGGATAAGTCCCAACTAGGAAAGACTTTGAGGGCCACTGGTCTGTTTTGCACAAGTGCCCTTAAAAATCTAGAAATCAAGGGTTCTCTGGACAGAGTTTTTTCAAAATAAACAGAAAGAGCCGCTACCTGCATCTTTAAGGTACTGGCTGCAAGTCCTTTCTCCATTCCCTCATGGAGAAACTCCAGAACTAAAACGACACTCTTGGTTTGAATGTCTTTGGAAGAACACCAAGAATTAAACTTTTTCCACACTTTAAGGTAAATGGCCCTAGTTAACTCCTTTCTACTAGACAGTAGGGTCCTTACTACTTTGTCGGACAAACCTATGGTTTTTAGAAGGTCTTCTTCAGAAACCAAGTGCTTAGGTGTAACATGTCTGTTTCTGGATGACACACAGAGCCCTGTGTTAGGAGGTCCTTTCTGGGCGGCCAGATTCATTACTGTTGCAAACCAAGGCCTTTTTGGCCAAAAGGGAGTAATCAGGATTAGATTGGTATTTTCTTCCCTGAATTTCCTTAGCACTAGTGGGATTAAGGGAAAGGGGGGAAAAGCGTAGCACAGCTGGTAATCCCATGGATGGGCTAGAGCATCTATGTCTCCTCTGTGGAGAGAAAAAAATTCCTGGACTTTTGAATTTTGTTGGCTGGCAAAAAGGTCCACTTGAGGATGCCCCCATTCCTTGGAGATCATGTTGAATATCTCCTGATTCAGACTCCATTCTGCCTCCACCCTTCTCCTGCTCAGAAAGTCTGCTAGCAGATTTTGATATCCTTTTAGGTGAACTGTTGACAAAGAAGTCACATTTAGCTCCGCCTAGGACAACAACTGGTTGGCTAGTTCCATCAGACCTTGGCTCCTGGTTCTGCCTTGTTTGATCACATAGGCTACTGCTGTTGTGTTATCTGACAAGACTTGTACATGATGTCCCTTCAGCATCTGTTGAAAGGCCAGGAGACTCATAAAAATGGCTTTTAGCTCTCGCCAATTTGATGACTTCCTTGCCTCCACTTTGGACCAAGACCCTTGTGCAGTTTGCCTGTCCAGATGGGCTCCCCATCCCCAAGAACTTGTGTCTGTTGTCAGATGCTTTTCCGAAGGGAGGACCCATGAGAGACCCTTCGACAGATTGGAAGAATCTCTCCAACACCAGAGGGCCCGTTTTATTTTTGATGTTGGTTTGAAACGTTTTTTCCAGTGATTCCTGGTGAGACCAAACTTGTAGGATGTTCCTCTGGAGGGGTCTGGAGTGTAAACTCGCCCATTGGACCGCAGGAATCAAAAGCCATGAGTAGGCCCAGAACTGCCATGGGTGACCGTATTGATACTGAGAGATTCGTCTGAATCTGACTCACTGCGGTATAGATTTTTTTATATCTTTTCCTGAGGGAGGAACACCTTTTGGAGGACTGAATTGATGGTGCAACCGAGAAACCCCATCTCCTGTGCAGGGTCTAGGTTTGACTTTTCTAGATTTAATAGCCACCCTAGGCTCTTGAGATGAGTCTACGACACTTGGAGATTTGTCACAACCTGATCTTTTGAATCCGCAAAAAACGGGAGGTCGTCCAAATATGGAACAACCGAGACCCCCCTCAGTTTCAGAGGTTCCAAGGCTTCCGCCATCACCTTTGTGAAAATCCCGGGGGAGGATGAAAGACCGAACGGCAGAGCCCTGAATTGTAGATGCCAAATTGAAGTCCCTAGATTGATAGCCAGGCGAAGAAATCGTTGGGAGACCTGAGCTATTGGTACAAGTAAGTAAGCATCTCTTAGATCCAGAGATGCCATGAAGCACTCCGGTGTTAACAACTTCGTTATGGAATGAATAGTGTCCATGCGAAAGTATTTGAACCGTATTGACTTGTTCAGGATCTTCAGATTCAGAATTAGGCAAAATTTGCCTGAGGGTTTCTTTACTAGAAATACTGTATATGGGAATAAAATCCCCTTCCCTCCTGTTGTTTTGGGACCTGGACAATTACTTCCTGTTGGATCAGATCCTTTAACAGGCTCATCATAGCGGAAGCTTTTTCCTGATCTCTTGGTAGGGCTGTAACATAAAACCTGCATGGAGGGCATTCTGAGAACTCCAGGTTGTACACTTGTGCAATGATGTTTTTTACAAAGGGACTTTTGGCCAATAGGTTCCATTGAGGAAAGAAAGCGGACAATCTTCCCCCCACTGGCGTCAGATTGTCACTTGTCTTTTGGGGTTTGATCTAGATCTGGCCCAAAAAGCAAATCCCCTGCAAAGGGTAAACCGGAGAGTTTAATTTTAGAGGCCATGTCCCCTGTCCAAGTTTTAAGCCAACATGCACGCCTGGCTGAATTTACTAAAGCAGAAGATCTAGCTGTCATCTTGATTGATTCAGCTGATGCATCAGCCATGTACCTGATCGATTTTAAAATCAGGGGAAAAGATTCCATTATATCTTTCCTTGGCGTGCCTGCTTCTACATGACTCATCAGCTTTTCCACCCAACACTCTAAGTTCCTTGCCACCACTGTGGAAGCCATAGCGAGTTTAAGACTGAGTGATGTAGAGTCCCAAGCCTTTTTCAGCAGGAATTCCACCCTTTTATCCATGGCGTCCTTCAGTATCCCAATATCCTCAAACGCAAGATCCCTGCGTCGAGACACCTGAGAGAAAGCAGCATCTACTCGTGGCTTCTTATTCCAGACTTCAGAATCCTTATCCTCAAAGGGGAATCTCTTCCTTAGGCTTTTAGAAAAAAAGGACCCCTTTCTGGGTCTTTCCACTCTTTTTTAATAGCATCCGATACTACCTTGTGGACTGGGAACACTTTATGTTTGGAGTCATCCAGCCCCTGGTACATTTTGTCATGGAGAGACAATTGTACCTTTTCTTCTCAAGTGTGGTATAAATTGCATTAAACAGATCGTCCACTTTGTCTAAAGAGTCCTGGTATCTAGAACTTCTGCTATCTTCTTCCTCTTCCTCCTCATCTGAATCTCTGACCGAGCGAAGAGTACTTGTCCCTTCATCGCCTGAATCCACAATATCTGACCTAGAGGTGGAAGCTTTTGGGCTAGGTGGTGATTGCTGAGGTTAAATTTGTACTGCTGGACTCTGAACCAACATGGATTTAACTGAACTCAGTGCAAACTGTCAGGGACCAAGAGAAGTTACCTCTGACCCTGCAGATACAGGCTCCTTAAGGAGGAACAAAACAAAGTATAAGTCCAAAAGGTAAAGAATCGAGGCACCACTGTACCCCTCTTACCTGGACCTGAGCGGTGTCTGGGTCGCCTGTTTCCGCCATTACTGCTGATCCCTCTTCCATCGTGAGCAGAGAAAACGCAGCTGGGTCCGTCCAATTTTTACATTTTCCGGGTCCGGCCTCATCAGCCATGGCCGGAACCGGAAGATGCCACTCGATAGGCCTGTCCCCTGGCCTCTGCGTTCCAAACGGCGTGAACCAAGCGCTGCCATGCCCCTACAGGAAGCCACGCTGCTGTGCATGACGTCACCCGCCCACCAAGACCCGGAACCAACATGCGGAGAGGAAACCGCTACCGTGGTAACATACTGCCCGGCCACCTGAGCCAAGACTTGCGGACCCCGAGCACTCGGCGCTGACTTCCTGCAGAGCCTTCGCTGCCACTGAGCATGGAGAAGCTGGGGACTCCGGAACACCCCCTGCTCGCTAGGGGGGGCTGGGATGGACTCTGCACACCAGACAGAATCACTTATAGAAGGTAAGCCTACCCCTCTCCCCTTGGAGGGTTTTAGAGGACGGCATGTGTTTCCTAATTAAGAGACGGAGCTGTGCTCTCTCCAAGGTTGTCCTGAAAGGCGAAGTTTAGAAAAAAACATTATTTTTTAGCATGTCCTAAAAACTACGTTTTTCCAACTTCATCATTAAAAACAATGTTGCCCACACACCATCGTTTTTGAAAAATGATGAACAAAGCACGTTGACGTACAACACATACGACGGCACTCTAAAGGGGAAGTTCTATTCACCTTTGGGCTGCTTTTAGCTGATTCCTTGTTAGTAAAAGATGATTCACGCTTTTTTGTCTGTTACAGCGTGATGAATGTGCTTACTCCATTATGTATGGCAGTTTTACCAGAACGAGCGCTCCCATCTCATAACTTGTTTCTGAGCATGCGCGGGTTTAAAACGTCATTTTAGCCCACTGTGAGGGATTAGCTCGGTAGCGGGTGTGTGTGACCCCCTGGATGGGTTCACTACACGCTGAACTGTACAAAAAGGCAGTAGAGGATGGTTGAAAACAAATGATATGGTTTATTTTTCCATATTGCTGGATACACGTGCAAGCATCAAAACAGCATAACCAAAACAAAACATAAAATAAACCCTTGCCACTTGGGGCGTCTACCTTCCCAACACAGGAACCTACCTATGGAGTCTGGCACAGCCTACTGCTGGGCAGACACTGCTGGTCCTACAGCAGAAAACAAAAAGTCTCTTTGATATTTCTCACACAGAAATATCCATCAGCACCTCACCTCTTCAGTAGGGTTTGTGACTGCTCCTTCACTCACACAGCCTCAGGATGCAGCAATCAGTCGTCATTCTTAGGCTATCTTTATAGGGGCTTTAATTGCTTCTTTTAGAACAGCTGAAGGCTTTTAACGCCCCAAACCTCTCTGGCCATCTCTGCAGCCGACGCCTAATAGTAATTGGTGTATTGTCTAAACAAGGCAGAAATATATCTCCCGTCTGTGACAACACACACACACACACACACACACACAAACACAGATTTACCTGACTTCCTGTCACATACCCCCCCTCTTGTTTCAACCCTAGAGTTGGGACACAGGTTGCCAGGCACGCATGCACTCAGGACAAAAAATCTGCATTCCCTATTTTAACACCGGGGCGATGCATTACGACAAAACTAAATTCCTGAAGGGCCAGGAACCACCTATTTATTCTCCTATTGGTCTTCAAATTTTGGCTGAGGTACATAAGAGGGCGTTCCTTGCTCTGTAATATACTCATTTTCAGTTGTAAACCATGCAAAACCTTAATTGGTTTTTCAATGGACACAAAGGTTTCCCTCGATAGTTCAATCCCTGAAGAACTCAGCAAATCATAACCAATACCAAGAGCTGATAACACTGTGCTCTTCAATGGATCATCCATGTGGATGCCTTCTTCAGATGTAAACACACTAAGACTGCAATCCTCCAAGGCATGGTGACACTCAAAGAAATCTGTTCTTCTATGAACTGGACTAAAGTCTGACGCATATGACCTCTGATAAACCGATGTACTAGGCAGTTTTTCTTCCCTTTGGTGCTCTAGACGGAAATCATTACTTGTCAATTCTGTATTTCCAAGTTTCTTACTTTGTGATAGTTCAGACTCACAAATATGGTGAAAATCTACCAAACCCAATGTAAGGTTTTCAGAAACTGAATCCTCGTCACTTTCTTGAACCAACTGCTTACTCTGTGCATCACTTGTTCACACATCCCTATTCTCACCAAGAACTTGACAACTGCTATCGGACACATCATTTACTGAGCTAGACAACGTTTCCTGTCTAGCAGCTACAATCCCTTTTGAAATTATGCCTATGGCTAGTTGTTCAACTATCTCCCAAAATGTTCTAGCACTTGTTTCTTTGAAACCATCAACTATTGGACACAAATTCTCATATTCTTCATTCCTTTCAAGACATTTTGAGAAAGCATCCATTAAATTAGTACAATTAGCCTCTCTGACCACTTCAGTGATGGAGGTTTCTGTCAGGGAAGCATGAATCAGACGTACAACAACAGATAAATGAATGTGAAGGCTTTATTAAAAACCAAACAGCAAGGTAAAAGTCCAAACGGATGATCAAACAGTCAGCAGAGTCTTCATGGCCGGAACCGGAAGATGCCGCTCGATAGGCCTGTCCCCTGGCCTCTGCGTTCCAAACGGCGTGAACCAAGCGCTGCCACGCCCCTACAGGAAGCCACGCTGCTGTGCATGACGTCACCCGCCCACCAAGACCCGGCACCGACATGCGGAGAGGAACATACCGCCCTGCCACCTGAGCCAAGAATTGCCAAGAATTGTGGACCCCGGGCACTCGGCGCAGAGCCTTCGCTGCCACTGAGCATGGAGAAGCTGGGGACTCCGGAACACCCCCTGCTCGCTAGGGGGAGCTGGGATGGCCTCTGCACACCAGACAGAATCACTTAGAGAAGGTAAGCCTACCCCTCTCCCCTTGGAGGGTTTTAAAGGACGGCATGTGTTTCCTAATTAAGAGACGGAGCTGTGCTCTCTCCAAGGTTGTCCTGAAAGGCCAGTTTAGAAAAAAAACATTGTTTTTCAGCATGTCCTAAAAACTAACTTTTTCCAACTTCATCATTAAAAACAATGTTGCCCACACACCATCGTTTTTGAAAAATGATGAACAAAGCGCGGTGACGTACAACACATACGACGGCACTCTAAAGGGGAAGTTCTATTCACCTTTGGGCTGCTTTTAGCTGATTCCTTGTTAGTAAAAGACGATTCACGCTTTTTTGTATGTTACAGCGTGATGAATGTGCTTACTCCATTATGAATGGCAGTTTTACCAGAACGAGCACTCCCGTCTCATAACTTGTTTCTGAGCATGCGCGGGTTTAAAACGTTGTTTTAGCCCACTGTGAGGAATTAGCTCGGTAGCGGGTGTGTGTGACCCCCTGGATGGGTTCACTATATGCTGAACTGTACAAAAAGGGTGTTCCTTGCTCTGTAATATACTAATTTTCAGTTGTAAACCATGCAAAACCTTAATTGGTTTTTCAATGGACACAAAGGTTTCCCTCGATAGCTCAATCCCTGAAGAACTCAGCGAGTCATAACCAATACCAAGAGCTGATAACACTGTGCTCTGCAATGGATCATCCATGTGGATGCCTTCTTCAGATGTAAACACACTAAGGGCCAGATTCAGGTAGATGGGCGCTTCTTTACTTTGGAGTAACGTTTCTCATTTACGTTACTCCGCCGACACTTTCGGCGCAAGTACTGTACTTCACATAGCACTTGCTCCTAAACTGGCGCCGTAGTAACGAAAATGCGCTGGCGTAACCCGACGCAAGTGGAAGTGGGTGTGATCATATTTAAATGATGGGCGGAGCCCAGCGCAGAGGCTTACGTTCAGCGCATCATCCACGGAGCATGCGCAGTAAGTGAGGCTTCACTCGCCCCCTTGTGCGCATGCTCACAACTTCCGTCGGCACCACTTCACGGGAAACGTCAGCGCAATGCGTTCCGTTGGGCGTTTAAATGCGCCCGTAGATGCGCCATTCCGGCACTAAAGTATATCCTGTTCCCCCTCCCCGCAGTGAAGTTACTTTTGTTCTGAGATGGCTGCTCCCGTTCCCCGCAAACACACAGGAGAAAGCTGAACTCTAAAGGCCAGGAGCTGTCAGCCGTCATCTCGGCTATGGAGACCTATGATGTCTTCCTCCATGGCTGTAAAAGAAACGACGGCGCATATTCACAGTTACGCGGCGCATATCAAAATACTCCAGCGCAACTCTACCTGAATCTGGCCCTAAGACTGCAATCCTCCAAGGCATGGTGACACTCAAAGAAATCTGTTCTTCTATGAACTGGACTAAAGTCTGACGCATATGACCTCTGATAAACCGATGTACTAGGCGGTTTTTCTTTCCTTTGGTGCTCTAGACGGAAATCATTACTTGTCAATTCTGTATTTCCAAGTTTCTTACTTTGTGATAGTTCAGAGGATACGACGCATGTGCGGGAGGATATATCCGCTGGTTTCCCGTACTAACCAGCGGACATATCCGACAGACAGGTTTGTAGCGGACAAATTTCAAAGCATGCTTTGAAATTTGTCCGATGGACAAACCTGTCCGCTAGCCCGTACACACGATCGGATTTGTCTGCTGAAACGGTCCATCGGACCGTTTTCAGCGGACAAATTCGATCGTGTGTACGTGGCCTAAGGCTAGTTGTTCAACTATCTTTGCCTCATAGGGCCAGATTCAGGTAGAGTTACACTGGAGTATCAGTGATTCGCCAGCATAACTCACACTTTGAGCTGGCTTATCTGTTTTCTGTATGCAGAAAACAAGATACGCCGGGATTGAGTTCAGATACGAGGGGCGTAATTGTATTTCGCCGTCGTATCGGAACTACAATTTTAAAATGGGCGCTCGGGGCGTTCCCGCTGATTTACGCCGAGAATATGTAAATCAGCGAGAGACGGCAATTCACGATCGTACGCGGGCCCGACGCAGTGACTTTCCGACGTTTCCGTAAGGGATGCGCGGCGTAAAGAAAAACATGCCCTCTAGGTGGAGTATCCTATGTTAAGTATGGCCGTCGTCATCGCGTCGAATTGAAAAAGTTTAACGTCGTTTGCGTAAAACGTCCGTGAATGGGGATTGACGTCATTGACGTTCACTGACAGAATATGGAGCATGCGCACTGACAGTCGACGCATGCGCATTATGTTCGCCGCGGGATCGCGCCTAGTTTAAATAATACACGCCCGACGCAGTGACTTTCCAACGTTTCCGTAAGGGATACGCGGCGTAAAGAAAAACATGCCCTATAGGTGGAGTATCCTATGTTAAGTATGGCCGTCGTCATCGCGTCGAATTGAAAAAGTTTAACGTCGTTTGCGTAAAACGTCCGTGAATGGGGATTGACGTCATTGACGTTCACTGACAGAATATGGAGCATGCGCACTGACAGTCGACGCATGCGCATTACGTTCGCCGCGGGATCGCGCCTACTTTAAATAATACACGCCCCCTACCCGCCAAATTTGAATACCGCCGGCTCATTTTCGCTATGCCGCCGCAACTTTAGGAGCAAGTGCTATGTGAATAACAGTACTTGCTCCTAAAGTTTCGGCGGAGTAACGTAAATGACAAACGTTACTCCATAATAAAGATCCGCTTTCCTACCTGAATCTGGCCCATAGTCTCCCAAAAATGTTCTAGCACTTGTTTCTTTGAAACCATTGACTATTGGACACAAATTCTCATATTCTTCATTCCTTTCAAGACATTTGGAGAAAGCATCCATTAAATTAGTACAATAAGCCTCTCTGACCACTTCAGTGATGGAGGTTTCTGCCACGGAAGCATAAATCAGACGTACAACAACAGATAAATGAATGTGAAGGCTTTATTAAAAACCAAACAGCAAGGTAAAAGTCCAAATGGATGATCAAACAGTCAGCAGAGTCTTCAACCGGAGCCAGGATCGATAGCCAGGAATGGGAGTCAGCCAAGCCGGAGTACGTAGCCAGAGATGGTGGTGAAACAAAGCCGGGGATCAGGAGCCAGAAGGACAGTCCGTAGGAGCCGGGTCGGTAACCAAGAACAAGCAGCATGATCACAGAAGGGTGTCAGACAAGAGGCCCAAGCAAGGAAATGGTGCAGCTGCCGTCATATATATATGCTGAGCATCCAGCTCCACCCAGTGGGAAGGGGGAGCTGCAGGGTGTGGTAGGTTATAAGAACCTCATGAAGCAAGATGGCTGCCAGCACATGTCAGCGATAAGAAGCCAGCAAGGAGGTAGAACCATGACAGTACCTCCCCCTCAAGGGCCCCTCCTCCGCGGTGCAAAAAAACGGCATCTGGGGGAAGCGCGCGTGGAAGGCTCGGAGCAGGACAGAAGCATGAACATCTGCGGAGGGAACGCAGGAACGCTCATCTGGACCATAACCACGCCAGTGGACCAAGAACTGCAACCGACCGCGGACCAAGCGTGAGTCCAGGATATCGCTCAGCTCATATTCTTCATGATCGCCCACCTGGACAGGACGAGGCCGAGGAACCGAGGAGGTGAAGCGATTGCACACCAGTGGTTTCAACAGGGAAACGTGAAACACATTGGAGACCCGCATGCCAGGTGGAAGCGCAAGGGCATAGGCAACCGGGTTCACCCTGCGGAGCACACGGAAAAGGCCAACAAAGCGAGGAGCCAGCTTGGGAGTGGGCACACGAAGGTTGAGATTGCGAGTGGACAACCATACACGGTCTCCGACCTGGTAGGAAGGAGCAGGCAACCGTCTGCGATCAGCCTGGAGCTTCTGGCGCTGCACAGAGACCTCGAGGGACCTCTGGATCTGTACCCAAGAAGCACGTAGAGCAGAAAAGTGGTCCTCCACAGCCGGTATATTTTGGGGAGAGAATGACTCCGGTAACACAGCCGGTTGGAACCCATAATTGGCCATGAAGGGAGACGTCCCAGAGGAAGAGTTAACCGCCGTGTTCCTGGCAAACTCAGCCCATGGCAGAAGGTCAACCCAATTGTCCTGATGATCGGAGACATAGCAACGAAGAAATTGCTCCAGGGCCTGATTGGATCGCTCTGCGGCCCCATTGGACTAAGGGTGGTAGGCCGAAGAGAAGGAGAGTCGAATCCCCAACTGGGAGCAAAAGACGCGCCAGAACCTGGACACAAACTGACTTCCCCGATCCGACACTATCTCCTTAGGCAAACCGTGCAACCTGGAAGACCTCCCTGGCGAAAACTGTGGCCAACTCTTGTGATGTGGGTAGTTTCTTGAGTGGAACACAGTGGCACATTTTGGAAAACCGATCCACAATCATGAGAATGACCGTATGGCCTCAGGACGCAGAAAGGTCCACAATAAAGTCCATCCCCAGGTGTGACCATGGGCGCTCCCCAGTGGTAATGGGTTGTAGAAGACCCAACGGAAGGTGCCAAAGGGGACTTATTCTGGGCACAAACAGAGCATGCCGCTACATATTCGTCAATGTCGGAGCGTAGAGAAGGCCACAACCGGGTGCACAATTCCTCAGGCATGAAGCATCTGCCGTTGGGTCTCCCAGAGGGAGCACCAGATTAAGCCGCCAAAATATGCTCTCCAAGGGGAGAGGTCAGGCTGGTGCGAATGGCAGCCAGGATCTGACTTGGAGGTATGACCGAAGTCGGTATCGATTCCTCCCTGGACAGCTCGGAGTATTGACGTGATAAGGCATCCGCCCTGACGTTCTTGGAACCGGGTAAATAGGAGACCACATAATTAAAACGTGACAGGAACAGAGCCCATCTGGCCTGACGGGGTGTCAATCTCTTGGCCTCCGAAAGGTAAGTCAGATTCTTGTGGTCTGTTAGGATAAAAACCGGAACCACCGAACCCTCGAGCAAGTGCCTCCACTCCTTGAGAGCCTGCACGATGGCCAACAACTCTCTGTCACCAATCTGGTAGTTGCACTCCGCGGGAGACAGTTTCCTGGAGTAAAACCCACAAGGAAGCAGAGGGCCCTTTGGTGTCCGACGCTGAGACAGAAGGGCGCCTACTCCGGTCTCAGACGTGTCCACCTCGAGAACAAAGGGCAACCCAGGATTGGGATGAGACAGTATCGGAGCCAACACAAAGGCAGATTTTAGAGCCTCAAAAGCCAGGATGGCCTCGGCCGGCCAGACATGGGGATTACTGCCCTTCCTGGTCAGATCAGTGAGAGGCGTGGCCAGCGTGGAGAAGTCCCTGATGAACTTCCGATAATAATTGGCGAAGCCAAAAAAGCGCTGCAGGGAACGAAGACCACTGGGCTGGGGCCACTGTAAGACTGCCGAAACCTTCTCAGGGTCCATGGAGAACCCCTCCGCGGAAATGAACCTGGGAACCTGGGAACGGTGAAATTCGCATTTCTCAAGCTTACCGAAAAGCTTGTTCTCTCGTAACCGTTGAAACACCCGCTTGACGTCCAGAATGTGGGCCTCCATGGATTCAGAGTATACCAAGATATCATCCAAATAGACCACCACACACTGCTGCAACAGGTCACGGAAAACATTGTTGATAAATTCCTGGAAGACTGCTGGCGCATTGCACAACCCAAAGGGCATAACCAGGGATTAATAATGACAGGTCCTGGTGTTAAACGCGGTCTTCCACTCGTCACCCACCTTGATCCTTACAAGGTTATATGCAGCCCTCAGGTCGAGTTTGGTAAAGACCGTGGCCCCCTTGAGGCGATCGAACAACTCGGAAATCAACGGAATCGGGTATGCATTCTTAATCGTGATGCGATTTAGGCCCCTATGGTCGATGCAATGCCTCAATTCTCCGTCCTTCTTTTTTACAAAGAAAAATCCAGCCCCTGCCGGGGAAGAGGATTTGCGAATGTGCCCCCGGGAAAGTGCCTCCTTCACATACTCCTCCTCATTCTCCGCAACCGACAGTGGATAGACCCTGCCATGAGGAGGAATAGCACCAGGTTGTAAATCTATGGCACAATCGTATGGGCTGTGCGGAGGTAAGAACCCAGCGCGCACCTTATCGAATACATCCCGGTACCCCTCATATTTAGGAGGCAACACAGAGTCCGAGGAGGTACACAACAACTTGACAGGCCCATGGATGCAACTAGCCCCACACTGTGGACACTACGAGAGGATCTCGGCCAATCTCCAATCGAAAGTCGGATTATGCTTCTGGAGCCAGGGGTACCCCAAGACCACCGAGTAGTGTGGAGACGAGATGACCTAAAGGCAGGCCAACTCCCTGTGAATGGCCCCAATGGCTATCTCCACTGGAAGGGTCTCATGAGTCACCTGCGATGGCTGGAGGGGTCTGCCGTCTATCGCTTAAGAATCAGCGGGGAAACTCGAGCCTGCAGAGGAATGGAGTTTGCGGCAGCAAAATTACTATCGATGAAAAATCCACCAGCACCAGAGTCCACCAACGCCTGGGTCGTCACCGAGCCCCCGACCCAGGAGAGAATTAGTGGTTTATCAGCACGGGAAACCGGGGACGAAGAGACTCCACCCATGATCTGCCCCCGACAGGATCTCAGGTGCGAGCGTCTCCCAGAACGGTTCGGACATGACAACCGAAAATGCCCACTGAGACCACAGTACATGCATCGGCCCTCGCGTCTCCGGGATGCCCTCTCCCCCTCAGACAGGCGAGCAAACCCCAGCTGCATGGGCTCACCCCCAGGCAAGTCAGCCTCAGGAGGCGTTGGAGGAAAGGGAGGCACGGGTGGGACAGCAAACGTAGGCGCCAATCTGTTGGGAGGCCTCCGCAGGCTCTCCTTAAAGGAAGGTCTCTCCCTGAGTCTGGTGTCAATCAATATCAGGAAAGAAATGAGAGCCTCGAGCTCCACAGGTAGGTCCTTAGCCACAATCTCATCTTTCAAGGTATCAGAGAGACCATGGGAGAAAGCAGCCACCAGAGCCTCATTATTCCAGCCCACCTCTGCTGCCAGGGTATGAAACTCGATGGCGTATTCGGCTTCCTGCTGGGATGTCTTTTTCTTTACCCCCACTTCCCACTTTTGCTGAACACTACACCCGGCTAACAGCAAAGTACCAGTCCCCTGTTTCCTTCTGCTGCACTTACCCTGCCTTTAACCCTTCTGCTGCTTCTCAACTGCCTCTGTCTGTTCCACCAAAATCCTCCTCAAGGTCGGAACCCTCTGTTTCACCACCCCTACCAGCTGTATCCATTACCTCCAACCCTATACCCATATACAAATCCTCAGTGGTGAAACCAAAGAAGAAGAAAAGGTTTTTCCAACCCACTCGATCCTGCCACTAACCCAATCTGCGCCCACTTCAGCCAACCTGCTTCAGTCTGTTCCAGTGCCAGCTGCCCAGTCTGTTCCAGTGCCAGCTACCCAGCCTATTGTTCCAGCAGCCCAGTCTGTTCCAGTGCCAGCTGCCCAGTCTGTTCCAGTGCCAGCTGCCCAGTCTGTTCCAGTGCCAGCTGCCCAGTCTGTTTCAGTGCCAGCTACCCAGCCTATTGTGCCAGCTGCCCAGTCTGTTCCAGTGCCAGCTGCCCAGTCTGTTCCAGTGCCAGCTACCCAGCCCATTGTTCCAGCTGCCCAGTCTGTTCCATTGTCAGCTGCCCAGTCTGTTCCAGTGCCAGCTGCCCAGTCTGTTCCAGTGCCAGCCGCCCAGCCTGTTCCACTGTCAGCCGCCCAGCCTGTTCCAGTGCCAGCCACCCAGCCTGTTCCAGTGCCAGCCGCCCAGCCTGTTCCAGTGCCAGCTGCCCAGCCTGTTCCAGTGCCAACTGCCCAGCCTGTTGTCCAAGTGCCAGCGGTCCAGTCCGTTCCAGTGCCAGCGGTCCAGTCCGTTCCAGTGCCATAGGTCCAGTCCATTCCAGTGCCAGCGGTCCAGTCCGATCCAGTGCCAGTGGTCCAGTTCGTTCCAGTGCCAGCGGTCCAGTCCATTCCAGTGCCAGTTGCCCAGCCTGTTGTGCCAGTTGCCCAGCCTGTTGTGCCAGTTGCCCAGCCTGACGTGTCAGTTGCCCAGCCTGACGTGCCAGTTGCCCAGCCTGACGTTGCAATGCCAACCGCCCAACTTATCGAGCCCCTGTCTGCTGCCCAGCTGGAGGTGTTCCTGTCTGCTGCCCAGCCGGAGGTGTTCCTGTCTGCTGCCCAGCCGGAGGGGTTCCTGTCTGCTGCCCAGCCGGAGGGGTTCCTGTCCGCCGCCCAGCTCGACGACCTGGAGCCTGCTGCCCAGCCTGATTTACCACCGTCTACTGATCTGCCACCATCTGTGGCCCAGTCTGGCGTCCCGGTTCCTGCCTTCCACCCAGGTGTCCTGGTTACTGGCTTCCAGCCGGACGTGCCTGGCTTCCAGTCCAATGTGCCCGACTTCCAGTCTGATGTCCCGTGCCTGACTTTAAGTTCGATGTGTCACTTTCCCAGCGCTTTCTCTGAGATCGCTGCCCTGCCTGTTTTCACCCCTAGATACCAACTTCCAGACCCTGGTGGTGGTAGGATGCAGGTTCCGTTTCCGGACTTGGGCGGCCAATGGGTTAAAAAACTTTGACCGAAAGACTTTTTGGGACTTTTCTGCATCCCAGAGGCCACCCCTTGGGGGGGGGAACTGTCATGATCTATGTCAATGCTTTGGTCACCTGCTGGTGGCACTGTTTTTCCCAGCAACAGGGGTGCAGTTCTGGTGTCCACCAGCGGGTGTCTGCCATGGGATGGACTCCTCTCTAATTAAGGGAAACTACTACAGGTATATAAGCCCGCCCTGAACTGCAGTCCAGTGCTTCAGTATTTTGCCTGTCAGCCATGTTCCTGTCTGTCCAGATACCTGTCGCCAGTTTGTTTCCTGATCTGCTCCCATTGACCCCGGCTTGAACCTTTGGACTTTGCTTCTCTCTCCTATCCTTGACCCAGGCTTGAACCTTGGACTTGCTTGTCTCTTATCCCTGCATTACCTGCTATTTGTTCACTAGTTTTGATGGCTTGACGTTTGCTGTATTTATAGTAAGCTTGCTTGTTTGGTGGGTTTTCTGTTTTTCACGTGTGCCTTAATCTCAATGAATACATATTGTTTCACCTACCTCTGTGCCTATGTTCCTTGTGCAGCCCATTGACCTGTTAACTAGTATTGGATGCCTGTGTAGACATCCCCTGACAGTTATCTTCCACACATTCTTCATTATTTATTGTTAGTCCATTCTGAGTGTTGGCTGTTTCTGTAGGACAATCATCAACTTTAACATCTTCTTGTTCCGTTTCTGCTTTGGTAATCATGGTGACACCAGGAACTCCTAACTTGGCAGAGTAGGCCCAAAGAAATGAACAGTTATCCACACAGCCCTGGCACACCATCTCATGAAACTCAACGTGCTCCGATGGAACTGCCCCTAGGTGCCGACCATGAAACCAGGCCTCACACACCACACACTGGATCATCTCATCTGGGGTCTCATCCTCAGGATCGGGTTGCGGTCTCTTACATGTGCAGTACATGCCAAAGAAATTGTCATTGTAATTATTAGCCAGGTTTTTCTTCTCTTTATCCGGATATAACTTGCTGCTGTTTAAATTTGGCATTTCCACAATCGCAGCGAAAGTTCCTCTTGGTATAGAGCTCAAACAGGTCGTGGCCTTCATGACACTTGTATGCACAGGCCAGACATATCCCAGCAAGCTCCTCTTTATCCGGGGTGCAGGTACTGCAGGCGTACAGCGCTTGTCTCTTCACATAACCCAGGGGGTAGGAGCACTTTTCGGAATCGCTCCCCGCCAGCTCAGCAGACGCCTCATCCTGCAGGGTGTCATCCTCCTCTTCATCTTCTGCACCACTTTCAATTTCTGCAAGCTCTTCGCTGTCAGAATCATCACATGGTAGAAGATGGAAATCCTCAACCCCGGCCTCATTTTCTTCATTTTCTCTGTTGGTGAAAGAACCGGAACAGAGAGCAACTGCTTCAGACATTAGGTCACTTTTCTCATTTTCAGCATGAGCCTTTGTACAACTAAAAGATTCTTGCTTTGAACCATCATCTTGACAGACAAATTTTCCAGAGCAGAGTCCCAGTAACTCATCCACAGCCCCTATCTTGGAGCCATTTGCATCAGGCTGGCTGGTGTTGGATTGTGATTCCTTAAACTTTCCTGAGCAGAGATCTAACAGTTCGCCCATATTTGCATCCATAGCATTCTCATCCATACTGTCCATCACAAGTCTTTGCTTGGCAGAGCTGTACTTGCTCCTGTTGCGGCCAACATTTAGAAAACCATCAGCATGCGTGACAACGATCTCTTTGTTGTAATCCTCATCACTCCAAAGTAAGCTTTCCGTGCAAGAATCACTGAGCGTCTCCTCATCACTTAGTCTTGTATATGTACGGCATCTATGATCGCTGCTTTTACCGGAAACACGGGACCTTATAATCACTGTTGAGCTTTGAAGGTTGTATTTTTTTTGATGAGAGCTCCTTAGAAACCTCTATGTTCTCTTCACTACCAGACAGCTCTGACTTTGCTTTTTTTTTCTTCTTTTTCTTCTTTGACTTCAGACTCAAGAAATCTTTGAACTTTTCTCTTACTTTTTCTTTAACACTTTCAGACAGCTTGTCTGGCTTGCGATGAGACTTCTGGATTAAGTTCTCCTTGCTTTTGTCTTTTAGGGAAGGTCGGTGGGAATTTTAACTGTTTGTGGTGCGTCTTCTCTTTGAGCTTTGCTGACTGGCCTTTTCGTGAGCTAAAGAGCCTCTTGTCTGCATATGCCTCGTGACAGGACTCTGATCCTGGTCTGACCTGTCAATGCCATGGAAATACTTCATATGGTAATGCAACAATTTGGCTTTGAGAAAAGATCTGGAGCAATCCAAAATCTTGCCCTTAAACTTGTTGGGTTCCAGTTCCAAGGTAACAGCTTTGGTAGCTGGATCATCAATTTTCTTCAAAGTATTTGCTAAAGGTTCTCTACTGTATTTAGCAGAACTGTCAGACCGTTGTTTCAGCTTCATAGGAGCTGCTACTGCGGGGACAGCCGGGACCTCCTCAGCATCTTCTTGTACATGAGGGTCTTTCTCTGGTTTGGTCTCGTCTGGTTTGACCTCTGGAACGCCATTCACAACATTGGATTCCACAGGCTTTACAGACTCTTCTACTACTAATGGCGGCTCCTTTACTTCGGGAGTTTCAGGCTCTGCCAGGGCACACTCCTCTGGCTCCACTTCTTGTTCCTCTGGTGAAGTACTACACTCTGGTGATGATTCCATCTCAACAACAGACGTGGTAACCTCCATAGCATTATGGTCCTCTGGATTCTCAATCAGAGAGGGCTTGCTATCCTTTTCCTCTGTTCTCTCAAATTGTTTCATGATGGCCTCCCAAACTACCATGCTCTCTCGGTGAGCCTGTCTTTGAGCTGCAAGGCTCTCTTGGTGAGCCCGTTGTTGAGCTGCAAGGCTCTCTTGGTGAGCCCGTTGTTGAGCTACAAGGCTCTCTTGGTGAGCCTGTTGTTGAGCTGCGTGAGTTTGTTGTTAAGCTGCAAGGCTCCGCTGCAAAACCTGCATTCATCTGCTGTTGATTTGCATTTGCTATAACCATCTGTTTTAGCATCTCCTCCATTTTGGGTTTACTTTAACTGCCCGCGGCACTCCACCATGTGTGAGGGATTAGCTCGGTAGCGGGTGTGTGTGACCCCCTGGATGGGTTCACTACATGCTGAACTGTACAAAAAGGCAGTAGAGGATGGTTGAAAACAAATGATATGGTTTATTTTTCCATATTGCTGGATACACGTGCAAGCATCAAAACAGCATAACCAAAACATAAAATAAACCCTTGCCACTTGGGGCGTCTACTTTCCCAACACAGGAACCTACCTATGGAGTCTGGCACAGCCTACTGCTGAGCATACACTGCTGGTCCTACAGCAGAAAAGTCTCTTTGATATTTCTCACACAGAAATATCCATCAGCACCTCACCTCTTCAGTAGGGTTTGTGACTGCTCCTTCACTCACACAGCCTCAGGATGCAGCAATCAGTCGTCATCCTTTGGCTATCTTTATAGGGGCTTTTAACGCCCCAAACCTCTCTGGCCATCTCTGCAGCCGACACCTAATAGTAATTGGTGTATTGTCTAAACAAGGCAGAAATATATCTCCCATCTGTGACAACACACACAGATTTACCTGACTTCCTGTCACATACCCCCCCTCTTGTTTCAACCCTAGGGTTGGGACACAGGTTGCCAGGCACGCATGCACTCGGGACAAACCATCTGCATTCCCCATTTTAACACCGGGGCGATGCGTTACGACAAAACTAAATTCCTGAAGGGCCAGGAACCACCTATTTATTCTCCTATTGGTCTTCAAATTTCGGCTGAGGTACATAAGAGGGTGTTCCTTGCTCTGTAATATACTAATTTTCAGTTGTAAACCATGCAAAACCTTGTAAAACCTTGCAGCATGCTCAATTTTTTTTGTCGTTTTTGAGAAGATGTGAAGCCCACACACGATCATTTTAAATGACGTTTTTAAAAACGTATTTTTTTTTCCATGTCGAAAAATGATCGTGTGTACGCGGCATTACTGATAGTATAGTATACGTCAGTGTCAGTCCTATCTTCACTCCAGGCTGCTTATTCAAATTATTGCAGTCAGTTTGTAGCCCTTGCTTTTATCTTATTGCTAATTGCCTAAGCTCTCTCACCTGTATTGCTTGAAATTGCCTCCTCTCCACCTTTCCCAGCCCCACCACCCACCACAGGCTGTTCATGTGAACTGCTCGACGTCCAGAAAGGGAACTCGGCTTCGCCGCCGACTCCATTGCAAACGATGCTCGCTTGTCCACGCTGTGCATCGCGCACCCGTCGACCAGGGAGGTTAATGCACATGCGGGCACCAGTACAAACGTCAGGAGGCGGTCACGGGATGCCGCTGACGCGATAGGGAATCCTGAAAGTCAGGGAGGTAGAGGGAAGGGCAGGGCCAGCCCTACCATGGGACCCGATGGTACCTCGGTCCCAGGCGGCACTTTCAGGGAGCAGCAAATTGCCGCCTGCCAGCCAGCTCCGCTGCACCTGTGCCTGGGTTTCCACCTGCCGGAAACCCGGGCACACGTACCTGTTCTGTGGCAGCCGAATCCCTGGCTGCTAGAGGGGTGCACGATCATCCTGTGCCTGCTATGTTCACACTACTACTGCCTAAAAACACTGGTGCGCTCTGTGTTTGAGCTGAGCTGAGCTCAGCAATTGGCAGCGGCGGGTGTCCTGTGATTGGCTGAGCAGGTCATATGCAGGATGGATGGCGGACATGAGGCTCTGTGAGGACAGGAGCTGGACAGTGACACATGTGGTTGCAGGCTGAACTGTAGTATCTGTGGACAATCGCGCCTGCCCTGCATGCTCCTAACTGGCTGTGTGTCACTATCTCCTGAGGTCCGTCTCTCTCATCTTCTCTGTCAGCCACTCCCTCTCCTCCTCAATGTCAGCCGCCCTCCCTCCTCCTCCTCAATGTCAGCCGCCCCTCCTCCTCCTCCTCAATGTCAGCCGTCCCCTCTCTTCCTCAATGTCAGCCGCCCCCCCTGCTCCTCAATGTCAGCCGCCCCCCTCCTCCTCCTCAATGTCAGACGTCTCCCCTCCTCCTCCTCAATGTCAGCCATCCCCCTCCTCCTCAATGTCAGCCGCCCCCCCTTCTCCTCAATGTCATCCGCCCCCTTTCCTCCTCAATGTCAGCCGCCCCCCCTCTCCTCAATGTCAGCCGCCCCTCCTCCTCCTCAATGTCAGCCGCCCCCTCCTTCTCCTCAATGTCAGCCACCCCCCTCCTCCTCAATGTCAGCTGTCCCCCCTCCTCCTCAATGCCACCCCCTCCTTCTCAATGTCAGCCAAGCCCCCTCCTCCTCAATGTCAGCTGCCCCCCCTCATCAATGTCAGCTGCCGCCCTCTTCCTCTATGTCAGCTGCCCCCTCCTCCTCTATGTCAGCCGCCCCCTCCTCCTCTATCTCAGCAGCCCCCCCTCCTCTTCTATGTCAGCCGCCCCCTCTTTTTTGTCAGCCGCCTCCTCTTCTCTCTGTCAGCCGCCCCCCTCTTCTCTGTCAGCAGACCCCCCCTTCTCTGTCAGCAGACCCCCCTCTTCTCTGTCAGCAGACCCCCACTCTTCTGTCAGCAGACCCCCCCTCTTCTCTGTTATCTCTCTGCTGCCTGCCTTCACTCTGGGACACAGCAAATGGCAATCCGCTACATGTGGCAGGTGAAGTGGCAAGTGACAATCTGCTACGTGTGGCAGGTGACATTGTGGCAAGTGACAATTTTCAAGGTGTGGCAAGTGACAATCTGCTACGTGTGAAAAGTGACGTTGTGCCAAGAGGCAATCTGCTACGTGTGGCAAGTGACAATCCGTTATGTGTGACGTCGTGGCAAGTGACAATCCGCAATGTGTGGCAGGTGACTTTGTGGCAAGTGACAAAAAACATAATGTGCGACGTTGTGGCAAGTGACAATCTGCAACGTGTGGCAAGTGACAACCAGCAATGTGTGGCAGGTGACGTTGTGGCAAGTGACAAAACGCAATGTGTGACGTTGTGGCAAGTGACAATACGCAATGTGTGGCAGGTGATGTTGTAGCAAGTGACAAAACGCAATGTATGACATTGTGGCAAGTGATAATCCACAATGTGTGGCAGGTGACGTTGTGGCAAGTGACAAAATGCAATGTGTGACGTTGTGGCTAATGACAATCTGCAACGTGTGGCAAGTGACAACCCGCAATGTGTGGCAGGTGGCGTCGTGGCAAGTGACAATCCTCAATCTATCAGCTCCCCCTCTTCTCTGTCATCTCTCTGCTGCCTGCCTTCACTCTGGGACACAACAAATGTCAATCCGCTACATGTGCCAGGTGAAGTGGCAAGTGACAATCTGCTATGTGTGGCAGGTGACATTGTGGCAAGTGACAGTTTTCAAGGTGTGGCAAGTGACAATCTGCTACGTGTGACAGGTGACGTTGTGGCAAGTGGCAATCCCCTATGTGTGGCAAGTGACAATCCGTTATGTGTGACGTCGTGGCAAGTGACAATCCGCAATATGTGGCAGGTGACTTTGTGGCAAGTGACAAAAAACATAATGTGCGACGTTGTGGCAAGTGACAATCTGCAACGTGTGGCAACCAGCAATGTGTGGCAGGTGATGTTGTGGCAAGTGACAAAACGCAATGTATGACGTTGTGGTAAGTGACAATCAGCAATGTGTGGCAGGTGACATTGTGGCAAGTGAAAAAATGCAATGTGTGATGTTGTGGCTAATGACAATCTGCAACGTGTGGCAAGTGACAACCCGCAATGTGTGGCAGGTGGCATTGTGGTAAGTGACAATCCGCCAGTGGCGTATCTAGGGTATGGCAGCCATGGAAAGTGCCATGGGCGCCATATGAAGGGGATGCAGTTGAGTGGCTGGACAGCACGGCACTTACCAGGGTCTGAGGGTCACTTCTTCCCTCCTCCCGAGCATAGGCAGGATCTTCTTATCAGCACCTTTGAATGAATGAATGAATGAATGAAGAACTTGTATAGCGCAGCACATGCGAAGTAAATCGCCTCTGGGCGCTTGTTGTTCCTGTCTCCTTTGAGGTCAAAAGAGATGAGTCTTAATCTTTCTCCTGAAGACTAAGTAGTTCTCCTCCAGTCGAATGCTGGCTGGTAAGGCGTTCCATAGTCTGGGACCTTGGACAGCGAATCTCCTGTCTCCTTTGGACTTGTATCTGGCTTTCGGTATCTGAAGCCGATTTTGATTGGTGGATCGTAGAATACGATTGGGATTGTAAATTTTTAATTTTTCGCATAGATAATGGGGAGCATTCCCATGGATACATCTATGCATTAGACAGAGTGCTTTAAAGGTGATTCTGTCTTTGACTGGTAGCCAGTGAAGGGATCTCAGTGAAGGTGAGATTGATTCCCATGGTTTTTTCCCAGTCACAAGTCTGGCGGCCGTATTTTGAACGACTTGAAGACGAGCGATTTGGTACTTGGGGAGTCCGAGGTAAAGGGCATTTGCATAGTCCAATCTGGAGTTTACAATCGCTCCCACCACGACCGCTATGTCTTTCTTGGGAATAAAAGGCGTGAGTCTGCGTAGTAGGCGCAGCAGATAGTGAGATCCGCTGACTACTGCCCCTATTTGTGCGTTCATTGTCATGTCGAAGTCAAAGATGACCCCAAGACTTTTGACTTTGGCGCTAGGGGTGATGACTTTGCCCAGAATGGGCGGGGGGATCCAGGTTGTTGTCGATTGATTCCTACGCTTGGCGTGAAACAGAAGAAGTTCTGTTTTCGCTCCGTTGAGTTTGAGATAACTCTTTGTCATCCAGTCCTCTATCAAAGAGAGACATGTCTCTAGGTTGAGGTGGTGATCCTTTTTATTGCAAATGTGTAAGTACAGTTGCGTGTCATCTGCGTAAGAGTGATATAGCAGTTTTTGGCTGCTGATGATTTCAAAAAGAGGACGCAGATAGATGTTGAATAACATCGGCGACAGGGGAGATCCTTGAGGGACCCCGCACGATAATGTGCGTTGTTCCGAAGTGAATGGTCCTAGCTTAACTATTTGCGATCGGTTTTCCAAAAAAGAGGAGAACCAAGATAGATCGCTTTCTGCGACTTTGGCTATTTTAGCCAGCCGAGTCAATAACAGCTTGTGATCAACTGTATCAAAGGCTGCGCTTAGGTCCAGCAGAACCAGAAGAGAAGATTCTCCTTCGTCTGCGGCCTCGAGAACGTCGTCCCATATCTTAAGCAATGCTGTTTCCGTCCCGTGTCCGGGATGGAATCCTGATTGCAATGGGTCGAGTAAGTTGTGGGTATCTAGATGCTGTTGCAGCTGCTGTACCACTGCTTTCTCCATTACCTTGGAGAGAACATTTAGGCCTGTTATGGGGCGCCAGTTGAGTGGATCCTTAGGATCCAGGGTGGCTTTCTTCAAAATGGGTTAAATGAAGCCCTCCTTCAGCTGGGAGGGCATTTTGCCCTCCCTGAAGGATTGGTTAATAAGCTGCGTGACCGGAGGTGCCAGGATGTCGGCGCATTCCTTCAGCAGTTTGGTGGGGATAATATCATTTGGCGCAGTGCTGTTGCGCAGAGTGCCAATGATATTTTTAGTGGTCTGAATGGAGATGGGTTCCAGCGTGAACTCACCAAACTGTGGTGAATTGCTGCCGGTGCTGTGTAAATGACTACTGGGGGGGGGGCTGGGAGAGCGATTGTTTTGCTGAATGCTTTGCCGGATTGCCATAATTTTGTTAATGAAGCAATCCGATAACTCATCGCAAAATTCTTGTGTGTCCAAGTTGGGGGCTTCAAGACATTCTGGATTCATGGTCTGAGTGACCAGCTTGAAGAGTTCGCGGGGGCGATTTAGGGCACCATTGATAGCCTCAGAAAAATTGTTTTTCTTGGCTTCGAAGATTTGCTTGTAGTATTTTCTGGTTATTGCCTTGTAGATCGAGAGGTTCTCATCTGAAGAGTTTCTTTTCCAGGCTGCTTCTGCCCTTCTGCGCTCTTGCTTCAGTAACGCCAGCTGGTTGTGAACCAGCCAGAGTTATTTTTCCTGATCTGGGTCTTTCGTTTCGGTGCTATCAAGTCAGCTGACTGCAATAGTGCTGTGTTTATGGCCTCCAGTGTTTCTGCCGCTGTTTGGTGCGGCTGAATTGTGTTTAATTTTTTCCCTAACGTGGCTTTGAAGAGTTCCGAATGGAGCTTCTTCCGACATCTGGTCCAGTGTGTTGTCACTGGATTTGATGTTTTTGGGGGGGGGGAATTCGGAAATAATGAATTTAATTGCATGGTGATCTGACCATGGCAATGGTTCATTTTCCAAGATTTTTATTTCCAGATCTTGTCTGAAAATAAGATCGAGCGTGTGACCTGAAGCATGTGTGGGCCCACATACTAGTCGCTGAAGCCCTAATCCTTCCAGGTGGTCAATGCAGCGTTGGCAATGGGGTCTTGCGGGGAGTTGGCCCAGAGGTTGAAGTCCCCGAGCAGCAAAAGGTGTTTGCTATTCAGGGTATAGGTGGAGACAAAGTCCGTCAAAGATGGGAGCAGCTGCGACTTAGGGCCAGGTGGCCTATAGCAGAGTAGAATCCGGACGGTCTCCTGGCCGTTTACTTGCAGTTGAAGAGTAAGGGTTTCCATGAACGGAAGAGGGTTTTGGAGGCTTGGTTTTGTGATCGCAAGACGCGTCTTATGGATCACCGCCAGTCCTCCTCCTCTTTGCCCTATTCTGTTTTCTGTAATAATACGGTAGTTTTCTGGCACCAATTCTCCTAGAATGGTGTTACAGTCGGCTGTGAGCCAGCTCTCTGTAATGAAGAGGCAGTCTACGTCGTGTTGTAGAATGAAATCATGGATTTCAAGTCAGTGTTTTACTGCCGATCTTGTGTTGATCAGAGCACATGAAATGCGCTTAGGTTGGGGTAAACGGCTAAAATTTTTGACAGTCGATCGTCGATCGATCCTCAAAAGGTGCTCAATTCTTAGGGTCTTTTTGGTGATGGCTGGCAGTATTGCGGCGAAACGCCTCAAATTCCAAATGGTTTCTGCGGAGTACCGCAGATTAGCCATGGTCGCCATTCACCGGGGGAAAAGTTGTTCCTTTTGGTGGCGATGAAGAGAGGATTCAGTGAATCCTCCCGGCTTGGTCCAGAGGAAGGCAAAAAAACCCTAACCATGCTATGCCAATTTGCTTTGGTAGGGGAAAAAATTCCTTCCTGATCCCTGAAAGGCGATCGGGCGAACCCCTGGATCAAGTACTATTAAGTTGTGAAAAAGGGGGGTGGGGGGGGGAAAGCTGACACTGCTGCTGGGTGTACCAAGATGGCCGCCGACCAGGAGCAGGGCCTGGGACCCAGGCTGGTGTGTAGCCAGCTGGGTGGATTGGTGAGCCAGGGGGGGGCTGGTTGTTGAGGCCAGGGGTGGATGAGTACCTACAGGGGCTGGGGGTGAGCTCCTGGGGGCTACTACAGGTGATTTGGCCGAGAATGCGTCACGCCGCTAGGCCGCTAGGCCGCGGATGAAGCCGCGGCCTTTCCTAAGATGCGGCGGCCGCGAATCAGTAACGGCCGCCAATCGGTTCCAATCGGTTCCAGGGGAAGTGATGGAAAGTAGGGCCTACCTGGGAGGATGTCTGGAGAAGAAGGAGAGAGCTGTGAAAAGATCCTGCCTGCCTAGCTGATGCTGTCCCTGGGGAGAGCCGACTCGTTTGAGAGCGTCCTGCTCTCACTGTCCCTAAGGTGAGCCGACTAAGGTGAGAGCGTCTGCTGCACGTCTGCTTGCACACCTCACACCTTTGCTAATGGACAATGGCAGCGCTATCCCTGCTGCGTTCAGCCACAGCCCTCCCCTGTTCTCCCAGGCTCTCCCATCCCATCTGGTCGGATTGGCAGCGCACAAAGAAGGGGAACGTCAGTTTTTCCCTCTCCTCTGTGAAAACGGAGGCCTTAAGTGATTGCAGTATTGGTTCTCCATTGATTTCTCCATAAAGAGGATATGTCACTACCCAAGGTATCATAAGGGATGATAAATATCACTAGTTTTGTAAGCTGTTTTTTTTTGTTAAGGTTATCTGAAAGATGGGTTTCAAATGTTTTCGACAGGAGCGCAGTTTCAGTGCTTGCCATAGGCGCTATTTACACTAAATACGCCTCTGCAATCCGCAATCTGTGATGTTGTGGCAAGTGACAATCTGCATCTGAATGCAGGTGATGTGGCAAGTGACACGCTCGGGGCTCCCACTGATTATGCATTATGGTGATTTGAACTATTCGATATATTATATAACAAAGTAATAATAGAAATGATGCACTAACAATTGCGCGGTCGTGCAATGCTGTACCCAAACAAAATGTACGTCCTTTGTTTCCCACAAATAGAGCTTTCTTTTGGTGATATTTCTTTATCAGTTTAGGCCAATATGGGCCAGATTCAGGTAGATTGGAGCATCTTTGCTCTGGAGTAACGTTTCTCATTTACGTTACGCTGGCGAAATTTTAGGAGCAAGTGCTGTTATTCATGAAGCACTTGCTCCTAAAGTTGCGGCAGCGTTAAGTTGTGAAAAAGGGGGGTATCGCAAATGAGCCGGCGGAATTCAAATTGGGCGGGTACGGGGCGTGTATTATTTAAAATAAGCACGATCCCGCGGCGAACGTACTGCGCATGCGTCGACTGTCAATGCATCCCAGTGCGCATGCTCCAAATTCTGTCAGTGAACGTCAATGACGTCAAATCCCCATTCATGGACGTTTTATGCAAGCGACGCGATTATTATTTTTTTCGACGCGATGACGACGGCTATACTTAACATAGGATACTCCACTAGGGGGCTGCTTTATCTTTACGCCGCGTATCGCTTACGGAAACATCGGAAAGTCACTGCGTCGCGCCCGAATACGATCGTGAATTTGCCGATTCCCGCATATTTTTTCAGCGTAAATCAGCGGGAACGCCCCCGGCACCATTTTTAAATTAAAGTTGCGATGCGATGGCGAAATTCAATTACGCCGATCGCATCGGAACTCCAACCCGGCGTTTCTTGTTTTCTGGTTACAGAAAACAGAAACGCCGGCTTAAAGTGACAGTTAGGCTGGAGTATCACTGATACTCCAGCCTAACTCTACCTGAATCTGGCCCTATGTGTTCTTCTACATATGTTTGGTAAAAATAACGCAATAAGTGTATATTGATTAGTTTGCGCAAAAGTTATAGCGTCTACAAAATAGGGGATAGATTTATGGCATTATTATTATTTTTTTTTATGTTTTACCAGTAATGGCGGTGATTTTCAATTTTCAGTGAGACTGCCACATTGCGGTGAACAGATGGGACACGTTTGACACTATTTTGGGACCAGTGACATTTATACAGCGATTTGTGCTATACAAATGCATTGAATACTGTGTAAATGTCATTGGCAGGGAAGGGTTTAAATGTGTTACCTGGGAGGTGTTTCTAACTGGGGGGATGGGACTAACAGAAGGAGGAGAGAGATCTCTGTTCCTAATTACTAGGAACAGCAGATCTCTCCCCTCCCCTGTCAGAATGGGGATCTGTCTGTTTACATTGATAGATCCCCATTCTGGCTCTCTGGAGCGATCGTGGGCGGCCGGCTGACATCGCGGCCACACATAGGTCCTTTTTTACTCCCATATACATGTATAGAGCCATGACAGGTCCTCTTGATATTCCTACATACATGTATTGAGACAAGGCACGTCCTTTTACACTCCTATACAAATGCATAGAGCCCTGTCAGGTCCTTTTAAACTCCTTATATACATGTATGGAGCCATGATCGGTCCTCTTTATATTCCTACATACATGTATAGAGCCAGGACAGGTCCTCTTTATACTTATATATACATGTATAGTGCCATGACCATTATACTTCTATACATGAATAGAGCCATGACAGGTCCTCTTTATATTCCTACATACATGTATTGAGCCATGACACGTCCCTTTATACTCCTATATACACACATGTATAGAGCCCCCACGGGTCCTCTTATACTCCTACATAAATGTATAGAGCCATGACAGGACTCTTTATATTCCTACATACATGTATTGAGCCATGGCAGGTCCTCCTTATATTCCTACATACATTGATGTAGACTCATTAATTAATTGTTTTCCATGATACAATCTCAGGGTTACCCATTTCTGCGGCTGATTTCAAATTAAATTATATGATGAAACATGTAGAGAACAGAGAGACAAACTACATGCTCACCTTTTTGGTTTCTCAGCCCAAGAGAGAGAGCTCTAGCCCCCAGCTCCTGTTTTATTAAAACATACAAGATCACAAACATGCATTCTCATTGGTCAACCCATACACGTCACACCCACCCCGTCATTACAGCCAATCTCTTTTTACACGATTCAAAGTTCCTTTAGTCATCGAAGGCGAGAATTTCCTTCAACGTCTCTGAGTGCGGAGGAGGGAGTGGGTTGGCTTCCTTTTGAAAATTCCTTCTCATAGTAGTTTCTCTCCAGGAAAGGCTTGGAATGTGAAGCCATTTAGGAATGGAATGGAATTCCTCGTAAAAAGTCCATCTGTATGTCCACAGAAACCTCAGAGTGAAGGGGGGGAGGGTTGAAGCTCTTGAAAGTCCATAAGAGTGAGGCATCCAGGAATACAGCTGACATGTCTTTTCAAGGAAAATATACACTTCATTTCAGTGGTTATAATCATAACATAAGATAACATTTTCATTTTGATTCACGTCTATCACAATCCCCCCTAAAATGAATATTTTAACAGGTAAGGACGGTAATGGAGGACACGGTCAATACAACAAAACATTATCGTAACCAATATAAGCAGAAACAAAAATTGCTATACCTGAGTACAAATGTGTTATCACCCAAAATTACTGTCCCCAGGTAACATTCTAAATGAACCCCCCTTGTTCATTAGCTGCAGGAGCACACACGGCGCACGTCTCCCTATCAGTAGGGCGTGTATGCTTTGGCTCCAGGCAGGGAGGCAGGCAGGTCTGTCCCAGCCCAACCCAGCTTCTCCACAGCTCACCCAGGACTAGCAGCGCTCCTCTCCCTTCTGCACTATCCCTGGCTTAAAGGTAAGCACTTGCCTGGTCTGTCCGGACTACCCTCACCCCCCCCCCCCGGGACTGGATGCGGCCGTCCTTCTCAGGATAGCCGCGGTTTCTCAAAGCCCCGGGGAACGGACAATCGGCACCCCCCCCGGCATCCCACACACCATCTCGCTGCCCCCCTCGCCCCTCAGCCATCCCCCTCTCAACACCTCACCACCGCACCCCTCCACCGCTACGATCGCTGCCACAGGCGCGGGGAGGCATCCCAGGAAAGTCCGCGGCTTTACACGCGGCCTAGCGGGACTCCCCTCCCTCGCGCCAAATTAAAAATTAAATAAAAACATGCACCATCCGCCTCTGGCCCCCCGAGGACTCCCCCCCACTGTACCCTTACAGGCCCCTACGCTCCCCCCGTGGTCCCCCGTACCTTAGCCCCTGGCTCGGGCCTAGTCCCGGTCGGCGGCCATCTTGGTACACCCACAGGATAAAAACACATCACCCACACCCCCCCCCTCAATCCCCCTTGCACAGGCCATTTCAATTTGGAAACTGGTTACTGCTGCCAACCCCCATCCATAAAGATATTGATCCAGGGTTGTGACCGATCGCCTATTGGGATCAGGAAGGAATTTTTTCCCCAGTCAAGGCTGATTGGCGTAGCACACCTGGGGTTTTTCGCCTTCCTCTGGACCAAATTCAGGGAGGAAGGACATAGAGAAGTGACAGGGTCGCTTGTTTATTCCTCCCCCAGCACCCAACAGCCCCATAATTAGCAATACCCCCCTGTGTTTTCTGCAAACATGGGTTATCTGAAATACTCTGTAGAAGCCATCTGGCAATTAAAGCCATTTGCCTCAACACTTCCAACGGTTACCGAAAAAGCCCTAAAGAGCGAACAACTGTTAAGAATCAATCGACGATTAACAGGAAAAAATCGCATCGGATCACATCAGCCCAAACGCATATCCTGCGCCTTGGTCAATACTAGATCGGCAGTAAAACACCGGCAAGAAATCTATGATTTCATCCTGCAAAATTATCTAGATTGCCTCTTTATCACAGAAAGCTGGCTTACAGACGATTGCAACACCATTCTGGAAGAATTGGTGCCTGCAAATTATCGCATCCAAATGCAGGACAGAGTGGGGCAAAGAGGGGGAGGTCTGGCGATGATCCACAAGATTCACCTCTCGATCACCAAACCAGTCCTCCAATACTCGCTTCCATTCATGGAAACCCTCACTCTTCAGCTGCAAACAAACCCCCAAGACACGGTCCATATGCTACTCTGCTATAGACCACCAGGCCCAAAAATGCACCTTCTCACGTCATTAACAGAATTAATCTCCTCTTACACCCTAAGCATCAAACACCTTTTGGTGCTTGGGGATTTCAACCTCTGGGCCAACTCCTCGTTGGACCCCGTCGCTGACGCCTGCATCGACCATCTGGAAGGACTAGGTCTGCAGCAATTAATACGAGGCCCCACTCATGCCTCAGGCCATACCCTCGATCTCATTTTCAAACAGGATTTGGAAATCGAGATCGGGGAAAATGAGCCACTACCATGGACCGATCACCATGCCATTAAATTTAAAATCGCCAATCACCCCAGGCCAAATAAAATAAGAAAACCGGTGATAACTCACTGGACTAGATCTCAGAAGAAGCTCCACTCGGAACTCTTCAAAATGACTAGGAAATAAAATAAACACAATACAACATAAACAAACAGCAGCAGAAACACTTGACGCCATTAACAAGGCGCTACTTCAGTCCGTCGACTGGGTGGCACCAAAACGCAAAACTTGCATCCGGAAAAACAACGCCGGCTGGTTTAATGACCAGCTGACGTTGTTAAAGCAAGAGCGTAGAAGAGCAGAAGCTGCGTGGAAAAGGAGCTCTTCAGATAGAAACTACACCATTTATAAGACAATAACAAAAAAAATATCATAAAGAAATCTTTATGGCAAAAAAAAAATCACTTCGCCAACATCATCACCAAGGCCCTAAACCACCCCCGCGAACTCTTCAAGCTGGTTTCACAGTCGATGAGAGCCCCGCAATGCTGATTCACAAGAATTTTGCAACAAACTATCGGATTATTTCATTAACAAAATTGAAAAAATCCGGCTAAGCATTGAGCAAAATGGAATCTGCTTGAATCCCGCCCCGAATCCCAAACCCTGATACCATTATATACCCGCCTCAATCACCGAAATTCACCTTAAAACCTACCTCAATTGCTGCCACTAAAAAAATCATTGGGACTCTGCGCAACAGCACAGCACCCAATGACATCATTCCCACTAAACTGCTGAAAGAAAGTGCCGATATATTGGCACCAGCTATCACGCAGCTTATAAATCAATCATTCAAGGAGGGCATGGTACCCCCTTGTTGAAACAAGGTACCATAAAACCGATCCTGAAAAAACCCACCCTTGACCCTAAAGACCCAAACAATAGGAGGCCCATAACGGATCTAAATGTCTTCTCCAAAATAATGGAGAAAGAAGTTGTACAACAGTTAAAACAGCATTTAGAAACCCAAAAATTACTTGATATGTTTCAATCAGGCTTCCGTCCGGGTCACGGAACTGAAACTGCTCTGGTAAAAATATGGGATGACGTCCTAGAGGCCGCAGATGAAGGAGAATCTTCTCTCCTGATCCTGTTGGACCTAAGTGCGGCCTTTGACACGGTTGACCATGGACTACTACTCACTAGACTAGCTGAAGTGGCCAAAGTCACGGAAGCGGATCTACCTTGGTTCTCCTCCTTCTTGGAAAACAGATCACAAACAGTGAAATTGGGATCTTTCACGTCAGAAATGCATATGGTATCATGCGGAGTCCCTCAGGGATCTCCCTTGTCACCGGTACTGTTCAATATCTATCTCCGTCCCCTGTTTGAGATCATCAGCAACCAGAAGTTACTTTACCATTCCTACGCAGACGACACTCAACTGTATCTCCGCGTCAGTGATGTAAAGGATCACTCCCTTGAATTAGAGAGATCCCTCACTCTTATAGATAACTGGATGTCATCCACTTATCTAAAACTCAATGGTTCAAAAACAGAGCTTCTCCTGTTTCACGCGAACAGGAAAAGTCTCCTCACCTCAACTTGGACCCCACCGCCCATCCTGGGAAAAATTATCGCTCCGAGCACTAAAGTCAAAAGTCTCGGAATCATTTTTGACTCCAACATGACAATGGATGCACAAATTGGGTCGGTAGTCAGCGGATCCCATCATCTGCTGCGCCTGCTACGCAGACTTACCCCTTTTATCCCTAAAAAGGACATTGCAGTCGTGGTGGGAACAATCATCAATTCCAGACTCGACTATGCAAATGCCCTCTATTTAGGACTCGCCAAATACCAAATCACTCATCTGCAAGTCGTTCAAAATACGGCTGCTCGATTAGTGACTGGTAAAAAAAACGTGGGAGTCGATCTCCCTTTCGCTTAGATCCCTTCACTGGCTACCAGTGAAAGACAGAATCACTTTTAAGGCACTCTGCCTTACACATAAGTGTATTCAAGGAAACGCTCCCCAATATCTATGCGAAAAAATAAAAGCCCATAACCCCAATCGCACTCTGCGATCCACAAATCAAAATCTACTGCTACATACCCAAAGCAAGATACAAGTCCAAAGGAGATCGGAGATTTGCTGTCCAGGGACCTCGACTGTGGAATGTACTACCAACCACCATCCGACTGGAGTCGGACCACTTGGCCTTCAGGAGAATGATTAAAACTCATCTCTTCTGAGACAAAGCGTTTCCTCATCGAAGGAATGGAAACAGCGCCCAGAGGCGATTCAGTTCGCAAGTGTTTGCGCTTTATACGTTTTTCACTCACTCACTCACTCACTCACTCACTAGGACCATATGTTTTACAAAGTCATTTGTGAAGTGGTCTCTGTGTTTTGCCGTTAACGAACCTCTGTTGACCATAGCAAACATAATTAATCCAATCTACATTCCTATTACTAACTTAAAATTCATAAAAGCATCCGTTTTAACAAATTTCTGTATTCTCCCTTCATAAGCATTTTAATTTTGCAGAAGAACATTCATTTTATATTGGGCTCTTTCCTAAATATTTTATTTCCTAAAGGAACTTATTCATTAAATTACACTAGTTATCAGAACCAATCGATCACACAGTATGAATACTCTTGTCACATGACTGTTTAAGCAAGCAGCCTTTGGTTCAGTCTTAAAGATTCATTGTGCCCTTATAGGGATCCGTCTACAATGACACAACACTCCTTTTCCACTGAACACCTTTCGTCAATCCAAAACCTGGAAGATGACCTTTTAATCCATAAATATGACTCTATCATACTGCATCATCTGTTCATATCGTATCTTTAATTTTCACTATTTTATCTGACCTTTCTTAAGCTATGCAGATTGACACCATACTTCATTCTCTTTGAATGACACCCTTAATTACTTGCTTACTGGGCACATGAACCCCCTTCGTTCCCAGGCGAAATTTCAGCTTCCGGCACTGCGTCGCTTTAACTGACATTTGCGCGGTCGTGCGACGTGGCTCCCAAACAAAATTGACGTCCTTTTTTCCCCACAAATAGAGCTTTATTTTGGTGGTATTTGATCGCCCGTGCGGTTTTTATTTTTTGCGTTATAAACAAAAAAAGAGCGACAATTTAAAAATATATATATTTTTTACTTGTTGCTATAATAAATATCCCAATTTAAAAAAAATATATACTATATTTTTTTCTCAGTTAAGGCCGATACGTATTCTTCTACATATTTTTGTAAAAAAAGTTATAGTGCCTACAAAATAGGGGACAGAATTATGATTTTTTTTTACAATTTTTTTTTTACTATTAATGGCGGCGATCTGCGATTTTTATTGGGACTGCGACATTACGGCGGACACATCGGACACTTTTGACACATTTTTGGGACCATTCACATTTATACAGCGACCAGTGCTATAAATATGCACTAATTACTGTATAAATGTGACTGGCATTGAAGGGGTTAACACAAGGGGGTGAGGAAGGGGTTAAATGTGTATCCTGGGTGTGTTCTAACTGTGTGGGGGAGGGGGTGACTCGGGGGAAGTGACCGATGCTGTGTCCCTATGTACAAGGGAAACAGCATCTGTCTCCTCTCCCTGACATGACGTGCAGCTCTGTGTTTACACACAGAGCTCCACGTCCCTGCTCTGTCACCGCCGATCGCATTTACCTGGCGGACACCGCGGCCGCCGTGTACACGCATCGAATCCTCAGCGATGCGACGGCATTGTTTTTCAGAAAGAGAGAGAGAAAGAGAGAGAGAGAGAGAGAGAGAGAGAGAGAAAGAAAGAGAGAGAGAGAAAGAAAGAGAGAGAGAGAAAGAGAGAGAGAGAGAGAAAGAGAGAGAGAGAGAGAGAGAGAGAGAGAGAGAGAGAGAAACAGAAAGAAAGAAAGAAAAAGAGAAATTTCTATATTAAACAAAAACTATTTTATTAATAAGGGCTTTCATCAGATCTCCAAATGATTGTGTACAAATCAGCTTTTGTTAAAAGATGTTCCCCTATAAAAAAAAACCTTTATAGCCTACTTAACATAAACTCTGATATTTTTGCCTTCAAAAATATCAATGAACTCTCAAAGGGCTGTGTTACCTGATCTCCAACAGCTAAGAGACCTTCAAGGGGAAACATCTGCTTAAACATCTGTCCCCCCCCCCCCCACTGCTTGGAGAAGATTGTACACAATCTATAGATGCACCATTTACAATACAATTTGATTACAATTGAATCTTATAATTTTTCTCATTTTTAACCCTTTTTCAAAAAATGTTAAACATATTTAGTTTGTACATCTGCCAAAAATATGACATTTCCCAGCTACAGCAGCGACAAAAAATCGCTTAGAAGACGAAATCCACAGATCAGTCCCTGCGCATGAACCGACACCAAATTACTCCAACCAACCGCTCTGTTGGAAACCTCACATTATAAAAACTTTTTAACACTCGTTTTTTTTTTTACTATTTTTATTTTTCATATTTTAATATTTTTACTATTTTTATATATTTTTGAGAATCTGTTGTAAACATTGCTTGCAACCAGATCTGTAGGATTTTCTGTTTAAATACCAAATACCATGCTGTTTACCATCATTTGAGTTTTATACAATTCTTTACACAATTTTAATCAATAATTTTCTCTTAAACCTTTGTTCTGATCCCATGTTTGTGCTTTGACATATCATAAACCATTTTCAGTTGTTTAGTCTAGATATTTATAAACATTTACAGACAATATTAAACTAAATTTTCTTATTACAGAACTTTTTTACACTCTGACATTAATTAACTAATTATCCTATGAAATATATCACAGTGATTATGGAACTCAAGACCTGTAGTTGCTTTAAACTTATCTAGGACCCCCCTTTGGGATCTCCTATGGCATCTATATATCAGGGCCTATATCACACATATATCAGCTATATTCCAACCCACAGATTCCCAGTGGTCATAATCACATGTATTTGAAAAAAGATATATAGTTTCATTCAGATGTGGGTGGCACAGTCCATCATATCTCATCTCCAAAGAATGTTTTTGCGAAGGAACCTTTTAATCATCACCCAGGGGATATCGATAATTATCAGTACCTACATCAGAGAAAAACTCGTATACGAATATTAGTTAATTATTTTTCAAGAGCAGTCACATCATTTTCAAAGTACCAGACTGTAATTGCAACTGTCATCGCCCATAACAACCTATTTTAGAGACTGTCTTCAAACAAGACTTCAAAAGGGGATAATAAATGCCCTTGGGGAATACCGTATACTATGCCTACTAACTCTGAGGGTGATATGGTATGTCATGTGGAATAAAACCCGTTTGAATGTGATATGTAAAACATTCTGATGTGATACCCAGAGGCCTTCATCCTTCATTTGTGACTGTGGACACAAGGACCGTAGCAATGAACGCATGGACTTATTCACCCTTATTCTACCATCTCGGCCACCCACCAGGTGAGGCCTGCGGCCCTGCATCATTCTCATCCTTCCGTGTTTGTCCAATAGAATTGTATTATCATGCCCCCCCTTGCACAAACACAAGGAGAGAAAAAGGGCCGCAGAGCACAGAAGCCAGTATGGCAGCGGGTAGGAGGGCATCCGGGCAGGCCCATGCTTCCTCCTACCGGCATCATTCAGCAAACATTTGGGCAGAACATGAGGGGAAGGAAGGGACAAGAACCATAGTAACAGGCCTGGGCATCACATGACAACAGCTAAACTGGCAAAAAGACCTTTATGTATCAGAGCATAAATCATACCGCTATCAAAGGCAGTGAGAAATATAATATCATTGTGAGTAACCAAAACTCCTTCTTATATATTATCGTCAGTTGCTATAAACATGTAACAAACAGTTGCAATACAGCAGTCAGGCTTTGTAAAAAACTTTCTACTAGGCTTTTTTTTTCGGGAGGAGGGGGGGGGGTAAAGGGGGGGGTCCTCCAACCTACAACTGCAATCGTGGCAGACATTCCCCACACATCCAGTGTGTGCCACTATTACAGGGGCATGATTATATATTATATCAATGTGATCAGGAACCCCCAATATATAAAGATAAGTAGATATACAAATGGCCTGCATTATCCCAAAAACCTCAAACTCCTGGGAATCAAAAAGACACACCAGCAAGTGCTGAGATCCTAAACAGATAAATTCTGACAAATACATCTCCACATAGATCTACATATATCTCCCCGTGTACATTTCCAGACTGGCAGCAAGGAGAGGGGGGGGGGGGTGAATGAAAGAGAAATCCCGTCCAGCAGAGAAAGAGTTAAAAAAGGGGGGGAGAGGGGGAAAGGGTGGGAGGGAAACCCCCGAGCCTGTTCAAAGCACAAGGGAAGGAATGCAGGCTGTAGCGTGTGCAGAGTACATCTTCCAGAACAAAAATGCACGTAAAAAAAATGCGTGTGACTTAATAACACGGACAAACAAACAAACAAAACACAGAATATGATGTTTTCAGCGATATGGAACAGAAAGCTGATAAGGCAACTGTGACTTGATTCACCCTCTTTAATCACTCCATGCTCCTTTCGTCTGTATGGGGGTAAATATTATACATACAAGCATGCATTGATCACAACTGATCTCTATATTACATATTTGCATATACAATATTTAGCGCACCTTTTATAAATCTGGGTGTGTATTTATTAATTAATTTATTTTTTGTTTTTGTTTTTTTCACACACAGAGAGGCAAGGCAACTGTAAGTCTCACGGCTTACCCTCTATAAACCCCTCTGTCACCAGATAAGGAACCTGTGCCACCCCCACCTCATACAGATAATCGCCAAAACAGCCACATTTAAACAAACAGAAAACACAAAAACGTCAAACCGGCAGAGAGGGATGGGTTATCTTTTAAAAAGATATTTTGCTCAAGAATACAAAAAACCCGACTTTGATTGGGTGGGGCACAAACACCAAGAGAATGAAGGACGCCTGCACGGAAGCGGACTGCGGCAAGAAGCACATCCATGGAGGTGATCAGCCTCAATCCACACAGACGCACCCCACCAGCATCTTGGGACATTGTATCCCCCCCAATAGACCAAAATACTCACGCTGGGCGTCAAATTGATGTAGACTCATTAATTAATTGTTTTCCTGATACAATCTCAGGGTTACCCATTTCTGTGGCTGATTTCAAATTAAATTATATGATAAAACATGTAGAGAACAGAGAGACAAACTACATGCTCACCTTTTTGGTTTCTCAGCCCAAGAGAGAGAGCTCTAGCCCCAGCTCCTGTTTTATTAAAACATACAAGATCACAAACATGCATTCTCATTGGTCAACCCATACATGTCACACCCACTGATTACACCCAATCTCTTATTACACGATTCAAAGTTCCTTCAGTCATCGAAGGCGAGAATTTCCTTCAACGTCTCTGAGTGCGGAGGAGGGGGTGGGTTGGCTTCCTTTTGAAAAATCCTTCTCATAGTAGTTTATCTCCAGGAAAGGCTTAGAATGTGAAGCCATTTAGGAATGGAATGGGGGATGGGTACTTCCTCTTAAAAAGTCCATCTGTATGTCCACAGAAACCTCAGGGTGAAGGGGGGGAGGGTTGAAGCTCTTGAAAGTCCATAAGAGTGAAGCATCCAGGAATACAGCTGACAAGTCTTTTCAAGGAAAATATACACTTCATTTCAGTGGTTCTAATCATAACATAAGATAAAATTTTCATTTTTAATTACATCTATCAAAACATGTATTGAGCCATGACATGTCCTTTTACACACGTATAGTGCCATGACCGGTCCTCTTTATACTCCTATACATGAATACAGCCATAACGGGTCCTTTTTATTGAGCCATGACAGGTCCTCTTTATATTCCTATACACATGTATAGAGCCATGACAAGTCCTCTTTATACTCCTACATACATGTATAGAGCCATGACAGGTCCTCCTAAGTTATCATAATAAAATGATATCCTTTTGGTGGGGGGGGGGGGGGGGGCAGCATTTCATTCTTGGTACCAGGCAGCACAATGTCTTAGGCCGGCAAAGGGGGAGCTTCTGCTATTCATGGAAATGATAAATACTAATATGTTTAATTTGAAGTTCACAATGACATGCGACCCCAGACGCATTGCCTTTCAGGATGTTATGATCGAAAAAAGTGCACTAGGTAGATTAGAGAGTACTCTGTACCGAAAGGAAAGTGGGTAACTGTCATGGAAGCATGAATCAGACGTACATAAACAGATAAATGAATATGAAGGTTTTATTGAAAACCAAACAGCAAGGTCAAAGTCCAAACTGACGATCAAACAGCCAGAAGAGTCATCCACCAGTGCCAGGGTCGATAGCCAGGGATGAGAGTCAGTCAAGCCGGAGTCTGTAGCCAAAAAAGTCGTGAAACGAAGCCGGGAATCAGGAACCAGAAGGAATGTCCGTAGAGCTGGGTCGGTGACCAAGAGCAAGCAGCACGATCACAGAAGGGGTATCAGACGAAAGGCCCAAGCGAGGAAGTGCTGCAGCTGCCGTCTATATATATGCTGAGCAGCCAGCTCCTCCCAGTGGGAAGGAGGAGCCGCAGGGTGTGGCAGGTTACAAGAACCCCATGAAGCAAGATGGCTGCTAGCACATGTCAGTAATGAGAAGCCTGCAAAGAGGTAAGACAGTACCTCCCCCTCAAGGGCCCCTACTCCGCGGCGCACAATACGACTTCTGGGGAAAGCGCGCATGGAAGGCTCGAACGGAGGACAGGAGTATGGACATCTGCGGAAGGAACCCAGGAACGCTCCTCTGGACCATAGCCACGCCAGTGGACCAAGAACTGCAACCGGCCGCGGACCAAGCGTGAGTCCAGGATATCGCTCACCTCGTATTCTTCATGATCGCCCACCTGGACAGGACGAGGCCGAGGAACCGAGGGGGTGAAGCGATTGCATATTAGTGGTTTCAACAGGGAAACGTGAAACACATTGGAAACCCGCATACCAGGTGGGAGCGCAAGAGCATAGGCAACCAGGTTCACCCTGTGGAGCACACGGAAGGGACCAACAAAGCGAGGAGCCAGCTTAGGAGTGGGCACTCGGAGGTTGAGATTGCGAGTGGACAATCATAGACGATCTCCGACCTGGTAGGAAGGAGCAGGCAACCGTCTGCGATCAGCCTGGAGCTTCTGGCGCTGCGCAGAGACCTTGAGGGACCTCTGGATCTGTACCCATGACGCACGTAGAGCAGAAAGGTGGTTCTCCACAGCCGGAATATCTAGGGGAGAGAATGACTCCGGTAACACGGCAGGTTGGAACCCATAATTGGCCATGAAGGGAGACATCCCAGAGGAAGAGTTAACCGCCTTGTTCCTTGCAAACTCAGCCCATGGCAGAAGCTCAACCCAATTGTCCTGATGATCGGAGACATAGCAACGAAGAAATTGCTCCAAGGCTTGATTGGATCGCTCTGCGGCCCCATTGGACTGAGGGTGGTAAGCCGAAGAGAAGGAGAGTCGAATACCCAACTGGAGCAAAAAGCACGCCAGAACCTGGACACAAACTGACTTCCTCGATCCCAAAACTATCTCTTTAGGCAAACCGTGCAACCGGAAGACCTCCCTGGCGAAAACCGTGGCCAACTCCTGTGCAGTGGATAACTTCTTGAATGGAACACAGTGGCACATTTTGGAGAACCGATCCACAATCATGAGAATGACCGTATGGCCTCGGGACTCAGGAAAGTCCACAATGAAGTCCATCCCCAGGTGTGACCATGGGCGCTCCCCATTGGTAATGGGTTGTAGAAGTCCCAACGGAAGATGCCTAGGGGATTTATTCTGGGCACAAACAGAGCATGCCGCTACATATGCGGCAATGTCGGACCGTAGAGAAGGCCAGCAGAACAAACGTGAGACAGCCCAGGACAGCTGATTTTTTCCAGGATGCCCCGCGGTCTTGGAGTTATGGTAGGTTCGCAAAAGCCGGGTGCGCAACTCTTAAGGCACGAAGCATCTACCATTGGGTCTCCCAGAGGGAGCACCAGATTGAGCCGCCAGAATCTGCTCTCCAAGGGGAGAGGCCAAGCTGGTGCGGATGGCGGCCAGGATCTGATTTGGAGGTATGACCGAAGTCTGTATCGATTCCTCCTTGGACAGCTCGGAGTAATGATGTGAAAAGGCATCCGCCCTGACGTTCTTGGAATCGGGTAAGTAGGAGACCACATAATTAAAGCGTGACAGGAACAGAGCCCATCTGGCCTGACGGGGTGTCAATCTCTTGGCCTCCGAAAGGTATGTCAGATTCTTGTGGTCCGTCAGGATGAGAACCGGAACCACAGAACCCTCGAGCAAATGCCTCCATTCTTTGAGAGCCTGCACGATAGCTAACAGCTCTCTGTCACCAATCTGGTAGTTGCATTTCGCGGGAGACAGTTTCCTGGAGTAGAACCCACAGGGAAGCAGAGGTCCCTCTGGTGTCCGATGCTGAGACAGAAGGGCGCCTACTCCCGTCTCAGATGCATCCACCTCAAGGACGAAGGGCAACCCAGGATTGGGATGAGACAGTATTGGAGCCGAAGCAAAGGCTGATTTTAGAGCCTCAAAAGCCAGGATGGCCTCGGCCAGCCAATCATGGGAATTACTGCCCTTCCCGGTCAGATCCGTGAGAGGCTTGGCCAGCATGGAGAAGTCCCTGATGAACTTCCGATAATAATTGGCGAAGCCCAAAAAGTGCTGCAGGGAACGAAGACCACTGGGCTGTGGCCACTGTAGGACTGCCGAAAACCTTCTCAGGGTCCATGGAGAACCCCTCCGCGGAAATGATGTAACCTAAGAATGTTACCTGGAACCGGTGAAATTCGCATTTCTCAAGCTTACAGAAAAGCTTGTTCTCTCGTAACCGTTGCAACACTCGCCTGACGTCCAGAATGTGGGCCTCCATGGATTCAGAGTATACCAAGATATCATCCAAATAGACCACTACACACTGCTGCAACAGGTCACAAAAAACATCATTGATAAATTCCTGAAGGAATGCGGGCGCATTGCACAACCCAAAGGGCATAACCAGGGATTCGTAATGACCGGTCCTGGTGTTGAACGCGGTCTTCCACTCGTCACCCTCCTTGATCCTTACAAGGTTATACGCAGCCCTCAGGTCGAGTTTGGTAAAGACCGTTGCCCCCTTGAGGCGGTCGAACAACTCGTAAATCAACGGAATCGGGTATGCATTCTTAATCGTGATGCAATTTAGGCCCCTATAGTCGATGCAAGGCCTCAATTCTCCGCCCTTCTTTTTTACAAAGAAAAATCCTGCCCCCGCTGGGGAAGAGGATTTGCGAAAATGTGCCCCCGGGAAAGCGCCTCCTTCACGTACTCCTTCATGGCTTCATTCTCCGCAACCTGCAGTGGATATACCCTGCCACGAGGAGGAATGACACCAGGTTGTAAATCTATGGCACAATCGTATGGGCGGTGCGGAGGCAGGGCACCAGCGCGCACCTTATCGAATACATCCAGGTACTCCTTGTATTCAGAGGGCAACACAGAGTCCAAGGAGGCACACAACACCTTGACGTGCCCATGGATGCAACTAGCCCCACAATGTGGGGACCACGAGAGGATCTCAGCCAATCTCCAATCGAAAGTCGGATTATGCTTCTGGAGCCAGGGGTACCCCAAGACCACCGAGTAGTGTGGAGACAAAATGACTTGAAGGCAGACCGACTCCCTGTGAACGGCCCCAATGGCTATCTCCACTGGAAGGGTCTCATGAGTCACCTGCGACGGCTAAAGGGGTCTATCGCCTCAACAACCAGCGGAGAAACTCGAGCCTGCAGAGGAATGGAGTTTGCGGCAGCAAATTTACTGTCGATGAAAAATCCACCAGCACCAGATTCCACCAACGCCTGGGCCGTCACCAAGTCCCTGGCCCAGGAGAGGACAATGGTGATCAGTGGTTTATCAGCACGGGAAACCGGGGACGAAGAAACTCCACCCAAGATCTGTCCCCGACAGGATCTCAGGTGCGAGCGTTTCCAGGACGGTTCGGACATGACAACCTGAAAATGCCCACTAAGACCACAGTACATGCATCGGCCCTCACGTCTCCGATGTGCCCTCTCCCCCTCAGACAGGCAAGCAAACCCCAGCTGCATGGGCCCACCCCCAGGCAAGTCAACCCCAGGAGGCGTGGGAGGAGAGGGAGGCACGGGTGGAACAGCAAACGTAGGCGCTAATCTGTTGGGAGGCAGGAAGGTCTCTCCCTGAGTCTGGTGTCAATCAATATCAGGAAAGAAATGAGAGCCTCAAGCTCCACAGGTAGGTCCTTAGCCGCAATCTCATCTTTCAAGGTATCAGAGAGACCATGGGAGAAAGCAGCCACCAGAGCCTCATTATTCCAGCCCACCTCTGCTGCCAGGGTACGAAACTCAATGGCGTATTCGGCTCCCGATCATGAACCCTGTCTGATGGACATGAGGAGCTTCGCAGCAGAGGCAGAGCGAGCCGGCACATCAAAAGCCCTCCGAAGAGAAGCAACAGAACCAGAAAACTCGGCAACCACCGGATTATTGTTCTCCCATAAGGGACTTGCACAGGCCAAAGCCTTGTCCGAGAGCAGCGAGATCAGGAAGCCCACCTTCCATCTCTCAGTAGGGAAGGCATGTGGCAGCAACTCGAAATAAATGCCACTTGATTAAGGAAGCCTCGGCACTGAGTTGGCTCACTCCCAAAGCGCTGTGGGAGGGGGCAGAACCGGTCATACCCTGAGACACCGCAGGCGCAACAACGGGTGTCGGGGTAGACAACCGGCCTATCAGCAACAGGAGTGAGATGAGCAGTGCGTGCAAGCAGGGTTTGCAACGCCTGAGCGAACTGACTCAGCAGGTGATCCTGCTGATCAAGTCTGGCAACCAGCATGGGTAGTGAGGGTGGCCCTGTACCGTCAGGATTCATGGCTTGGGCCTAATGTCATGGAAGCATAAATCAGACGTACATAAACAGATAAATGAATATGAAGGTTTTATTGAAAACCAAACAGCAAGGTCAAAGTCCAAACTGATGATTAAACAGCCAGAAGAGTCGTCCACCAGTGCCAGGGTCGATAGCCAGGGATGAGAGTCAGCCAAGCCGGAGTCTGTAGCCAGAGAAGTCGTGAAACGAAGCCGGGAATCAGGAACCAGAAGGAACGTCCGTAGAGCCGGGTCGGTGACCAAGAGCAAGCAGCACGATCACAGAAGGGGTATCAGACGAATGGCCCAAGTGAGGAAGTGCTGCAGCTGCCGTCTATATATATGCTGAGCAGCCAGCTCCTCCCAGTGGGAAGGAGGAGCCGCAGGGTGTGGCAGGTTACAAGAACCCCATGAAGCAAGATGGCTGCTAGCACATGTAAGTAATGAGAAGCCTGCAAAGAGGTAAGACCATGACAGTAACACTGTGTTACACGCCTCCAGCTTCCATCCAACTGCTTTGAAGGATTTGATACCATATAGTCAGTATCTAAGATTAAGACGGGATTGTTCGAACAATACTTTCCTTCTTGAGGAAGCAAGAAAGTTACAGATGCAACTCCTGGATAGAGGCTACAGCAGATCATGTCTGCGTAAGGTCTTTAACAGAGCACAAGAGAAAAAAATGCCTTGATCTTCTTTTTAAACCAAAATTTAAATCTGAACCCAAACATGGGGTCCAGGAGCCCTCCTGTGTAGTTTTGAAATACTCCAATCAACATACACAAATTAAGAAAATACTAAGTAAACACTGGCCTATTCTAACAGACGACCCGATTGTCAATTATTTTGTTAGCCAAACCTCTGTCTATAATAGAGATGAGCTTCGTGTTCGATACGAACGTATGTTCGACTCGAACATTGTCTGTTCGTACGTTTGACAAAATTCGAACAAAAGCGGTCGATCGTGCCAAATTCGAGTGACGCAAAACGGCCCATAATTCACTGCAGCATTGCGCGCTGATGATTGGCCAAGCATGCTGTATGTCCCGCATGCTTGGCCAATCACAGCACACTAAAAACGAAGAGCCATATTTGGCCAAAGCCTGGGTGGCTTTGGCCAATTATGGCTCAGGGCTTTAGCACACGCCCCACACTATAAAAGGCCGCCTGCTGGGCGGCCTCGTGTAGTGTGTTTCGGCTTGTTAATGAGAGCAGTCAGAGAGACAGAGAGATTGTCTTTTTAGATAGCTAGATAGAGCAGGCAGGCTAGTCAGTTAGGCTTCAATTACAGTGTGTAGAGAATATATATACATCCCTAGGAGTTGTACATATATTTATACAAATGCATTTTCTGTAAGTGCTCGTTTGCTGTTTAATAGCATGTAAACACATTTGCTGTAAGTGTACGTTTGCTGTTTAATAGCACGCAAACGCATTTGCTGTAAGTGCACGTTTGCTGTTTAATAGCACGTAAACGCATTTGCTGTAAGTGCTCGTTTGCTGTTTAATAGCACGTAAACACATTTGCTGTAAGTGTACGTTTGCTGTTTAATAGCACGCAAACGCATTTGCTGTAAGTGCACGTTTGCGGTTTAATAGCACGTAAACGCATTTGCTGTAAGTGCACGTTTGCTGTTTAATAGCATGTAAACGCATTTGCTGTAAGTGCACGTTTGCTGTTTAATAGCACGTAAACACATTTGCTGTAAGTGCACGTTTGCTGTTTAATAGCACGTAAACGCATTTGCTGTAAGTGCACGTTTGCTGAAACGCATTTGCTGTAAGTGCACGTTTGCTGTTTAATAGCACGCAAACGCATTTGCTGTAAGTGCACGTTTGCTGTTTAATAGCACGTAAACGCATTTGCTGTAAGTGCACGTTTGCTGTTTAATAGCACATAAACGCATTTGCTGTAGGTGCTCGTTTGCTGTTTAATAGCACGTAAACACATTTGCTGTAAGTGTACGTTTGCTGTTTAATAGCACGCAAACGCATTTGCTGTAAGTGCATGTTTGCTGTTTAATAGCACGTAAACGCATTTGCTGTAAGTGCATGTTTGCTGTTTAATAGCACGTAAACGCATTTGCTGTAAGTGCACGTTTGCTGTTTAATAGCACGCAAACGCATTTGCTGTAAGTGCACGTTTGCTGTTTAATAGCACCTAAATGCATTTGCTGTAAGTGCACGTTTGCTGTTTAATAGCATGTAAACACATTTGCTGTAAGTGCACGTTTGCTGTTTAATAGCACCTAAACGCAGTTGGTGTGACTGCACGTTTGCTGTTTGATAACACCTAAACGCATTAGCTGTTACTGCACGTTTGCTGTTTAATAGCACCTAAACGCATTTGCTGTAAGTGCACATTTGCTGTTTAATAGCACCTAAACGCATTTGCTGTAAGTGCACGATTGCTGTATAATAGCACATAAACGCATTTGCTGTAAGTGCACGTTTTCTGTTTAATACCACCTAAACGCATTTGCTGTAGGTGCACGTTTGCTGTTTAATAGCACCTAAACGCATTTGCTGTAGGTGCATGTTTGCTGTTTAATCGCACGGAAATGCATTTGCTGTAAGTGCATGTTTGCTGTTTAATATCACCTAAACGCATTAGCTGTTACTGCACATTTGCTGTTTGATAGCACCTACACGCATTAGCTGTTACTGCACGTGTGTTGTATAATAGCACTTAAACGCATTAGCTGTTCCTGCACATTTGCTGTTTAATAGCACCTAAACGCATTAGCGGTTACTGCACGTTTGCTGTTTAATAGCACCTAAACACATTAGCTGTTACTGCACGTGTGTTGTGTAACAGCACCAAAACGCATGAGTTGTTACTGCACGTTTGCTGTTTAATAGCACCTAAACGCATTAGCTGTTACGTGTTGTATTACCTGTGTGCTGTTTAGTTTACACCTAAACGTACTCGGTGTTACTGCACTTGTCCTGTTTATTTGCACATAAACGCATTTGCTGTAAGTGCACGTTTGCTGTTTAATAGCACGTAAACACATTTGCTGTAAGTGTACGTTTGCTGTTTAATAGCACCTAAACACATTAGCTGTTACTGCACGTTTGCTGTTTAATAGCACCTAAACGCATTAGCTGTTACTGCACATGTGTTGTGTAATAGCACCTAAACGCATTAGCTGTTACTGCACATTTGCTGTTTAATAGCACCTAAACGCAGTTGGTCTGACTGCACGTTTGCTGTTTGATAGCACCTAAACGCATTAGCTGTTACTGCATGTGTGTTGTGTAATAGCACCTAAACGCAGTTGGTGTAACTGCACCTTTGCTGTTTGATAGCACCTAAACGCATTAGCTGTAACTGCACGGGTGTTGTTTAATATCACCTAAACGCATTAAAATGTCTGGAAGGACAACAAAGAGGGGCAGAGAGTCACGAGGGCAAGCTGGCTCTGCATCTAGAGGCAACGCTGGTGGTGGAGACGGTGCATCCTCTTCAGCATGTGGCCGTGGCCGCTCGTCCTTCTTTTCGGGAGCTGGCCGTGTTGAGCCTCAACATGCAGAGAAATTAGTAGAGTGGATGACCAAGCCATGCTCATCCTCCTCATCCTCTCTCACCCAGGCTGATCTTAGTTTGTCTGGCAAAGCAGCTGCCAAGGCGTCCTCTTCCCTCTGCACAATGGCATCACACAATCCTTCTCTAGTCCCACCATGTCCTGAGGAGTCCCCCGAACTGTTTCAACACAGTGTTGGGTACATGCTGAATGAAGATTCGCAGCGTTTTTAAGGCTCCGATGATGGAACACAGATAGAGGAAGGCATTGATGTGAGCCCAGAGAGAGGGGGTGGCCGAGAGGGACAGCAATCTGGCAGTGATGTTCCCCCAGCTGGAGCATACTGCCAGGTTTTCGACAGTGATGAGGAGGGAGGGGATAATTAGGTCACTAACTCTACGTGGGTGCCTGATTAAGAGAGAGGAAGAGGAGGAGGAGGAGGATGAGGCACAGGCACATCTCCAAAAAGGCAGGATGCCCTCCAGGGGCCAGCTTAAGGGCAGCACACAAACTGCATTACATCGCACATCTACGCCTGTGCATGGCGCTGCTGTGTCTCAACGGAACAGCAAAGTTCTTTGGTGTGGGCCTTTTTTGAGACATGTGCATCAGATTGTACCTTTGCTATTTGCAACATATGTCGCAAGCATATCTCGCATGGCCAAATCATCACCCGCTTGGGCACCACATGCTTGGCCAGACATATGTCGACCTGCCATGCAGTTCGTTGGCAAGCATACCAGAAAGACCCACACCAAAGACCAAAGTGGACCACCCCTTGCCCTTCTGGGACCTCCAACCCCACTAGACCCTCAGTCCTCTCTAAGGCCTGCACTGAAGGTGTAGAAATAGGTGTGTCACAACTTAGTAGTAGTACATGCGAGCAATCTACTGATAGTACCAGCCAAATTTCCCTGCCCCAGCTGCTGCAGCGCTGAAAGAAGTACTCTCCCAGCCATCCACATGCCCAGCAGTTGAATGCTAGCTTAGCGAAATTGCTAGCACTTCAACTGCTACCTTTTCAGTTGGTAGATTCTGCCCCCTTCCGTGAGTTTGTGGAATGTGCGGTACCTCAGTGGCAAGTACCCAAATGCCACTTTTTCTCACGGAAGGCGATTCCGGCTCTCTACCGGCATGTGGAAGGCAATGTCCATGCCTCGCTGGTCAGTGGTAAGGTGCATATTACCGCTTATTCATGGTCCAGCAGGCATGGACAGGGAGGTTACCTCTCTTTTACGGTGCATTGGGTGACTCTGCTGGCAGCTGGGAAGGACGCAGGGCAAGGTACAGTAGTTTTGGAGGTTGTTCCGCCACCACGCCTCCAAAACACTACTACTGGTTGTGACACACCTCTCTCCTCCACCCCCTCCTCTTCTTCCTCTGTGGCCTCTTCCTGTGGTGATGTTTCCTCTGAAACAGCCGTGCTCCGTAGGCATACGAGGGGATATGCAGGAATGCAGGCCAAGAGATGACATGCGGTGCTAGAGCTGGTGTGCTTGGGAGACAGGAGCCATACTGGGGAAGAGGTTCTGTCAGCTCTGCAGGGGCAGGCTCAGAGGTGGTTGATGCCACGCCAGCTTAAGCCTGGAATGGTGGTTAGCGATAATGGCACCAACCTCCTCTCTGCCCTGCGACAGGGAAAACTCACCCATGTGCCCTGTTTTGCTCATGTCCTGAATTTGGTGGTGCAGCGGTTCTTGGGCAGGTACCCGGGCTTACAGGATCTCCTGAAGCAGGCCAGGAAAGTCTGTGTGCATTTCCGGAGGTCATATAATGCCACTGCTCGGCTGACAGACCTCCAAAGGGAATACAACCTGCCCAAGAACCGCCTAATCTGTGACATGCCCACCAGATGGAACTCTACTTTGCCCATGCTGCAGCTGGTGCACACGCAGCAGAGGGCCATCAATGAGTACCTGTGCCAATATGGCAGCAGAACTGGGTCAGGGGAGCTTGTTTTTTTTCACCACGCCAGTGGGCAAGGCCCAATTTTTCTGCCCCTGTTCAACAGGGGCGTCTAATAACAATTTTTGATGCAATACTTTGCACGTGGCTCTTTGTTGCGCTCCAATTACAGTATCTGTGAGGGCTTGCAGTGTTGTGACACTGCCACCAGTGCCTAAGGCCCAATTTTTCTGCCCCTGTTCTAGTAATTTTCTTTGTTTGATTCTTTTCTAATTTGAGTTCATTCTAGCTTTCTCCGATGTTATCATAATGTCATGTTTATTTTCCTGTACTAAATACTCATCATTGTCAATGTAAACACCACAAATCTAGATTTGTTCTTTTAGGCAGCATTGATATAATAAGAAGCCAGCCATTGTTGAGTATCCAAAAATATTTATTGTATCACACTTAAAATGTGTGATTTTCATTTTTTTTAAATATCAAAATAGAAATTGTTTATTTATTTTTTTATTTTTAAGAACTATATTTTTGCATTTAAATAATTGTTTACATCTATTGTTTTTTTTTTTTTTTAAACCCTCCCCAGAATATCAATACGATTTTTCAGGTTGTTCTTTATGATCTTCTCGAGGGCGAGGTTTGTGTCCTCTATTTGTTCACTGCAGGAAATGATCTTCCCAATTAGCACCTGGGCACTGTCGGTGTCTAAGATGCTCCCCACAGCTCGTACACCTGAAATTTGGAAAAAAAACATGTATTAAAATTATGCAGGCCTACATGTATTACCTGAAGCTGTGCTGTATGACACTAACCTGATGTGGTGGCATTTTGCACTTTCTGCACATCCGGCGAGGGTGGGACTTGGCACTGTGTGGGGTTGGTCGGCTCCACTGCTGCAGCTTGATTGCGGCCTATAAGATTGTAAAAAAAGGGATGGATGAATCAAAAAGATTAGAGGCCTGAAAGAGGAATATCAATCATTCTTTTTAAAAAGTGTCGTACAAGAGAGCCGACGCCATTGATTGGGGGGGGAATGGCGTGCCAGTGATGACGTGACGCGCCACAAGGTGGGTGGGACTGCGAGACGCTGCTGAGCTCTGGAAGTCGGGACGAGGCGCTGCGTCCCTGGGGAGCGTGTCAGCTAGTCCGGAGAAGCCGCGGATGACTCCTCGTAGACCATACCGGGACATCGCCGCCAGCGGATCGGGTAACACCCCGCAAATATCTAGGAGAGACTGCGGCATTAAATAAGGGCGCTGCGCCTCTCCATACCGACCACCATCAACCCCCTCCCCCCTCCATCAAGGCTGGCTCTCCCAGGGACCCTGCAGGAGGTCGGATATAGAACGCTAAACACGGAAAGCATTGGAATCCTGAAAACAGCTGATCTCCCTCTGTGAATAGCAGGTAGTATATGAAACGGATCCTGAAGGTAAAGTCACCAATGATTATATACTTAAAGGCTTAAAAGTTTCCTGCAAAATCGATACCAAGCTTGAAGCAGAATAAGGTGGAATAAAGTAACATAGAGGAAGGGTGGAGGTCACAGAGGTGGATACACGGCATGTTGAATTTAATGTAAAGACTAGTATTAAACTATAATGGCAGAATAATATCTGGCCCTACTGCAATAAATTAGCAGCTAAGTAGGGCTCCTCTGCATGACGGTGTGAAACATTGAAAGTTGTGGAAATCAGAAACAGCTGATCTCCCTCAGTGAATAGCAGATAGTATATGATTCTGAAGGCAAAGTCACCAATGATTATATACCTGAAGTCTGTGGTAAAATGGACATCACACTTCTAGCAGAATAAGTTAGAATGAAGCAATGGTGAAGGTCACAGAGGGGGACATACGGTTGGTTGATTTCAATCTGAAGACGGGTTACAAAATACAATGGTAAGACAACACCTGGCCCCTCGGCATTAAATTAGCTGCCAAAAGGCGTTCCTCTACATGATTGTGTGAGTGAATGGATGAACTCTTGGAATAAAGACATAACTAAATAAACACCTCCAGGGAAAGGATACATCTTAGGTGGGTGCATCAGAGGCACAGGAATATCTTTCCCCTTTATACTACTTCCATTGTGATTTTCCTCGTCTTTAGAAGTGCACTTTGGAACAAACTGTATAAATACTATAGATTGGGTTGCAAAAGGGGTACCGCCATAAGTGAGGACAGAAGGGGTTTCATAAAGAACCGTATCAACAGGCAGTACGCCCCTATTCCCCTATGCACTCCTGGAAAAAACCTGCTAGAGGGTAAAAGCCCAGTGCACGTAGCACAAATAGAGGTGGAGACTATTATATATAAGATTAATTAAGAAGAGACATTCTACTCCACTAGTGCCTAAACAATATTTATAAAATCTACTAAGGAACCGCTGTACGGGAGATAGGGGCCCCTCCCCCAAAAAAGTGTAAGAACCAGCCCACTGGGACTAGGGTGAAATTCTTCAATTATAAGAGGCAAACTGTAACCCCCTATAGGTCTCATCAACGGTTACCAAAAAAGGGGAAAATCTAGATTCAGAGGTAGCAAGGAAGTAAATAAGTTGGCAACCTGGGGAAAAGAATTAGAAAAGTGAAAAATAATATGTCCAGGATGTCAAGTAGATCAACAAAAGGAGGAACCCCAAAGACATCTGGAACCACGGCTGCACCAAGTACAATCCAACAATACATGTCTAAAGTAGCAAGCTCAAGAAATATAGGATCTCCAAAATGCTCACAAGGGAAAACAGATAAAAAAATGGAAGAAAAAAAAAACCCAGAGATCAACCCAAGGGGAAACACGGGGGAATTAAGAGAGGACTCAAGAGAGGAAGAGACCAGCAAGTTTGATGGAGAGACAAGTAGAAGGGAAGAACAGAGACCCGAAGATCAAATCCCAACCAAGGGAGACATGGAAAAGATGCTGATGCAACTTGAAAACGCAATTAAAGGAGAAATACACAGCCTAAAGACGGATTTTGGTCACCTTCTCTCTAGGGTAGAGACGATGGAGGAGCAGCTAGAGAAACAAAAACAAGAGTCAAACGCGTTAAAGGAACAAATAGCCCAGCTACAACTACAACAGAGAAACATACTCTACAAGCTAGAAGACCAGGAAAACAGATCCAGGAGACAGAACCTGAGAATCAGATCAGTCCCAGAAGGAAAAGGGGAGGACCTGAAGAAAATAATTGTGACAATACTAAACCCAATATTGGGAAAAACCTCTGAAGACTCGATCAGAATAGAGAGAGTTCACCGTGTGGGAAGATCAAATAGAAGCGATATAGAATGGCCCCGGGATGTTATTGTTAGATTTCATTCGTTTGAAGAGAAAGACGAAATATGGAAGAAACTGAGGGGATACCCTCCGCTTATATATGACGGGTCCTCCTTACAGATCTATGCGGACTTGGCCTCAGAGACTCTGGCCAGAAGACGACTCTTAAAACCGCTCCTAGAACAACTTGTGACCAAGAAAATCAAATATAACTGGAGAATTCCAGCGTGCTTAGTAGGCTCAAAAGAAGGAAAATCGGCAATGAAATATGAAATAGGTCCCATCCCAGAGGGAAACTGAACCAAGGGATAAAAATTGGTTCAGAGGCCTATTATTGGCCATTGGGGGGAGGGTTAGGGAGAGGGGGGGATGGTAGGAGGGAGGGGAAGTGGAAGGGGGGAGAGGGGACCCACCATACCAAAAGGACCGAAAGAGAAAGTAAATGAAACAAGGTCGAGGTTAAAACCTGAATCAAAGAGAAGGGAGCCCAATAATAGATAATGACGATAATAAAATGTGTATCATATAATGTAAAAGGCCTAAATAATCCCACAAAGAGACACAAAGTCTTAAAGGAATTGAAGAGAATCAAAACTGACTTGTACAGGAGACCCATCTTACCTTAGATTCAAATATTAAGTTAAATTCAACTGACTTCCCCATATGGTACTATGGGGACACTGTTTCAAAACGTGCGAGGGGAGTAGCTATTGGGTTCGCCAAGGGGGTCAGATTCCGTTTAATCGAAAGACTAACAGATCCCGAGGGGAGATTCCTTATATTTAAAGGGAAATTAGAAGAGACAGAATGTACCCTAGTGAATATTTATTCACCAAATAACCAACAGATAAACTATCTAATAGAAATTTTGGGAAAGATAAGGGATTTAAAAAAAGGAAGGGTTATACTGGGAGGAGACTTGAACTTCTGCATGGACCCAAAGGTAGACAAGACAACTCAGACAGTGGGGACTAATAATAAACAACTAAGAAAGTTAAAAAAACAGCCTGCATAGTAGTCAACTAGTAGACGTTTGGAGAGTTCTAAACCCGGTGACACGAGATTATACCTTCTATTCTCCTGTCCACGGGTGCTATTCCCGTATCGATCATATCTTTGTCGATCACTGTTTATTGGAGGAGGTCACTGATGCGGGGATAGAACCCATGACTATATCAGACCACGCCCCAATCAGCGTTTCCCTTAATATTTCAGGCAACCAGAGACCACCCCAAATCTGGAGGCTTAACGAGGAACTAGTCTAACCAGAGTTCAAAAGGAGTTAGAAGAATATTTTCAAATAAATGATACAAGTGAAATATCTAAAGCCACATTATGGGATGCCCACAAGGCCCTAATTAATTAGGGGCACCTTGATATCAGAAGGAGCAAGAAAGAGAAAAGAGAAACGGCTCCAAAAGGAGAAAGTAATTGAGGAGATATGCACGTTAGAACAAAAACACAAAAGTGGGGTTAAGCAACAAGATCTATACCTAGAACTGGTTAATAAACGCAATCAACTTAAAAATCTTCTATTTCAGAAAAACAAAAAGAGAACTCCAGATAATTGCAAAAGAAAGATATACGGGAGGTAACAAAACCAGTAAACACCTCGCAAGGATGGTACAGAAAAAGAAAGAAAGAAATTACATTGAAAAAATTAAAAACGAGCAAGGAGAGGAGGTGTACATAACAAAAGATATAGCTGAAACATTCCGAGTTTATTACGAGAATTTATATGCAGTAAAACAGAAAAACTGGAAAAAGGAAGAGAAAAAAAACAAAATTTCAGATTTCCTGCAGGACTTCCAACAGTAAATCCAATAGATGTATCAGCTTTGGATAGGCCAATCACAGAAAATGAAATACAGTTAGCGTTATCAGGTACAGCATCAGGGAAAAGTCCAGGCCCCGATGGCTTTACTGCATTCTATTATAAAAAATGCAAAGATATCCTCATACCACGACTATGTCAATACTTTAATGGTTTAGGAAAAGACTACACCCTGAGTAGAGAAGCCGCAGAGGCGACAATAACCGTTATACCAAAGGAAGGCAAGGATGCCAAGATTTGCTCAAGCTATCGGCCAATATCTCTGCTAAATGCAGATTTAAAACTGGCCGAGATACTGGCCGAGAGAATAAAACGAGTGATGGTAGGGTTGATACACCCTGACCAGACAGGTTTTATTCAGGGCAGGGAGGGAAGAGATAATGGGGTAAGGACCCTCCTCCTGCTCCAGGAAATGAGGGGAAGTGGGATCCCCGGTCTACTCATGTCGATCGACGCTGAGAAAGCGTTCGACAGGGTAGACTGGGGATTCATGTTACAAACCCTGGAAACTATGGGATTTGGACGAAGGATGCTGGGGTGGATCGGAACCTTATATAAGGTCCCAACAGCCAGGATTAAAATAAACGGAGGCCTCTCCCATTATTTTACGATGGAAAATGGCACGAGACAAGGGTGTCCCCTTTCACCACTATTATTTGTGCTGTCCCTTGAACCTCTTCTATCTAGAATACGTAAATATCCTGAAATAAATGGAATTAAGGTGGGTAAAGAGGAGCATAAATTGTCTGCATTTGCAGACAATGTGCTCTTTTACCTGACCAACCCTAAAACCTCTATCCCAAATCTATTAAACTTATGTAGTCAATATGGGGAAATGAAATATTAATAAAACTGAAATACTAAACGCCAGTACACCCAAGAAAGATATGCAAACCCTTAGATCAGAATACAAATTCCCATGGGTAAAAGAGCTCAAATATCTTGGTATCTACCTGGCGAGTACGGAAAAAAAAAATTACGAAATTAATTACATCCCTTTAATAGAAGAAATTAAAAAGGAAATAACCAGAATAAAAAATAGACCAATCTCATGGCTGGGACAAATACATTTCTGTAAAATGGTGTTGATACCAAAGTTTTTTTATAAGTTCCAGATGATCCCGATAAATCTCCCAAAACAACTGCTGCGTATCCTCAAAAACTTGATTATGAATTATATCTGGGGAAATAAAAAACATAGGATATCTTTTCAGACCCTTAAACTAACAAAAAATAAGGGGGGACTTGCTGTCCCAGATCTTAAAAAATACTACGATGCAATAATTCTGTCAAGAGTAGTGGAATGGGCCAGAGCAAACACAGAAAAAAGATGGGTTAGTTTGGAGAATGCACTAGCAAAAGCGAGATTAGAAAAAATAATATGGAATCCTCCACAATTCAGAGCACTTGGCACAGATACACATGCAATTACAAAGAATGTTCTCAAGGTATGGGACTTAACACAAAAAAAAATAGACAAAAATTTCAACTCACCCCTTATCTCCCTAAAGGACAATGACTACTTCCCCCCAGGGAAAGTGGAGGTGGGGGGAAATTGGATCAAAAATGATAAGGCACAAGTAAGAGATATAACACATCAAGGACACTTATTAGCATTTAGGCAATTAGAGCAAAAAGAAAATTTAATGACACTTAATAATTGGAGGTACCAACAGTTAAACCACTTTATTCAAAAACTACCCCAACCTTTAAGAACTGGGGACCAGCTCTCAGATATAGAAAAAATATGTTCTTCGGAAAGTGGAAAAGGAACTATATCTAAGATTTATGAGATCTTATTACAGCTCGATGAACCAGAGGTACCCCCTTTTATTAAAAATTGGGAGAAGGAATTAGGGACACGTCGAGATAGGACCACAATAGATAGAATCTTAAAACTGACCCATACCTCAGCTATTGACAGCCAAACAGCCGAAATGAATTTTAAATGTTTATCAGGCTGGTATATAACACCAGTAAAACTTCGTAAATTTAAGATCGGCCAGTCAGCCGATTGCTGGAGGGGCTGTAAATCCCCCGGAACAATGGCCCACCTCTGGTGGGAATGCCCAAAGGTCAAAACATACTGGGAAAAGATTCTGAGGATAATAGAAGATATCACAAAGGAAAAAATAAAAAGAGAGCCATGGACAGTGCTCTTCCATGGAGGGGAGAAGGGATAAAAAAATATAGAAAATCATTGGTACCACACCTACTAAATGCCGCTAAAAGGTTGATACCAAAGAAGTGGCAGGAAACAGAATGCCCCACGATATGGGAATGGATAGATACCGTGGAGGAAACATATGATGGAAGACCTTAGGGACAGTCTAGAAGATAATAGGGACAGGGTAAAAAGGAAAGGTGGAGGCGTCTGTCTCTATGTGAGAAGTGACCTCAAAGCAAGCGTGAAAGAGGACCTGGTTGATGGAGAGTGTGATGAAGTTGAAGCATTATGGGTGGAACTGCATACAGATGTGCGTAGTTCAAAGTTAATCATTGGAGTTTGTTATAGACCACCCAATGTTAACGAGGAGGTGGAGACTCGGCTCCTTGCACAGATGGAAAGGGCTGCAAGGGCTGGGACGGTGATAATAATGGGGAATTTTAACTACCCAGAAATTGACTGGAATAATGGAATTTCTGGGACAGTTAAAGGACAAAAATTTAAAAACCTATTGCAGGACAATTTTATGGTCCAGTTTATTGAGGCCCCAACTAGGAATGATGCTCTGTTGGACTTGGTAATCTCAAACCATGCAGAGCTTATTACTAATGTTCAGATAAAGGAACACCTGGGTAGCAGTGATCATAACATGATTTCATTTAATATTAACTATAAGCAAGAAATACATACAGGAAAGATAAAAACACTTAATTTCAAGAGAGAAAATTTTCAAAGCATGAGGACTGCTCCCCAGGGCTTGGACTGGGAGGGAATATTGGCACAGATGAACACAGAACAGAAATGGGAATTCTTCAAAAAGACTCTTTGAAAGCTCACTGCAAAGTATATTCCCATGGGCAATAAGTTTAAAAGGCTAAAGATAAAACCTATGTGGCTCACGGTCAAAGTTAAAAAAGCTATAAACAATAAGAAAATAGCTTTTAAAAAATATAAAAATGAAGGAACACTAGTGTATGTTTAAATGTTACAAAGAATATAATAGAATATGTAAAAAGGAAATCAAGGATGCAAAAATTCAAAATGAAAACAGATTGCAAAAGATAGTAGGACAAACCCCAAAAACGTATTTAAATATATTAATAGTAAAAAGGTTCCCCACACACGGCTCATGTGTAAGGTAAGGTCTACAGGATTAGATATATCAGTTTGTAAATGGATAGAAAACTGGCTGAAAGACAGGATTCAGAGAGTTGTGGTTAATGATTCTTACTCTGAATGGTCCAAGGTTATCAGCGGTGTACCCCAAGGTTCAGTGTTGGGTCCCTTACTTTTCAATATATTTATAAATTATATTGGGTCTGAGATCAAAACTAACATTTCTGTTTTTGCAGATGACACCAAGCTATGCAGTGGAATAACGTCCCTGCAGGATGTCTCCAATTTACAAGCCGACCTCAATGCTCTGTCTAATTGGGCGACTATGTGGCAGATGAGGTTTAATGTTGATAAATGTAAAGTTATGCACTTGGGGGCTAAGAATATGCATGCATCATACATGCTAGGGGGAGTTCAACTGGGGGGATCTGTAGTGGAGAAGGATCTGGGGGTTTTAGTTGATCATAAGCTCATAAGCTCAATAATGGCATGCAATGCCAAGCTGCGGTTTCCAAAGCGAGCAAAGTCCTTTCTTGTATTAAGAGAGGTATGCAGTCCAGTTTTGGGCACCAGTTCTCAAAAAGGATATCGGAGAACTGGAGAAAGTGCAGAGAAGGGCAACTAAACTGATAAGAGGCATGGAGGAGCTCAGCTATGAGGAAAGATTAGAAAAACTGAATTTATTCACTCTTGAGAAGAGGAGAATAAGGGGGGATATGATCAACATGTACAAATATATAAGAGGTCCATATAGTGAACTTGGTGTTGAGTTATTCACTTTAAGGTCAACGCTGAGGACAAGGGGGCACTCTTTACGTCTGGAGGAAAAGAGATTTCACCTCCAAATACGGAAAGGTTTCTTCACAGTAAGAGCTGTGAAAATTGGAACAGACTCCCTCTAGAGGTGGTTCTGGCCAGCTCAGTAGATTGCTTTAAGAAGGGCCTGGATTCTTTCCTAAATACACATAATATAACTGAGTACTAAGTTCTGTAGGTAAAGTTGATCCGGGGTAAATCCGATTGCCTCTCGGGGGATCAGGAAGGAATTTTTTCCCCTCCGGTAGCAAATTGAATCATGCTCTGCTGTTTTTTTTTGCCTTCCTCTGGATCAACTGTGGGTATGGAGTTGGGTGTATGGGATGTACTGTGTTTTATTTTGTTTGTTTATTTTTTTTTATTTATGGTTGAACTGGATGGACTTGTGTCTTTTTTCAACCTGACTAACTATGTAATACAAAATGGGAAAATTGGAGAGCCTTTAAAAGATCATGGAGCTATGTAGAAAACCTGCGGATAGGGTAACAAACTAGCTCGACAAGATAAGAGAGCATATAATGGTGAGGTGGGGGAGGGAAGGGGGGGGAGAGGGAGGTGGGTGGGAGGGGCAAAAGGGGAATAAATATATATAAAATATTCATAAGATATATAAATAATAATAATAAAAAAATAAAAAAAAAACCTTCCACAAATGATGCAAACCTGAAACAGAGACGAAAATTAAGCACTTCTATCATGGGCTGGTCTCTTGTGTGCAGTCAAGGCTGAATGTGAAAAAAAAAAAAGTGTCGTACAGTTGTCTGTTTTTACAATCCTAAGCTTAACACAGGATTTTATCCATTACCAAAGCTGCTGCATTTCTCTCTTTGGCCAAGTTTCCTACATGGGAAAACAACAAGTATACACTGGATCACCTCTGTGTGACATGCTAACTAGGTTGTTCTTGTGACCAACACTCAGTGCCTATCCTGACCTCCCTGGGGCCCGAAGCAAAATGACATGGCACATTAAAAATTAATAGCAGGGGGGTGCTGACGACAGTGACTTGTCACATTAAAGAAAGTTGAGAAGTGGGGGAGGGGAAAATGACATCTTACATTAAATTGAGAAGCAAGGGGTGCTGACTTGTTGCCTCTTCTCCCATGCAGCCAGCGAATTGAGAAGCGGGAGCGAAAATGACTTCCTACCAGGTGGGGCCTCTAGTTATTTGGGGGGCCCTTCGCAGCTTTGCGGGGCCCTAAGCGGCTTGCATAGTGGACCTATAGGGTGGATCGGCCATGCCAACCATTGTGCTACTGAGTCCATATGTGAAATCAACTGCTTTGCTGAGCATACTCTCCTTTTAATGTATATTGACCTAACTTGGATTATTTAAATCTAGTTAATAACACATCTACATTAAATAAAAAATTGGTCTCACATAAAAAGGTCTTAAATAGAATGACCAACCAATTATTATGCCCACACAAACATGAACCTTGAGACATCTATTCTTGAACTGTATATATACACAACCTGCAATAAAAAGCACATGCCGCAAAATAATAAAAACAAATATTCAGAGTACACATGAAAATTACTTACGTCTTCTGAGGACTCTTCGAATTCTCTCCATCTACTCTAGCTCTCGGATTTTCAAATCACTCCATCTCTTGCGCAACTGCTCCCTGGACCTCTGCACCCCAAATTTTGCATGGATAGCCGCCCGTACCTTATCCATGATCTGGGCCTTGAGTTTATTGGGGTTTTTGTAAGGCCCTTTTTTGCCGTCGTAGTCCTCCTTTTTTTAAATAGCAACCATCTTACCCATCTCATGTTGGTGGCTTTGTACCTCCTGCTCCTCCTGGTGTGTGCCTGGCCTGTCTCCTGCCTGGTTGCAGCTTGCTGTCTTTCCTCCATCATGTCTTCAGACTTCTCACCACATTGACCGACTAAAAAGGGGCGTGGCGATCACTAGAACGAACGTCATGGGAGTGGAAACATGCAGAGCTTCTCACATGCGCAGTGTATGAAGGGATAGAGAACGTCGTTCACAGTCGGTAGAAAATGTCGGAATAACGATTGTGCAATACTTGGTTCATCTTGGTTCAGATTCTACGCAACAACCTACAGTCCTTGTCTTGTTTGCACCGCCTGTATACTGCTGTTTAAAGTATATAGGGCCATAGGGTCTTGTCAGGGCCGATCCACCCTATAGGCGCACTATGCAAGCTGCTTAGGGCCATGCAAAGCTGCAAAGGGCCCCCAAAATTACTAGAGGCCCCGTCCGGTGAGAAGTCATTTTCGCACCCTCACCCGGTTTCTAAACTCGCTGGCTGAGTCATTTCCGACAGCAGAACACCCCCTCCCCCGCTTCTCAACTTTCTTTAATGTGACATGTCACTGTCGTCAGAGCCCCCTGCTTCTCATTTTTAATGTGCCATGTCATTTTGCTTAGGGCCCCAGGGAGGTCAGGATCGGCACTGGGTCTTGTAATGACCTGGAGGGAGTGGTGGCGAGGAAACTCATGCTACTTTTTTTTCATGATTTTTATCCATATTGCAGGGACCAAACATTACATTGAAGCCTCAGGTAGTATTAAATTACTTTTTTCTCAGAATAATCTCATGTTGTACATTTCTAAACACGTGCCACTACTATAGACACCCAGCAGGTACGATATTTAAAGGGATTTTTGATTTTTTTTTCACTTTAAGCATCATTAAAATCACTGCTCCAGAAAAAACTACAGTTTTTAAAACTTTTTTTTCCATTGATACATGTTCCCTGGGGCAAGACCCGGGTTCTCAAAGACGTTTTCCAACAATAACTTGAATATTGGGCTTTAAATTAGCACTTTTGAATTCGAACGTTCGAGTCCCATAGACTTCAGTGGGGTTCTAAATGTTCGCACGAACGGTCGGTCTGTTCGACGGTTCTGGTGCGAACCGAACGCGGGTATTTTCGGCTCATCCCTAGTCTATAACATTCAAAAGAGCTAGTTCGGTGAAGAATAAAATAGTAAAGAGTGAATATATAGATACATATGTATTGCCTGTGTACTTCCAAGTACCGGTGCTATTAAAATTTAAGGGATAATCAGAGTATAAGTGACTCTGATTCTAATTGCAATCATTTGATTAGGGTGTCTGTTTCAGCTTGGCTATGCTGTGGGCTCACTCTGTTGTTGCTGGGGTGTTGTTTCACCCTAGGACGATAGGTGGTAGCAGTGGAAGCTGAGGTTCGGGTGCAAAACAGAAGATGGGAGAAAGGGTACCTAAGAACCCTGGGACTATAAGGCGGTGCTAAATAAAGTGTAACAATACACCAATTATCAAAAATAGAAAAATTAATTTATTGAAACAAATACAAATACATAAAACCATCCACGATCTTTCGATGTACCAGGCTTCAACAATGTAAAACGACACGTTGTAGTTGTGGTTCACCCGACATGTATCGCTCACATTTGAGCTTCCTCAAGGGTTTAGAACTAACTACAATATATCCAAGGAAACAAGTATAAGAGAGATGGTAAATTAACGAATACCAAAAGCATATTGATTAATATAAATATAACAACCAATGTTGCATAAATGAGATATAGTGGTCAATAATTTATAAATTCGCATCATGACAATTACAAATTTGAAGTGTGTTTTAGCAGAGAGATAGGCGCTTTAAACTTACCACAAAATACCCAATTTGTTTATAATCAGTAAAGCCGGTAATAAAATAATTCGGACAAAAATGCCCAGGAACCAAAAACCAAAGAAAGGGGCTAATAATTTATTTCTAATAGAGAATACTTACTATAATTCTATATAATCATCAGATTTGCTAAAAAGCTTATTAATTAGTGTACCTTTAAAATATTTTTTCTTCCTCTTGTGGCCAAAGATCGGGCGATATAACAAGCACAGGAAATCCTGAATGGTAATGGGGGGCCAAAAGAGGCTTACTCCTTAAACATACTGACAAGGAAGGACCACTGGAGACATCATAGAGAATTGGAGATGCCAATTCTATAAAAAACAAGAAAAAGTTTTTGTCCAATCAGAAGATAAATTTGCCTAATGACAAAAATAAAGTCACTTTGCAAAGATTAATCTCCGATATGATAACTAGGTAAATACCTTGGAGTGTAGTCGGAACTGCAAGCGTCCAGTATGGTCCCCTTAAGAATAAGGTGGCATGGTGCTTCCTCTGTCAGAAGTGGTGCCTAACACAGCAGCCTGTGCTGCCATCCTTTTAAATAGATCGCCGCGGGTGACGTCAGTAATGACGCCGCCGCGGCGGGGACACGTGACCCACCACGTGATCCCGCGTCACCCATTGAGCTCCTGATGTCAGCAAATCAGAAGCTAGATGACGGACGCATGCGCACAAAGCGGCACAACGTCCGTCCAGCGTGATACCCGCACGTCAAGAGGCGTGCGCCGCCATATTGGATAAGGGATCCTATCCACAGAGGGCAGCCTAGTGCAATGGACAAGCTGCTGGCAGCCTAGTGCAATGGACAAGCTGCACAGGGGGAAAGATGGAAGGGACAAAAGCAGCCAAAAGTACAAGATACGTTGAAAATCACATGGGGGGTACAAAAGCAAGGACCGTTGAAAAGGACACAAAATACCCATTACATGCGGACGGTCCCGCTAGTCCCTGTGGTTCAAAATAGGACCGAGTGACACAATTACATCCGGTGAATCTAGGCTATTACCTGGCAGTGTCAGCATGATAAAACAAAGAAAATGGGCTATTAATAGTTGTTAATTACAAATTTATCTAAATAGAGAAAAAATGTAAGTTATTCAATCTTAATAAACATTTGATGTTTGTCAAAGTATATAAATTGTCAACTCTATGTCCTAGCAGTTTTAAATTAGTAAACAGTGCAAAATGTCCATATTTAAAGAAAACATAATAAATACAATTATACATAACAACATCATTCAAAAAAAGAAAAAGAAAAGCGGAAGAAAAAAAGAGAGAGAGAGAAAAGAAAGAAAAAAGAGAACCAAAGATAAAATAAAAAACATTGACAATAAAATAATGAATTCATAATAAAGGCTTGAAGCTGAATGCTTCATTCAAGCCCGGAGGTTTTAAGGCGGATAATGAATGAATTCATTTTGCCTCATGTTGAAGCAAAATTTTGTCAAAATCGCCACCTCTTTAGCCAGGAGGGACGTGTTCGAAGGCAAAAAAATGTAATTTTGTAACGATCAAAGTTATGATGAATGCCTATATGGAGACTGATGGGACTCTCCATTTTCTTTTTGGCAATTAGGGTTACATGATCCCGTATTCTGTGGAAGAAAGGGCGTTTGGTTTTACCAATGTAGAATGATCCACAGTCACATTCCATAATATACACAACTCCTATAGACTGACAGGTTACTGAAAAAGAAGGTTTGTGGATGCGTCCACTTGGAAGCAAGATAGTCGCAGCAGAGTGGATGTATCCACAAAAGGGACAGTTGTGACAAGGCCTAGTGCCACCTGGTCCTTTTTTGGGGTTACAGGGATAGTGATGGCTATGAACCAATTTGTCACGCAACGACTGTGACATTTTGAATGTAAATTCCGGAAATGTTTTGAGATGTTTAGAAACAGTATCATCACTTAGGAGGAGGTACCAATATTTCTGCAAGATACCTCTTAATTGTTGGTGGTGCCCAGAAAAACAGGTAATTACCCGTATTCCGGGATTATCCTTCTTGAGTTTTGGATTGTGAAGAAGTAGTTTCCGATCATGGTGCTTGGCCCGTAAATAGGCCTTCTTCAAACACTTTTTACTATAGCCATGCTCTAAAAAGCGTGACTGTAGTACTCCTCTTCAAAATTAGATTGGTCGCTGCAATTGCAGCGTAACCGAAGGTATTGACCATATGGTATGCTTCATGTCAATGAACTGCATGTAACAAGGAGTTGCCAGCAAGTGGCTTTCGGAATAGGGACGCGCCCAAGTTGCCATTTTCATCCACAATAATCCTAATGTCAAGGAAATTCAGACTGGTTTGACTGGCTTCAAATGTAAAGGTCAAATTGTAATCATTCATCTTCAAATTATCCATGAAGGTCAAAAGATCAGAATGGGGCCCAGTCGATGAACCTTCTCCATGAACCTCCTGATGGAATAGGTTCTTCTCCCACCCCCCCCCCCCAGGTACAGGTTGGCATAGGTGGGGGCACACTTGGTCCCCATAGCCACCCCCTGTACCTGGAGGTAGTGGGAGCAGCCAAACAGGAAAATATTGTTAGATAGAATGAAATCCAGCAGACACAAAATGAATCGATTATCAATGAATTATGAGAATCTGTTTATCCACACAACAGTCCATTTGTATTTTTGGGTGTTACCCACCCATCACCTTTCAGTGGATACATTTCATTCTCAAATTATCAATATTTATCTCTATTATGTGGTTAATTGTTAACTTTGTGCATATGTAACTTTATCAATTTTTATAGCATTGCATTCAAATCGTTTTTTTTCTTCTCTTTTCTTTTTCTTATTTTAATTTCAAAGAAACATGGCTAGCTATTTTGGGAATGCTTTTGACGGTTTAATGAACAAAATTCAAAAATCCCAAAACAAGGCAACTGGCGGTTTCACCATGGATCGCTTTTTCTCGAGACTTCAAAGACTGCTAGAGAGGAAATCTTGTTTATTCTGGAACAAATGGTATTTTTCCAAATACATTGAAGATAATATCATCCCTTGGGGGTTAAGAATTCAAATTTTTCCAACTTTACACAATGTTAGTTCTGAGTTTAAAACAGATTGGGAAGCTGGTCTGCAGATTTGTTCTACTAGGATGATGGATCTGCTGTGACCTTGAGAATTATGTTTCAATTCTGCTTAAAAATAAAGAACAAAAATACGTCCGGGACAAGTTGTCCTATGACAATAATCAGGCCTATAACTGGGATTCTTTCCTGAAAGATTGTAGACGTGGTGGTAACAAAACAAACAAAACCTATAAGCACCCGGAGGCCTCGACTGATATTACTGACTCCTCTCTCTCTTCTGCTACATCTGTGCAGGTATCAGATCAAACAAGGATTACCAAGGCCCATGTTTTTTTCCATTCAAAACCAGGGAAAGGAAATAGCAAAGTAAGTTCGCAGAAACAGACGCCTAGGGCACCAATTAATATTCGAGCAGCGGCAGCTGCCAAAAATGTATCCAATGACACCAGTAGATCTGCTGATCCATTAGTGGGCCCGTCCATATTTAATCCCCTCAAGACTCCAGCAGGAGGATTACAAGTAAGCAATCCAACTGTAGCTACATCCCAGTCGGTTTTTTGTCTGGGCCAAGTTCCATCACAACCAGTGCCGGACTCAAAGAAATAGTCAACAATCCGACCAATACATCTGATACACCTGTGAGGAGCTTTGGGGTAATTAATTTGTCTTCTGTCCATTTGTCCCCTGATCAAATTGCAGTCCTACAATATGGATTAACATTTTGCCCAGTACAGGGCAAAGATTGCTTTGAATTAAAGCGGATCTCCACCCTAAAGTGAAGATCCGCAGATCGGAACCCTCCCCCCCTCCGGCGTCACATTTGACACCTTTCAGGGGGGAGGGGGTTGCAGATACCTGTCTAAAGACAGGTATCTGCACCCACTTCCGGCCCGCAGTCTCGGGCAAAAGACGGGCTTTTCCCGTTGTGTGCTGGGAACTCTCGGCTCCCAGCACACAGCGGGAGCCAATCGCAGCGCGACTCGCGCATGCGCCATAGGGAACCGGGCAGTGAAGCCGCAGCGCTTCACTTCCTGGTTCCCTCACCGTGGATGGAGGGGGGAGCAGCAGGGTGACGAGCGATCGCTCGTCCTCTGCTACGGACGCCGCTGGACTCCAGGACAGGTAAGTGTCCTAATATTAAAAGTCAGCAGCTGCAGTATTTGTTGCTGCTGGCTTTTAATATTTTTTTGAGGTGAACCATCCGCTTTAATTAAGGATGTGAATTTATTTTCTCGGAGGTTAATGCTCAAGGTATTATTTGACAAGCCTAAACCAGCGGTATCATCCACTGATCTTAACAATCCTCTGTGGAAAAAAATGACACTGAAGGATATTCAGGCCTTAGAGGAATTGATGGAACTGTGGGATGAGGGAGGTATAAATGAGACGGATCTCCTTGAAGCCGACCTTCTAGATCCAACCCTATCCTCAGAGGTCAGTTTGGCATCCATTCCCCATAAGGGAATTAGTTCCCAACCAAAGGAATATAAACCAAAATCCAAGATGTTCCCGACTCTCCAAGGTAATCCCAGTGTTTGGGCCTTTACAACCCAAGTGACTAAAGAAATTTCCCAGATGAGATGGTACAGTCCACCTCATTCGAATCTAACAGAAAATCAATGGCAGGCCTTGAAAGGCCTACAAAATAATGAGGGAATAGTCATAAAATCCTCTGACAAAGGGGGACATGTAGTAATAATGAACAAGGAAAATTATGAGCAAATGGTATCAAAACTTCTAATCAACAAAAATTGGTACCGTAAGGTAACAGTGTCCCATTTAAAGTTAACTATTAAACGGTATCAGCATTTGATAGGTTGCGCCTATCATAATGGTACAATTTCCAAATCAACTTGGGAATTTCTGAACGTCACTTGTCCCCGTACACCTACCCTTTATGCTTTGCCCAAAATACATAAAAATGCCTTGGATCCTCCCGGTAGGCCAATTGTGTCGGGAAATGGCTCTTTAATAGAACGAGCCAGCCAGTTGGTGGACGATTACCTGAGGCCCCACGTTGAGAATTTGGTGTCTTACCTTCAAGACACCAGTGATCTTCTCAGAGCCATTGATGGCCTGAATGTTCCCGTGGGGTCCTGGCTTGTCTCTTTAGACGTGGAGGCCTTGTACAACTCCATCCCCCATCATCTGGGGGTACGACATGTTGAGGGCTTCATTTCTGAAGGTTATGATGTTTCCATTCCCTACAATCGATTCATTTTGTGTCTGCTGGATTTTATTCTATCCAACAATATTTTCCTGTTTGGCTCCCACTACCTCCAGGTACAGGGGGTGGCTATGGGGATCAAGTGTGCCCCCACCTATGCCAAACTATACCTGGGGGGGGGGGTGGGAGAAGAACCTATTCCATCTGGAAAATATGCAGACATTTATGGATCACATACCTTTGTGGAGAATGTTCATCGACAACATTTTCTTCATATGGACTGGGCCCCATTCTGATCTTTTGACCTTTATGGATAATTTGAAGATGAATGATTACAATTTGACCTTTACATTTGAAGCCAGTCAAACCAGTCTGAATTTCCTTGACATTAGAATTATTGTGGATGAAAATGGCAACTTGGGCACGTCCCTATTTCGAAAGCCACTTGCTGGCAACTACTTGTTACATGCGGACAGTTCTCACCCAAAATCATTGATATGAAGCATACCATATGGTCAATACCTTCGGTTACGCCGCAATTGCAGTGACCAATCTAATTTTGAAGAGGAGGACAAAGTACTACAGTCACGTTTTTTAGAGCGTGGCTATAGTTAAAAGTGTTTGAAGAAGGCCTATTCACGGGCCAAGCACCATGATTGGAAACTACTTCTTCACAATCCAAAACTCAAGAAGGATAATCCCGGAATACAGGTAATTACCCGTTTTTCTGGGCACCACCAACAACTAAGAGGTATCTTGCAGAAATATTGGTACCTCCTCCTAAGTGATGATACTGTTTCTAAACATCTCAAAACATTTCCGGAAATTACTTTCAAAAGGTCACAGTCGTTGCGTGACAAATTGGTTCATAGGCATCACTATCCTTGTAACCCCAAAAAAGGACCAGGTGGCACTAGGCCTTGTCACAACTGTCCCTTTTGTGGATACATCCACTCTGCTGCGACTATCTTGCTTCCGAGTGGACGCATCCACAAACCTTGTTTATCAGTAACCTGTCAGTCTATAGGAGTTGTACTAGTACTTGTACTCCCGCAAATACCCCCGATACTAAAATAGAATACTTCCCCCCCCCCCTATTGCAGCGATGTCCTGTCCCTCATACTTGTAGATATGCCGCCGCTGCCGCATACCGCCAGTTAATCCCCCTTCATTATAGCTAGCGCGCATTACAAGCTTTCGTTCTGAATACTTGTAAATGCCCGTGCCGCTGTGTATTGACACTCCCCTTCTTGGGATTGGATGGAGCTGTTCAATCCCGAGCAAGGGTAGTGTCTATACATGGCGGCGCGGGCATTTACAAGTATTCAGAACGAAAGCTTGTAATGCGCGCTGCGCTATAATGCAGGGAGATTAACGGCGGTATGCGGCAGCGGAGGCGGCATCATCATATCTACAGGTATGAGGGACAGGACATGGCTGCAATATGGGGGACATGACATGGCTGCAATATGGGGGACATGACATGGCTGCAATATGGGGGACAGGACATGGTTGCAATATGGGGGACAGGACATGGTTGCAATATGGGGGACAGGACATGGTTGCAATATGGGGGACAGGACATGGTTGCAATATGGGGGACAGGACATGGTTGCAATATGGGGGACATGACATGGCTGCAATATAGGGGACATGATGTGGCTGCAATATGGGGGACATGACATGGATGCAATATGGGGGACATACATGGCTGCAATATGTGGGGGACATACATGGCTGCATATGTGGGGGACATACATGGCTGCATATGTGGGGGACATGCATGGCTGCATATGTGGGGGACATACATGGCTGCATATGTGGGGGACATACATGGCTGCATATGTGGGGGACATACATGGCTGCAATATGTGGGGGACATACATGGCTGCATATGTGGGGGACATACATGGCTGCATATGTGGGGGACATACATGGCTGCATATGTGGGGGACATACATGGCTGCATATGTGGGGGACATACATGGCTGCAATATGTGGGGGACAGGACATGGCTGCAATATGTGGGGGACATGACATGGCTGCAATATGTGGGGGACATACATGGCTGCAATATGTGGGGGACATGACATGGCTGCAATATGTGGGGGACATGACATGGCTGCATATATTGGGGACATGACATGGCTGCATATATGGGGGACATGACATGGCTGCATATATGGGGGACATGACATGACTGCAATATGTGGGGGACATGACATGACTGCAATATGTGGGGGACATGACATGACTGCAATATGTGGGGGACATGACATGGCTGCAATATGTGAGGGATATGACATGGCTGCATATATGGGGGACATGACATGACTGCAATATGTGGGGGACATGACATGGCTGCAATATGTGGGGGACATGACATGGCTGCAATATATGGGGGACATGACATGACTGCAATATATGGGGGACATGACATGACTGCAATATGTGGGGGACATACATGGCTGCAATATGTGGGGGACATGACATGGCTGCAATATGTGGGGGACAAGACATGGCTGCAATATGTGGGGGGACATGGCTGGGGGGACATGGCTGCATTTGGGGACACATTAAAAAAAGTATCGGTATTCGGTATCGCCGAGTACATGAAAAAAAAGTATCGGTACTTGTACTCGGTCCTAAAAAAGAGGCATCGGGACAACCCTAGTGTATATTATGCAATGTGACTGTGGGTCATTCTACATTGGTAAAACCAAACGCCCTTTCTTCCACAGAATACGGGACCATGTAACACTAATTGCCAAAAAGAAAATGTCCCATCAGTCTCCATATAGGCATTCATCATAACTTTGATAGTTACAAAATTACATTTTTTGCCTTAGAACACGTCTCTCCTGGCGAGAGAGGTGGCGATTTTGACAAAATCCTGCTTCAACGTGAAGCAAAATGGATTAATTCATTATCCGCCTTAAAACCTCCGTGCTTGAATGAAGCATTCAGCTTCAAGCCTTTTTTATGGATTAATTATTTTATTGTCAATGTTTTTTATTTTATTTTTGGTTCTCTTTATTCTTCCTTTTCTCTCTCTTTTTTTATTCCTCTTTTTTTTTGAATGATGTTGTTATGTATAATTGTATTTATTATGTTTTCTTTAAATATGGACATTTTGCACTGTTTACTAATTTAAAATTGCTAGGACATAGAGTTGACAATTGCATAGTGAAGCAGTAGGGGGCACAATTTACTACAAATATCCCTATATACACATATATTTATATACTTTGACAAACATCAAATGTTTATTAAGATTGAATAACTTACATTTTTTCTCTATTCAGATAAATTTGTAATTAATAACTATTAATAGCCTATTTTCTTTGTTTTATCATGCTGACACTGCCAGGTAATAGCCTAGATTCACCGGATGTAATTGTGTCACTCGGTCCCATTTTGAACCACAGGGACTACCACAGGGACTAGCGGGACCGTCCGCATGTAATGGGTATTTTGTGTCCTTTTCATGTGAACGGTCCTTGCTTTTGTACCCCTCATGTGATTTTCACCGTATCTTGTACTTTTGGCTCCTTTTGTCCCTTCCATCTTTCCCCCCGTGCAGCTGCATTTTTACTATTCCTGCCAGCAGCTTGTCCATTGCGCTAGGCTGCCCTCTGTGGATAGGATCCCTTATCCAATATGGCGGCGCGTGCCTCTTGATGTGCGGGTATCACGCTGGACGGACGTTGCAACGCTTTGTGCGCATGCATCCGTCATCTAGCTTCTGATTTGCTGACATCAGGAGCTCAATGGGTGACGCGGGATCACGTGGTGGGTCACGTGTCCCCGCCGCGGCGGCGTCATTACTGACGTCACCCGCGGCAATCTATTTAAAAGGATGGCAGCACAGGCTGCTGTGTTATGCACCACTTCTGACAGAGGAAGCACCACGCCACCTTATTCTTAAAGGGACCATACTGGATGCTTGCAGTTCCGACTACACTTCAAGGTATTTACCTAGTTATCATATCGGAGATTAACCTTTGCAAAGTGACTTTATATTTGTCATTAAGCAAATGTATCTTCTGATTGGACAAAAACTTTTTCTTGTTGTTTTTTATAGAATTGGCATTTCCAATTCCCTATGATGTCTCCAGTGGTCCTTCCTTGTCAGTATGTTTAAGGAGTGAGCCTCTTTTGGCCCCCAATTACCATTCAGGATTTCCTGTGCTTGTTATATCGCCCGATCTGTGTCCACAAGAGGAAACATTTTTTTCTTTTAAAGGTACACTAATTAATAAGCTTTTTAGCTAATCTGATTATTATATAGAATTGTAGTAAGTATTCTCTATTAGAAATAAATTATTGGCCCCTTTCTTTAGATTTTGGTTCCTGGACGGAGTGTCACCTCATCCGGATTACTTCTTTGGCTCCATGGGCATTTTTGTCCGAAATATTTTATTACCGGCTTTACTGATTATAAACAAATTGGGTATTTTGTGGTAAGTTTAAAGCGCCTATCTCTGTCATGGTCGTGGTCGACCACCAGGTGGCGCTAGCGGTGTAACGGCGCGCACAGGGGCGCCGGGAGCGCGCATTCGCGGCACTTCGACGTGCACACGCACGAGCACGCGCACGCGCGGCACATCGGCGCGCACGGGAGCGCGCATTCGCGGCAGCGGCGTGCGGGCACGTGAGGACGCCATTTTGGCGCCAGTTCAGGCTATTTAAGGTAGCTCTTCCCATGGCCTCTTGCTGCTCGATCATCAGCGTTCCTGATACCTGCCTGAAGACCCGTTACCTGATTGACCCCTGTTCCTGTGATTCCGGCTTGTCTTGACCCTTCTGATTGCTGCCCGCCCCGACCTCGGACTGTCCGACGCTGCCTCTGCCTTGCCCTGTACCAGTGACCGCCTGCCTGTTGCCGACCCGACTTGAATCACGACTCTGCTGCTGCCTTATCCCTGAACCTGATCCGTCTGCATCCGTACTACAGGACACCTTCCTCCTGCTGTCTGCCAGTCACCTGCACCAGCTCCAGTTGCCTGCCAGCATCCGTACTACAGGACACCTTCCTCCTGCTGTCTGCCAGTCACCTGCACCAGCTCCAGTTGCCTGCCAGCATCCGTACTACAGGACACCTTCCTCCTGCTGTCTGCCAGTCACCTGCACCAGCTCCAGTTGCCTGCCAGCATCCGTACTACAGGACACCTTCCTCCTGCTGTCTGCCAGTCACCTGCACCAGCTCCAGTTGCCTGCCAGCATCCGTACTACAGAACACCTTCCCCCTGCTATCTGCCAGACATCTGCACTAGCTCCAGTTACCTGTCGGTGTCGGTGCTACAGCACACCTCCAGTAAGACTGATACCGTGTCTGCACGACATCCCCGCCAGGCGCTAGTGTGACTCTAGACTCCAGTACCTCCTGTCTGCACTACCAGGGGTTCCGGGGTCAGAGGAGCAAGAGTGGCCACTCCCGCACGTCAGGCTCTGCTCAGCACCAGGTACGTGACAGTATCGAGCAGCCATGTCTGAGCCTGCACAGGGAGTGGACCCTATGTCTGAACTCTGTCACCATTTGGATGGCTTAACACAAGCAGTCAGGGCCCTGCAAGAAGGCTACACCCGACTTGAAGACCGCGTCCAGGCCTTGTCCGCAACTTCTTCTGCTTCCGCTTCGGGTACTCCTTCTTCCCCCTCTGTCATCATGCTACCACCTGAGCCCAAAGTACCCATGCCAGAGAGATTTTCCGGGGAAAGAAGCAAGTATAGGGCCTTCCGGAATGCATGTGAACTATATTTTGCACTCCAGCCTCGAACCTTCTCATTAGAGGCCACCAAGGTCGGGTTTGTCATTTCCCTGCTAACCAGCGAACCGCAGGCCTGGGCCCACCGGCTCTTGGAGCAAAAGGACTTATGTCTTGACCGTCTAGATACGTTTTTTTCAGGCCATGTCCTTGCTGTACGAGGACCCTCACCAGGCCGCTACAGCAGAGGCCGCTTTGCACGCCCTCCAGCAGGGTCGCAGACCTGCGGAGGACTATGTATCCGAGTTCAGAAGGTGGAGTGCGGACACTAACTGGAATGACGCGGCCCTCTGCTACCAGTTTCGTCTTGGCCTCTCTGAGACACTTAAGGACGAGCTTGCTCGAGTGGGGGTCCCTGGAACTCTGGAAGCTCTTATTAATCTGGCCATCCAGATTGATCGGCGCCTAAGGGAGCGCAGGACTGAACGTACCACAGGTCCGACCCGTCCGACATGGATGCTGCCTAGGGTTCCTACCTTGCCTAACCCGATTCCTTCTGCCTCGCTTCCCTCCTCCAGAGACATACCAGAACCTATGCAGCTGGGTCTGATTCGTCCATCCCTCACATCCGAGGAACGACTTCGTCGCCGGATTAACAACTTGTGCCTCTACTGCGGAGAGCCCGGCCACTATGTGAGGACCTGCCCAGCAAAGTCCCGTAAGTCCACTTTCATGTCCTCTGTCCATACTCCGGTTGTCCTCAACAATTCCACTCACCTGGCTGTTCCTGTTTTGTTCCAGCTTCCAGGAGGGGTCATCCGGACCAGCGCCATACTTGATTCTGGGGCCTGCAGCTGCTTCATGGACTCTTCCTTTGCCACTCTACACCAGATTCCGTTGCGCCCCAGAGCTGTGGGACTGTCTGTACACTTGGCTGATGGGTCAGCTCTAAAATCCGGCCCAGTTACCCAAGAAACTGTACCTATCGCCACCACTATCTTAGACTCTCATCGGGAATTCCTGTGCCTGGATGTTATTGTGTCCCCTTTATTTCCCATAATTCTGGGTATGCCCTGGCTCCGGGCTCACAACCCACAAATAGACTGGACTACCGGGGAGATTCGTTTCAGCTCCGCCTACTGCCAACTACACTGCCTGCAAGTGACCTCCTGTTCCCCCTCTCTGCTTTGCATGGACTCTGACATTGAAACCCGCCAATCCGTCCCCGAAGTGTACCATGAATTCCTGGACGTATTTAGTAAAAAAGGGGCTGACACCCTCCCTCCGCACCGGCCCTATGACTGCCCAATTGAGCTTCTCCCTGGGGCTGAAGTCCCCTTCGGCAGGATTTTTCCCCTGACAGAGCTAGAGCTGGAGAATCTGAAGACCTACCTTGATGACAACCTTAAGAAGGGGTTTATCCGCCCCTCCACCTCACCAGCAGGAGCAGGAATTTTTTTTGTCGAAAAGAAAGATCATACACTCCGCCCTTGTGTGGATTACCGTGAGCTTAACAAGGTGACGATCAAAAATCGGTACCCCTTCCCCTGGTACCGGAATTGTTTCAGAGACTTGGAGCCGCAGTCATCTTCACGAAACTCGATCTGCGGGGGGCCTATAACTTGGTACGAATTCGGGATGGCGATGAGTGGAAAACTGCCTTCCGCACCCGCTTTGGCCATTTCGAATACTTGGTGATGCCATTCGGACTCTGTAACGCCCCCGCTACATTTCAGCACTTCGTGAATGACATCTTTAAAGACTACCTTGATCTGTTTGTTGTGGTATATCTCGATGACATCCTTATCTTTTCCCCCTCTATTGACAGGCATCGGGAACACGTTAGGAAAGTCCTCAGGCGACTCCGAACTCACGGACTGTATGCCAAGTCTGAAAAGTGCGAATTCGAACGTGTGAGCATACAATTTCTAGGTCTGATCATCTCCGTAAAAGGTATCGAGATGGACCCACAAAAGGTCGCAGCAATTCTTGATTGGCCCGCGCCCTCTGACAAGAAAGGTGTACAACGGTTCATTGGATTTGCGAACTTTTACAGGAAGTTTATCAAGGGTTTTTCCAGTATTATATCCCCCATAACCGGCCTGACCAAACAAACTGTCCGTTTCCGATGGTCTCCAGAGGCCCAGGTAGCCTTCGAGACCCTGAAAAAGTTGTTTACATCGGCACCTGTCCTTAAACACCCTGACGCCAGTCTGCCCTACATCCTGGAGGTGGATGCTTCGGAAACGGCAGTGGGAGCTGTTCTTTCCCAGAGACAGGGACCAAAGGCTCTTCTGCATCCGGTCGCCTTTTTCTCTCGAAGATTGTCCGACGCGGAAAAGAACTACGATGTGGGGGACCGAGAACTCTTAGCGATTAAAGCCGCACTAGAAGAGTGGCGGTACCTGTTGGAAGGTGCAGCTCATCCGATCCTGGTCTATACGGACCATAAAAACCTGGAATACCTGAAGGTAGCTAAAAGGCTGAGGCCACGACAGGCCAGATGGGCACTTTTCTTTACTAGGTTTACCTTCCACATAACCTATAGGCCTGGATCTAAGAACACCAAACCCGATGCCCTTTCGCGGATGTATTGCGATCCTGAAACTTTCACCCCTCCAGACACTATCCTATCCTCTGGGAATTTTCTGTTGTTGCAAGACGACCTAGTGGCTCGGATCAAGCAAGCCTCTGCAGGAATTCCCTCTCCCTCGGACACAGATCTGCAGATTCGGGACGGTCTGTTATGGCATGGCAACAAAATCTTTGTACCCGAGGACTTGCGGGTCACTGTCCTGAGCCTCTGCCATGATCATGTACTGGCTGGTCACTTTGGGGCACAAAAGACTTCGGAACTTCTACAGCGCACGTTCTGGTGGCCCCAACTTGTGAAGGACTGCAGAAGCTATGTGGAGTCGTGCACCACGTGCATCCGAAATAAAGGGAGCAAATCCAGAGCTTGGGGATTGTTAAGGCCTTTATCCGTACCAGAGAGACCATGGCAAATGATCTCCATGGATTTTATTGTTGAACTGCCACCCTCTGAGGGGTTCACGACTATCTTCGTAACAGTAGATAGACTATCCAAGATGGCACATTTTCTGCCCATGAAGGGTACACCCTCTGCCCCAGAGACTGCCAAGATCTTTATTAAAGAAGTTGTGCGGCTTCACGGTATTCCTACAGATATCGTTTCTGACCGCGGGGTGCAATTCACCTCCAGGTTCTGGAGGGCACTCTGCAAATCCCTCAAGATTGGGCTGTCTTTCTCATCCGCCTATCACCCTCAGTCGAACGGCCAGACCGAGAGGACAAACCAGACACTAGAGCAATATTTACGTTGTTTTTCTTCGTTTTCTCAGGAAGATTGGGCCTCTCTATTACCGCTGGCCGAATTTGCATATAATAATTCAGTCCACTCTGCTACTAAGCAATCTCCTTTCTATGCGAATTATGGCTACCACCCATCATTTCTGCCTAACTGTGCTCCGGAATGTGCGGTACCTGCCGTACAAGAGACATTAAACTTCTTTAGCACTAACAACAAGCTACTGCAAGGAACCATGGCAAGGACTCAGGAGCACAATAAAGAGATCTTTGATAAGAAGCGGAGGGGTGAACTCAATCTGGAACCCGGAGACCTGGTATGGTTGTCCACCATTAATTTGAAACTTTCCTGCCCATCTAAGAAACTAGGACCTAAATTTATGGGGCCTTTTCCGATCAAGAGGAGGATTAACAGTGTGGCCTACGAGCTAGAACTGCCAGACTCACTCCGCGTTCATCCAGTCTTCCATGTCTCTCTCCTCAAACCTGATGTTGCTAATCCCTTCCCAGGACGAAGCACCGACCCGCCCGAGCCGGTCTTAGTGAATGGAGAGGAAGAATTCGAAGTGGAGTCTATTGTAGACTGCAGGAGAAGGCACAACCAGGTCCAGTTCTTGGTAAAGTGGAAGGGTTATGGCCCTGAAGAAAATTCGTGGGAACCTGAGCGTAATATCCACGCTAAGAGACTGGTCCGGTCCTTCAAGAACGCTCATCCACTTAAGATGGCCCAGTTGGGCATCCGGAGGCTGCCCATTGGGAGGGGGCAATGTCATGGTCGTGGTCGACCACCAGGTGGCGCTAGCGGTGTAACGGCGCGCACAGGGGCGCCGGGAGCGCGCATTCGCGGCACTTCGACGTGCACACGCACGGGCACGCGCACGCGCGGCACATCGGCGCGCACGGGAGCGCGCATTCGCGGCAGCGGCGTGCGGGCACGTGAGGACGCCATTTTGGCGCCAGTTCAGGCTATTTAAGGTAGCTCTTCCCATGGCCTCTTGCTGCTCGATCATCAGCGTTCCTGATACCTGCCTGAAGACCCGTTACCTGATTGACCCCTGTTCCTGTGATTCCGGCTTGTCTTGACCCTTCTAATTGCTGCCCGCCCCGACTTCGGACTGTCCGACGCTGCCTCTGCCTTGCCCTGTACCAGTGACCGCCTGCCTGTTGCCGACCCGACTTGAATCACGACTCTGCTGCTGCCTTATCCCTGAACCTGATCCGTCTGCATCCGTACTACAGGACACCTTCCTCCTGCTGTCTGCCAGTCACCTGCACCAGCTCCAGTTGCCTGCCAGCATCCGTACTACAGGACACCTTCCTCCTGCTGTCTGCCAGTCACCTGCACCAGCTCCAGTTGCCTGCCAGCATCCGTACTACAGGACACCTTCCTCCTGCTGTCTGCCAGTCACCTGCACCAGCTCCAGTTGCCTGCCAGCATCCGTACTACAGGACACCTTCCTCCTGCTGTCTGCCAGTCACCTGCACCAGCTCCAGTTGCCTGCCAGCATCCGTACTACAGAACACCTTCCCCCTGCTATCTGCCAGACATCTGCACTAGCTCCAGTTACCTGTCGGTGTCGGTGCTACAGCACACCTCCAGTAAGACTGATACCGTGTCTGCACGACATCCCCGCCAGGCGCTAGTGTGACTCTAGACTCCAGTACCTCCTGTCTGCACTACCAGGGGTTCCGGGGTCAGAGGAGCAAGAGTGGCCACTCCCGCACGTCAGGCTCTGCTCAGCACCAGGTACGTGACAATCTCTCTGCTAAAACACACTTCAAATTTCTAATTGTCATGATGTGAATTTATAAATTATTGACCACTATATATCTCATTTATGCTACGTTGGTTGTTATATTTATATTAATCAATATACTTTTGGTATTCGTTAATTTACCATCTCTCTTATTCCTTTGATATATTGTAGTTAGTTCTAAACCCTTGAGGAAGCTCAAATGTGAGCGAAACATGTCGGGTGAACCACAACTATAACTGTCTTTTTACATTGTTGAAGCCTGGTACATCAAAAGATCGTGGATGGTTTTATGTATTTGTATTTATTTCAATAAATACATTTTTCTATTTTTGATAATTGGTGTATTGTTACACTGTATTTAGCACCGCCCTATGGTCCCAGGGTTCTTAGGTACCCTTTCCCCCATCTTCTGTTTTGCATTTATACATGGCATGAGGTGCTTAAATTTGAGAATCTGTTTATCCACACAACAGTCCAGCTGAGGTTTGGGTGTTCTCTCATGGCGACCAGTCAGGGGGCTTGGGCCTCGCTGTGCATGCTGGGAGAGGGTACTTATGGAACAGACGCCATTGGTCTGGGTTCTTCTTCTTCGAGGGTGGCACCCACCTTTAGGGTGGCCACATGACCGCGCCCCTAATGTTATGGCCTACCTGGCCGGGGCGTGCGTGCCATGCAGTGTTCCTGGTTTCTGGGCCATGTTGGTGCGGACCATTCAAGCAGGACGGGGACTCAGTAATCGACTAGGTTCCCACTTTTGAAGATCCTAAACAAGTGTGGCTGTTCGGTGGGGAGTCCATCTGAGGAGTGCCAATGAGAGGCTGGCGGTCCAACAGGATTCAGACAAACCACTGGGGACCAAGGTTCTGGACACTGAAGGATTGACTCTTTCAGTTAGTACCTGGGCGACGTTAAGAAGAAGATCCAGGCAAAACTTTTCTTAGGAAGGCTACCTCCGTATCTTTAATCAGAGAGGGCCTGTGGCAGAGGTGTTTCCCTGACGTTCATTCAGAGAGGGTCTGTGGCAGAGACATCTCCCTAAGTTCCGAGTGATACTCTGGTTGCCAGGTCGGTGGGAGAGATCTGTCCAGGTACGCTGTGCCCACTCTGGCTGGAGTGGCAAAGAAAACCTAAGTGTTGTCGGAAGCAGGACTGTTTCCCTATTGCCGTGTTTTTCAACTCCAGTCCTCAAGGCACACCAACAGGTCATGTTTTCAGGCTTTCCATTATTTTGCACAGGTGATTTGATCAGTTTCACTGCCTTAGTAATCACCACAGCCATTTCATCTGAGGGAAATCCTGAAAACTTGACCTGTTGGTGTGCCTTGAGGACTGGAGTTGAAAAACACTGCCCTATTGTACGCCTGAATCTGCTATTCTCCTTCCAACCTTCATCTGTCCTTTTCATCAACTGTTTACTGTTTTTACCAGGCTGGGTAATAAAGAGCACATAAAAAGACATTCCTTTGCGGACATTCCTTTTTCTACTGTTGCATTCATCTTTCACCCCTAGACGTTCGGAAGAAGCCATGAGGTAATGTACCATACCATTCTATTACCAGCAGCCCCTTCGGGGGTATCGCTACACATCTAAACCAGTGGTTCTCAACCTCTCTAGCGTCGTAACCCCTTGATAAAATTTCCCAAGTTGTGGGGACCCCTAACAGTAAAATTATTTTCGTAGCCTGGGTTGTCAGCACCCAAGGCAAGGCAAGTTATTTGCGCCCCTAACTTACAGCAATTTAGAGCTCCCTGGGTCGCTTCCACTTGCACAGTATTAAAACCCTGCATGGTACATTTTAGGATGTACCTCTTTTTCTCTTTGTTTTCCTTTCTTTCCATTTATCTCTCTCTATCCTAATATCTTGTTTTTCCCCATCCATCTCTCTAGCCATCTTTCTTGTTCTTTCTCTTATTCTTACTCTCCCTTTTTTTTGTTCCTCCCCTTCTTTTCCATGTATTTTATATTTATATTTTTTAAGGTCAGCTGCTGTGACTGCACATACAAGATTTGGGGGTGGGGGGGAGAATCAGCGTTTACAGTCATCAGTTGGAAAAGGGTTCAAAAGGAGATTACAGAGATTCCTGTGAGGGGGGGAGGGGTGAGTTGCAATGCTGGAGGGGAGTTGGGATCAGTGGCAGTTCTGATCAGCCAACTTAGGTGCCTTTGATCAAGGTTGTGTGCTGATCTTAGAACTGTAGTGGGGACTTTTGATGGCAAATATAATCCCAGGTAGTGTTACTCACTGTGTCTCCAGCTCTGTGGTGTCTCCCAGCAGTGACACTTATGCTGAAGTAATGGGTGTCCGCTAATAGGGGTAAGGGGGGGCGAGTGGCCCCCCTGGAAACGGCAAGGGTCTGCCATGCTCGCATCTGTAGTTGTGCTGACTCTCTCTGTCGGCTCCACAGCTGTTGCAAGATCAGTGTCACTGAGTTACAGAGCTTTTTACTGCCACCTCTGGCTGCTTCCTGTATGTGCACCCTCGTGTTTGCTTTGCTGTCTGTAATGTATTTTCAAAGGGACACGTGAAAACAGGACTTGGGAGAAGGAAGACCACCGTGACCTTACAAGTGGGGGCTGTGAGTAGAAGTGAAGGGAGAAGGCTGTTTGTGTACAGGGGGGGGCTGACATATATACAGATGAGGGGGGCAGCTGAGTGAATACAGGTATGATCAGTGAAGGGGGGTGCCAGATATAGGAAAGATCATATCATCTGTCCTGTCCTGTATACAGCTATATACACCCATCTTCCTTCCTGTATACCTCCATCATCACTGACATCATCTGTCCTGTATATAGAGCTGTATATACCCACCTTCCTTCCTCTATATACCAATGCCATCCACCCCTTCTATATACACATACTGTACACCCTCTGTGCTGTACATTTGATCAGCACAGTGAGGCTGCATATCATGGGCACATGCCTTCGCTTTATGGGATAATGACTAAGCCCCTCTCCTTCATGACATTGTCAAAGAAGAGGAGCATAGGTGACCGTAAAATTATGCCCCCCCTGGAAAAAGTTCTGCTGACGCCCATGGCTGAAGTCAGAAGAAAGGGTCTCCTCCAGCCCCTCCCACTTCACATTCCTCACCAGTCAGCTGACCTCGAGTCTCGGCCCCCCAGCCATGCCATAAACTGAATGGGCGGCAGCGAAAAGCCTGAGTGGGCAGCCACAGGCTCCAGGGACAGTCATGCTGGGCGGCCGCAAAAAGGCTGGGAGAGCAGTGCGGGCTTCAGGAACAGCCCAGAATTTAGTGACCCCTGGCAAATCATCATTCATCCCCCAAGGGGGTCCCGACCCCAGGTTGAGAACCACTGATCTAAACAGACACATTGCAAAGACAAGGGCACATTTGCAGGTGGCCATTGCCCTTGCTTGCCTTTGGTCAACAAGGACAGAAAACTAACCCTCTTAAATGGAAACTTTGCCAACTGCCAGAACAGAGGAGTAGTTTATTTGATTGTTTGTGAGTGTGGCTTATTCTACGTAGGAAAAACCAGACAGACACTGGGATAAAATGCAAATTGGTCATTTCTATGTCCCTCCAGGTAGACATATAGTGGATGATCACAAGTACATAGTCTCAAAAATCAAAGTGGCCACACTAGATAGGGCACATATTCCTATCAGGATGGTGACTGGAACAAAATTTTGCTACAGTTGGAGCAAAAATTGATATTTTATTTACAGGCAAATGTATCACCAGGACTCAATGAGTCCATTTCATATTGTCCTTTTCTAAAAGCTTTTTCCTGATGCCAACATGGCAGCATACTAGTAATAGAGCTCCACCTCTTGACCACTCCCTCAGGACCAGTGAATAGCATAAATTAAGGCATGGTTAGCCACTACCCCATTCTTCTTTTTTTCCTCATACCTCACGCACCAGTGAAGAGTAAGCAGTACTATGTCCCCCCTCTGCCTTAGTGCAGTAGCCGTCTGGGTTAAGCCTCTCCCAGTGCGAAGTCCCAGCGCTCAGGCTGCTAAACGCGCTATAGTCTGGTAGCCCCTTCTGTGGGTCTTATTGGGGCCCCTGCAGTGTTTCCTCTTTAGGAACGAAATTTGCTTTTAAAATTGATAACTGCATCGCTTGTGGAATATGGAGGGGCCAGCTATACTTTATCTCTCTTGGCCCCTTGTGCCATACAGGGTGACCTGTACCTTTTACCTATATCTCCCTCTTTGTCTTTCATTACCTTTCTTATTCACTGCTTCAGCAAAACAAACAGAAGAAACTACAGGCTTGTCTTCTAACACAGGTACAGAGATAGGAAAGGTTCAGTCTCTTTAGCCAACAGATTTATATATAGACAAAGTACATGGCTATAGCCAGAGCTACAGTCTCTGATATGGTTTTGCTCACCCCAGTAGGTACACAATCCAACAATGGATCCTCTCAAACATCATGCTGCTGTCTGTCTCTCTCTCTTCATACACACAACTCATCTCTGACATGTTCAGCCCAGCTGACAATCAGGTCTGAAAGGGAAGTTCCTACCCTATTCAGTTAACCCCTTCTTAACCCGCCCAGACTGACCCTGTGCAGGTAGATATGTTTGTATGTATGTGTATGTATGTGTATATATATATATATGTATATGTGTATATTGTGAGGGATTAACTCGGTAGCGGGTGTGTGTGACCCCCTGGATGGGTTCACTACACGCTGAACTGTACAAAAAGGCACTTGAGGATGACTGAAAACAAATTATATGGTTTATTTTTTCATCTTGCGGGATACACGTGCAAGCATCAAAACAGCATAAACAAAACAAAACATAAAATAAACCCTTGCTACTTGGGGCGTCTACCTTCCCAACACAGGAACCTACCTATGGAGTCTGGCACAGCCTACTGCTGGGCAGACACTGCTGGTCCTACAGCAGAAAACAACAAAAAGTCTCTTTGATATTTCTCACACAGAAATATCCATCAGCACCTCACCTCTTCAGTACTGGTTGTGACTGCTCCTTCACTCACACAGCCTCAGGATGCAGCAATCAGTCGTCATCCCTAGGCTGTCTTTATAGGGGCTTTAATTGCTTAATTCTGAACAGCTGAAACCTTTTAACGCTCCAAACCTCTCTTGCCATCTCTGCAGCCGATGCCCAATAGTAATTTGTGTATTGTCTAAACAAGGCAGAAAAGCATCTCCCGTCTGGGACAACACACACAGATTTACCTGACTTCCTGTCACAATATATATATATATATATATGTATATCTGTATATATATATATATATATATATATATATATATGTATGTATGTATGTATGTGTGTGTGTGTGTATAGGTGTATATACAGATGTAGGTGTATGTGGATAAATCAGGAAAGAAAGTGGAATCCTTTCTCCTATATCTACTCCTGCTCCTTCTGTCACTTTTCAGCTATCCTTACCTCAGCTGGCCGTCCCATTTCTCCACAGATCAAGAGTCAGTTACTGCTCATAATACAAAGACCCTCAACAACTAGGATGGGGACCACCATATAGGTAAGTTTTCAGAAAAGAGTGCCCTCTTGTGCGGATTGCTTTGATTTGCTTCAGCCCCACATGCCCACGCTCTCAAAAGAGCCAGGCGAAGGAAACACAGACGTTCTTCAGGGGAGCATAGCCTGGATGGCGCCCCCACTCAGGAGAAAATTTCCAAGGAAGACGTCTTTGCTCCTCTTCCCCAGAGCCGGTGCCCCAGCAAGAGTCCTGCAGGGCCTATGGCACAGTACCTATGCCCAGGAAGCTGGTGAGTAGACACTGCCTGGAGGAGTATGCAGCTAACAGGTAATGCCAAATGTCTTTATTATCGATAAGAGTGGCACAAGATTCTGTTTTGAACTCACCTTAATTACCTGAAGCTACTGTTACACTTGTATTGTAAACTGTTGTAGACTGTTGCCATAGGAGACAGCGTTCCTATCAGTGCAGATGTGGCATCTTGCTGGATGCTTTTACTGCGTGGCTGTCATTCTGTAGAAGTCTTAGAGTCTGCTGGGTTGGTGTTGCAGCTTCCTAGGGGTGTCCTGGCCCTAATCCTCTCTCCCAGAGTTCTGTTGAGGAGAGATGGAATCGCTTTGCAGACTGAGGCCCTGACATATGATTCAAAGCCCAAATTGTCCTGGTGAATCCTGGACAGGTGGCACAACCTAGGTGTCTGACGCCCATAAAACTACTTTGCACTGCATCCATTATACCTTACGACCCACTATATGTGAAGGGATGTCAGCGACTCGTGGTTCTTGTTAGACTGAAGGTGGTCTGGGTCCTTGCTACATATATTACAGATACAGCAGTCTGCTACTCAGGATATGGAGGCTTCACAGGAAGTCCCACATAGTTGCTTTTTAAACCACTGGAAAAGCATCCTGGCACTTTGGTGGCTAGGGAGGCCATACGGTTGAGACCCTGGGCTGAGTATTGCTTCCTAGAAACAAAAGTGGGAAACAATGGAAGGAGTTGGAGAAAAATGCCCATATTAACCTGCTGTCAAAACTGTATACCCTGAACAAGCTAAGGGTCAACCTGCTCCTACATACTGTAGCATATGCAGGTGCCAGCAGACCAGCAATAACCAGCCCATGTGTTGGGCGAGTCTAATGGGGATGGTTTAATAATTATCAACCAGTTGCTGCACTTGCAGGACTCTGAGGAGAGTGGCAGGATCTGCATCCCTTTAGGCATGATTTCCTTTTAGGAGTATCTTGCCAAAAATGACATTTTTGTAGCAGTGGGTGCAAAAAAAAAAAGTCTGACTTGTACCTTAGTGCAGACTTCTGAGAAAAAATCTGTCACACAAGTGCATGCACAAACTCTAGGGCTCAGTTTCCTTTAGTACGACTTGAGACTGGAAGATCGCATGACAGACTTCTGGGAAAAATCAGTCACACAAGTGCATGCCCAGACTCTAGCGCTCAGTTTCCTTTAGTGCGACTTGAGACTGGAAAGTCGCATGACAGGCCATTCCCCATAATTTCCAATGAGTATCGTTTATATCTGTGCGACTTCAGGTGGCAGCGACTTCAAAAATAGTCCCTGCACCACTTTGGTTCCACTTTGATGCAACTTATACAGGCATTGTTTCCAGTCACATCAAAATTGCAGCAAAAAATAAATAAAAAATCACAGCAAGACCACGCGACTTTGGGGTTGCAGTAGTGGAAATGGAACCTTGAGGCAAGACCTAGAGGTCACACTTTACATGTTTCTGGACAGCATGTGGTACAAGCCCTTGGATGAAGGTATCAGGCACTCATGGTCACTTCGAGAAATTCCTCACTGCTCCTCCTGCAGACCATTTCTCTCCCACGCATATGCCAAGTCCACCACAACAGGTGTGTTGCTACAATGCTTACAATACTACAATGCACTTCAGACTCAAGGGATTGCAAACTCCAAACAGGATTGTATAGAAAATACAATCCTGTTTGGAGTTTGCAGGGGGATGTTGGCTAGTGTCCAGTAGCAGATCGGAAGAGGTAAAACCCTTCTAGGCCCTCTTTGAGATCTTTAAGATGAAGTCCATTAAACAGTACAACAACATGGCTGGATGCTGTTACTGGATTGTCAGGATGCCTATCCTATCCTCACACCTTAGAGGGAAAGCAAAACCAACTGTCTCCATCCTACTGGTTAGTGTACCCTGGGGGTGCTCTAGTTCCTCTTATTTCTATCAGAGGAAGTGGTGACAGTCAGGAACAGGATTCTGAGGAAGTTTACTTCCGCTTGTTTGATGGTTTCTCAGTGCCTCAGTCAAACCTCGGCACAACGTCATCATGCATACAGATGATTCCTGGAGTGCATGGGCACCTGCGCAAATTTAAATTTCAAGAATTCTACAAGGGAGGAAACAGGATCGAACACTGTTAATAACCGTGTTACTCAGTATGAGTAGCGGTCCACCATGATGGGAAAGACCTTGAGCAAGTCTCGGTCCGTTAGGACCTTTACACTGGAGAATTGCTACGAATTATGTCTACGGGACACTCGGGAAGATGCACTGTGAGGGACTTTAGGTCAAGGCAGGCAGAGATTCCCAGCCAAGGAGGGTATTCTTGAATGCGCTGGGGTTCAAACAGCCCCTTTTATCACTTCGGCCTTACTACACAGAGTCAAGGAAGACCAGTCTCCTTGCAGTTGAGCAACAGGGCAGTAGTTGCCTATATTCAGCTCCTGGGTGAAACTCACGGAAATATGCTAGTGAGAGAGGTAAAACCCATAACGCCTGGGATGGAAGATCACCAGCAAAATTCCAGATGCAGTTTACCTCCCAGCGGATTTTTTGAACAAGTACAAGCTTCCCAGAGCACAATGAGGGTCTATGTCCCAGGTCTTCTCTGACCTGGTCCACAGGAGCCTACCACAGACAGACCTCCTCGTTTCACAGAGTAATCTCAAACTTTGGGTATGTCTGACTTTGTTTCCACACCCCAAGGCACAGGGGGCAGATGCTCTGATCTCTCCATGGGACTGCAATGAGTGAGGGAGTGAGTGAAAAACTTGTATAGCGCTACATCTGCGAACAAAATCACCTCAAGGTGCTTTTTCCATGCATTGTCTTCCTTCAAAAGAGGTGGCTCTTAAGTTTCTTCCTGAAGGCCCAATGGTTTTCTCCCATGCGGATGTCCGTTAGCAGAGCGTTCCATAGCCGTGGTCCTTGGACTCTAATCTAACCTATATATATTTTCCCCAACATATCCTGTAAATGAGATTCCTCTTGAGGCTGTCAACAGAGAACATGGTTGTCATGCCAGTCCTCCATATTGACCAGAAGGTTTTCCCTGGCCATTCATTTCAGGATACAGAAGACATTGCCCCTCCATAACCTATGCAGACTGGGGCTGCAAGCAGGGGCTACAGAGTGATCTCTACTTTGTTGTGTGCAAGAAGACATTCTACTTACAACATCTAGGCCTAATTCTGGAACAAGTTTGCTTTTTCTTGGTAAAGTGAGACATTCATCCTACTGCCCTTTCAGTGCTAGCTGTTCTATACTTCCTCCAGGCCTTAACCTATCCTGACATAGCTCACGAACGTCGGCTATATCGGCAATAACACATTTAAATGGGCCAAGAATCCTTCAGTTTGTACAACTTTTGAGTTTTTGGAGAGTAGGTCTCCAAGGAAAATATATATTGGAGTTGCTGATTCTCATATCATTTTAACCGTTCGTTCTAACAGAGCAGTGTTCGGTTCATGCCATCACTTATAAGGCAGTATCAATTGCAAGAACTTTAGGCAGAAGGTTATCAGGTATTCAAGCTCTTGGAGCTTCAAAGTAAATATATATATATAAAGAAGTAGAGTTGGTCTTGTAGATCATCTTGCCACAAACATGGCAACAGACTGCTATAACAGACGGCTGGATATTGCCTAACTTTCCAGAACACCACACAGGAAAGTCTCACGAACTGATAATTTTCATAACTTTAAAGTAGTATCTGTCCACAATTGTCCCTTTCAGGTCATCTAAACCTTTTGTCATTCCAGCTGGGAATCAAGGGAACGAATTTACTGCCTGGACCCTAGCAGGCTTGGTTGTACATATATTGCAAGCCTCTGTCAGCGGTGGCGGAGCAGTCTACCAGAGTAGTTGAAGCCTCATAGGCAACACATTCAAAAGAATCTATGTTGCCCATCTGTAGAGGGGTATCGTGGTCTTCCCAACATTCCTACTCAAACTTGAAAGAATAGACCCGGGGGTCCTGTCATCAGGGAACTTTGTAGGAAGGACTATTCAGTCCTCTGTCTCATCCTAATTAGAGGATTGGTTGGACAAGTAGATCCCACCCTGTTAGCTAGTTATTTATCACTAGTATGCTGCCATGTTGGCGTCAGGAAAATGGAAAATTGTATCAAATACTTACCGTAATTTTCCTTTCCTGACGCCAAACCATGGCAGCATATGAGCCCACCCAGGTGCGTTCGGTATGTGGCTTGTTACAAAGAATGCGGTGGCGGCTAACCATGCCTTAATTTATGCTATTCACTGGTCCTGAGGGAGTGGTCAAGAGGCGGAGCTCTATCACTAGTATGCTGCCATGGTTTGGCGTCAGGAAAGAAAAATTACGGTATTTGATACAATTTTCCATTTTCTTCAGGAAAAACCAACTGAAATTTTAATTTCATCACTGAAAAGACCTTATAATAATTTTTATGTTTTATATTATGTTCCTGTTTAAAAATTGAATTTGAGAAACAACTATCTGGGGATCAAGCATGGGCATGCAGACAGATGCTTATTTAATAATTCTTGGAATGTTAAATTTTTGCTTAGAATCAATACTTTTTTCAAAAACTGAGCAGAGACAATGTTTGATATCAAATAAGATTAATGAAAAAAGTGATTGATAAAAATTGAAGACCAATGTAAATGCTTTACCAATGTTTTTTGTTTTCTGTTTTTTATTAAGTGTTTTATTTTGTAACCAGTATTTTCATTATTATTTTCATTATTATTTTTTGTAATTGTAGTTTTCTGTGCAACATTTTTTTATACCTTATGTCTTTATTGTGATTAACTTTATTGTATTCGTGCAAGGTCCTTTTAATTTTGTCACTTGTTTCATGTTTTCCTTGGCTTGCTCTTGCCTTTCAAGTTGGCGAACTTGTCCATTGCTGTCATGCCTGAGCGGAAGTGAGGGGGCGGCTCTTTGTCTCCTGACGCGGTGGGAGGGCGGGGTTTGGATATCTTCAGTGTCCTCCCCTTCCCTCTACCTCTCGTACTCTGCAAGGATTCCCGACTGCGTCAGCGGGATCCCGTGACCGCCTCCTGACGTCGGCGCTGGTGTGCGCATGCACGTCGACCTCCTTGGTCGGTGGGTGCTCGATGCACGGCGTGGAAAAGTGGGCATTGTTTTCCATGAAGTTGGTGGCGAAGCCGCGTTCCCTTCCTGTATGCCGAGGAGGCCACATGACCAGCCTGCCTGCCTGCTATTGGGTCAAGGGGCAAATACCAATAGCTTTTACTAATATCAATGACCGTAAACCACTTAATTTTTGGTGTTCATTTGGCAATCATTTCAGGGTAAGCTGCTGTCAGGGACTCACCTCTTTGCCATCTTCACCTCCGCAGACGTCCTCCATGCAGTCCTCCTCCATGCAGGCTTCCTCCAGGCAATTGGCGCGCCGTCACGGGGTCCCGCGCTCGTGCACGCTGTCCACGCCACGTGCGCGTGCACGGGGGCGTGCACGGGAGCGCTTGCGTGCACGTTAGTCCGCTGTGGCGCCAAAACACACTTTAAAAGATCATTGCTGTTTGCAGCACATTGCTGCCTGATCTGCAGTTCTGACTGAATCCTACCTGAGACCTGTTTGTTTGTTATTCCTGCCTGAAACCTGATTGAACTCTGAACCCGGCTTGTCTGACTACCCGAACCTCTCCAACCCCGACCCGGCTCTGTTTGACTACCCGCCTGCTTGACCCCTCTGTTGCCAGATCCACCTGCTTGTTTAAACGACTACTCTTCAGCCATCTGTCTGCATGCTCACCTGTTATGACCCAGCTTGTCTGACCCTGCTGTTCGAGTAACCCATACTACTTAACAGCTTGTGCCGCTGTAGTCGCAGCATCCGTGCGGGTCGCCGACCCACCCTACGCTTCAGCATCTCTGCATCTTCTCTCCAGAGGTATTCATCCACCTGCGTCTACTCATCACCACCCGGCACTCCTACCCCTCTGTGCTCCGAGTCCACTGTTCCCACTTCAGTAGCTCGCGAACCAGAGCCAGAGCCATACGAGAGGCTACCCTGCATCAGACTCTGGTAACCAGGTACGTAACAGTATCAGGCAGCCATGACAGAGTCTGCAGGAGTGGCCCCAGCAATGGAGGAGATATGCAAGCATTTATCATCCCTCACTCAAGCCGTTAAAAACCTGCAAGATGGCTACCTGAGATTGGAAGGACAGGTCCAGAACCTTGCCGTCACTGGAGATGCCTCAACGTCCGCTACTAGGTCTTCATCAACCGCTGCTGCTCCATCTGTGGTTATGCTACCACCCGGACCCAGGGTTCCTATGCCCGAGCGATTCACGGGTGATCGCTCTAAATTCCGGGACTTCCGTAATGCCTGCCAATTATATTTTGCTCTGCAACCCCGCACATTCTCACTAGAGGCCACGAAAGTGGGCTTTGTCGTCTCATTACTTCAAGGGGAACCCCAAAAATGGGCACATCGGTTACTAGAGGAGAATGGCCCTCCGACACAGACTTTGCTAAACTTCTTCCAGGCCAGAGATGTATCTTGGCCTAGGCCGACAAGGCCTAGGCCTAGGGCGGCACTTTGGGGGGGCGCCGTTTTGCCCCCGCTCCGCACGAAAACCCCCCCACCCGTCCTCCCGACTCAGATGCAGCATATCATGGCCGCCTCCCGCTCGGATTGCTTCCTGCGGCTGGCTTGCCTTGCTGTGTCATGGGCGCATACTGTGGGGAGTGATCACTGGCCATACACCTGGTGAACTTAGTTTAGCTGGTGGAGCCTACCAGCCTCTGCGCGACATCATTGAATCTGCTCTCCAGCTCTGGGCGGGGATGGGTCTCTCTGTATACAGAGGAAGAGGAGCGAGAGGAGGACGATGGTGGAGGAAACTTTCAGGCAGCACTGCAGCAGGTAAAAATTGATGAGAGGCTGAGCGTGGGTTTTTTGCTGGGGCTGTAATATGGCAGCTCCGTTTTTGCTGGGCCTTGTAGTGCACTGTGTGGGGGCTGGAATATGGCAGCTCTGTTTTTGCTGGGCTTGTAGTGCACTGTGGGGGCTGAGAAATGGCAGACCCGTTTTGCTGGGACTTGTAGTGCACTGTGGGGGCTGAAATATGGCCGCTCAGTTTTTGCTGGGACTTGTAGTGCACTGTAGGGGCTGAAATATGACAACTCTGTTTTTCTGGGACTTGTAGTGCACTGTGTGGGGGCTGAAATATGGCAGCTCGGTTTTTGCTGGGCCTTGTAGTGCACTGTGGGGGCTGAAATACGGCAGCTCCGTTTTTGCCGGGCCTTGTAGTGCACTGTGGGGGCTGAAATATGACAGCTCAGTTTTTGCTGGGACTTGTAGTGCACTGTGGGGGCTGAAATATGACAGCTCCATTTTTTTTGGGACTTGTAGTGCGATGAGATATAGCAGCCTCCTATGCTGGGACTTGTAGTGCCTTAGACTGTGGGGGGACTGAGGAATCCTCATTCTGCCACTGAGGGCACTAAAAGTCCCAGCAGAGTGGGCTGCCATTCTTCCATCCCCTGTAGTCTAGGGCACTAAAAGTTCCAACATAGGAGGCTGCCATTTCTCAGCCCCCCCCAGAGTGCACTGCAAGTCCCAGCATAGGAGGCTGCCATATCTCAGCCCCCCCCAGAGTGCGCTAGAAGTCCCAGCACAGGAGGCTGCCATATCTCAGCCCCCCCAGAGTGCGCTACATGTCCCAGCATAGGAGGCTGCTCTTACAGAACAGGAGAAAGAGCTGGGGGGGGGGACTGGGAGGGGAGAGAAGGAGGCACAGGTTTGAGATGAGGGGGAGGGGGGTTTTCTGAACGTGAGGATTTATGCTGGAAGGGGGAGGTGGGGGAGGATTTGTGCCGAGAGATGTATTTTTGCTGCTAGGGGGAGATGGAGGGGGCGGGGATCTGGAAGGGGTGTGGTTTACAGATGATAGGGTGGGTCTTAAATAGGAAGAGGTGTGGCTTTGACAGGAAGTGTGGGTCGTATTTAAATTAGGGGTGCATGAATTTAGTCAGGCCTAGGGCAGCACAAAACCTAAATACACCTCTGTTCCAGGCCATGGCCCAACTTTATGATGACCCCCAGAGGACTGCCACAACCGAAACTGCTCTACTTGCACTCCAACAGGGCCATCAAGCGGTCGAGGATTATGTAACCGATTTTCGTCGATGGAGTGCAGACACCCAATGGAACAGCGCGGCTCTGCGCCACCAATTCCACTTAGGCTTATCAGAACCCCTGAAGGATAAACTAGCCCGCATTGGGGTGCCTGAAACTCTAGAGGACCTGATCACTAAGGCTGTGCAAATTGATCGGCGACTAAAGGAACGCCGGGCAGAGCGTTCTTCCCAACAAGGTCGCCCAGTATGGGTCATTGCTCGGGCCCCCTTGCCCGCTTCTCATTATCAACCATCTACTCCTCCGAATTCTGCTGATCAGTCTATGGACACTTCCGAACCAATGCAATTAGGAGTGATGCGACCATCCCTGACTCCGGAAGAATGCACACGCCGTCGTCAGTTGAACCTGTGTCTCTACTGTGGCGAGGCCGGCCATTACGGGAATAACTGTCCTGTCAAGTCATGAAAGTTCAGATCTTTCGCTTCTGTTAACATCTCAGCCATTTCTGCCAGCACCACCCACCTTGTTCTCTCCCTTTCCTTACAGCTTCCGGAAAAGACGGTGTTGGTCAACGTTATCGTTGATTCGGGCGCATGCAGCTGTTTTATTGATTCCACTTTTGTTATTCTTCATAACATACCTTTTACGTAAAAAAAAGACTTTAAACTTTCTGTTTTTTTGGCCGACGGCTCACACATCAAGTCTGGTCAGGTAACACAAGAGACGCTTCCACTACCTGCTACTTCTTCTCTCCAACACAAGGAACTATTAATTTTGGACGTTATTTCATCCCCTTTGTTTCCAGTAATCTTAGGCATACCTTGGCTCCGGGCACACAACCCCCAAGTTCTTACTACTGTCAGAAACACTGCCTGCCCAGACTGTCTAACCCATCTCCTATTCTGATGTGTTTGAATGCTGATTCCAGTCTGCTTCAGTCCATCCCAAAACCGTATCATGGATTCCTTGACGTGTTTAGCAAGAAAGGAGCTGATTCTCTTCCACCTCATCGGCCATATGACTGTCCGATTGAGCTCCTTCCTGGGGCTGAAATACCCTTTGGGCAGATTTTCCCACTCTCTGAGAAGGAACAGGACGCCCTAAAAATTTATCTTGATGAGAATTTGGCTAAAGGATTCATCCGTTCGTCCACCTCACCAGCAGGCGCCGGAATCTTCTTTGTCACAAAGAAAGACCAGACTCTCCGTCCCTGCGTTGACTATCGGGAACTAAACAACATCACGGTAAAGAATCGCTATCCTCTGCCCCTAATACCCAAACTTTTTCAAAAATTACGCGATGACGACGCCTATACTTAACATAGGATACTCCACTAGGGGGCTGCTTTATCTTTACGTCGCGTATCGCTTCCGGAAACGTCGTAAAGTCACTGCGTCGCGCCCGAAAAAGATCGTGAATTTCCGACTCCCGCTGATTAACATATTTTTTCAGCGTTAATCAGCGGGAACGCCCCCGGCGCCATTTTTAAGTTGAAGTAACGATGCGATGGCGAAATTCAATTGCGCCGATCGCATCGGAACTCCAACCCGGCGTTTCTTGTTTGCTAGTTACAGAAAACAAAAACGCCGGCTTAAAGTGACAGTTAGGCTGGCGGATCAATCGATACTCCAGCCTAACTCTACCTGAATCTGGCCCTATGAGTGTTTGATAATGCCCTTTGGCTTATGTAATGCACCTGCTACATTTCAACACTTTGTCAACGATATATTTAGAGACTTCTTAGACATCTTCGTCATTGTTTATCTGGATGACATCCTGGTATTTTCCTGTTCCCTAGAAGAGCACCGAGTGCACGTCTGCAAGGTCCTAAACCGTCTCCGCTTGCACCGCCTATACGCAAAAGCAGAAAAATGTGAGTTCGAGCAACTAACTATTCAATTCTTAGGCCTAGTGATTTCCCCAGCCGGAATTTAAATGGATTCGAAAAAAGTATGCATCTACTCATCACCACCCGGCACTCCTACCCCTCTGTGCTCCGAGTCCACTGTTCCCACTTCAGTGGCTCGCGAACCAGAGCCGCACGAGAGGCTACCCTGCATCAGACTCTGGTAACCAGGTACGTAACAGTAAAATTCAGGAAAATGGGGGTGATACCACAGAGATGGATATAGCTCCTCCACCCAATCAAAACTCGGGGGAATTCAGCTAACTCCGGACCACCCCCTAATACACCTAATAGACCTATTCTACGTCCCAGAAAGGTCTCTTACAAATCCCCTGGGAGAGAGAGACGTTCTCAACCATCTCACCCCCAAAAATCTAGGGATGTACAGAATAAAGGCCCTTCTGCTAAATCTCCAGGCTTGAGGAATAAAGCCAAAAATCGGAAACCTGAGTCCTCTTATCGGGAGACGATTTTGGGAGACCACCCTGGAGACCTCAGGAAGGTGTACGATATGATGACCCTATCCCTGTGAGTAATCGTTTCCAACCCCTACAGGATTTTCATCCATTTGGGGGGCCCTATCAACAGTCAGATGCTTTAAATGGATGGAACAGAGATGAGAGGTTACCTCATTATTACTTTCCTCCTCTCCCCACTCCTTTCTACCCTTCTAGACCTTCTAATCCATATGATCATCATTACCGACAGGATCAATGGAGAAATAGGGAACCCAATCAATATCAGGATTTTCCCAGGTCCGATCAAAAACAACAAAGAACAGTAGACAGAAAAAGGGAACCAGAGGGGGAGGAAATCAAAGAACAAAAAGAAAGAGTTTAACTGGTCAGGGGATCTTCAATCTCAGCACTGTCACGCTGAATCCAGAGGAGGTCACTCTTCTCGACAAAGGATTGAAGTTTGCCCGTCCCCAGTCACTAAACAAGTTTGAGACACATATGGATATACATACATTTTCAAGAAAATTGAGTATGAAAAGATTTTTTCGATCCAAACCCACTAGAGAGCCAAAAAATAAAGATACAGATGTTAGGCATTCCAATCTTTCTAATGCTTCTCTGTTTAATCCCCCTGGAGGTTTGGCACCTAATGTAAAAGTTTTTAGGGATGTACTCTTGAGAGATCTTGAAAAAATGTATGTTAGAAAGACTAAACTCAACAAGTCTTTACAAGCAGGTTTTGATCAACTCTGTGAAGAGAAAAGTATTGTCATCTGCCCCTGTCAGGGCACCAGCGCTGCCCGATCCTTCAGAGCCGCGCTATCGCTGCCGTTTACTTCAGTCGCGCGCATGCGCGGCTCGGGCGCGCGCGTGCATGGCATAGGCGCGCACGTCCGCGGTATAGGCGCGCGGCGCGGGCGTGCACACGGACGCGCACAGGCACGCTCCCCATCCGGCCAATCAGTGGCTTAGGCGGCCTATTTAAGACTTCCTACTTCCCCTGCCTGGTTGCTGGCTTGTCACAGCGTTTGAGTGTATTCTACTGAACCTGCTACCTTTGATCCTGATTCCTTTGACCCTTGGCTATTGTTTACCGGACTGCTGTCTTCTCCTGCCCTTGACCTCTGGCTCTGAACCCCCGGACTTCCTGCTTTCTCCGACCCCCTGACCACGGCTTGTCTCCCGGATTAATCTTCTGCCTGTTCCCTGTTCCAGCCACCCGGACTTCCGGACCACCTTTGCAGGCTTCCTAGGCTGACCTCAGCGATCCACTTCCGGACCAGTCCCTGCTCTACGGATACAGTCCCCATCCACCTGCCGGTACCGGTGCCTCCTGGTGCGTCCCGCTCTCCCTGTCCCCACTCCAGGGGGCGGATCGCGCTAGGTCGCAAAGGGAGCCGCCCTCAACATCTTGGCCTTGGTGAGTTTATCCTTACTAACCGTGATAGCCCCGCTGATAAAGGGGGCGGAATAGTAATACTTAATAAGACCCAATTACTTAAATGAAATTGGCCTTATAGTTAGAGATGGGGACACTTACTCCCCGCTTCCTAGTGATCCCCGCTCATTATATAAGAACATTTTGATTAAAATAGTAAAGGAAGGATACACCTCTGGTGTTTTGAACAAAAAGGAGAAGGCCTTCTTGGTTCCGGCATCCTCAAGGTTTCCAGTGATATACTACCTGCCCAAGATCCAGTCCACCCTCCAGGGAGGCCAATTATAAGTGGAATTGATTCCATTTCTTCTAGGGCAGGTAAGTATATAGACGGTTCCCTTCAACAGTTGGTGAGGGCCTTACCAGCCTTTATTCGAGATAGCAAACATGTCATCAATATAATGAATGGTGTCTTATATGAAGAGGGTTTGTGGCTGGTTACGGCGGACGTTACCATTATACCCCACGATTGGGGCATATCTTCCGTTAAACATTTTTTAGAAAGAGACTCTGATTTGTCTGCTGTTCAGCAGAGATTTGTTATGGATCTCCTTCAGTTTGCGACCACACATAACTTTTTCTGGTTTAGTGGTAATTTCTTCCTACAGAAGAGGGGGGTCGCGATGGGGGCAAAATTTAGCCCCCAGCTTGGCCAACCTCTTTATGGGGAAATGGGAGGAGAACGTCATCTATACCAACCGCAGGCCTGAACTGGTTCTGTGGGCTAGGTATATTGACGAGGCTACCCCGTCTTCTGAGGGAAGAACAGCCAGGAGCTAGCTCACATTAGGCATCTTTGCACGTTAAACACACACATTAATCATGGCACAATGAGAATGCATGCATGCAACACCACTGTGGTCCCTAGCACAGACACATCACATCCTCATCACATTGGATTGGCACAAGCTCACCATGCTGGACTTGTGAGCAGCAACGCCATGCCACGGCTCCAATTATGTCACTGTACATTCATACACCATTCACACGGACCTGGGGATCACTTCTCCACCACAAATGAGGGTGACACCCCTTTTCCGGCAGGAATGTCACACCCACATTCCAAAATCATTCACAAACAGAACCAAAAAAAATAAAAAAATTGACCAGCAAAAATAAAAAATGCCCAGCAAAAATCTAATTTAAAAAAAATAACAACAAAGAAAACACATAAAAGACAATAATCACTCTGCAAAACAGTCCCCAAATATCTCAAAGACACGTCACAAACAAACGAACAAACAAACGCTAATAAACAACAGAACAAAAGCACCTTGCTGTATAGGAAGGGATACAAAGGGATGTACTTTTGCAAAGAAAGTGCGTTTGTGTCTGTCTATTTATGCTGTCTGCGTAGTTCACTAAGTTGCCTGGGTCCACTTCCAAATTCACTGATTGCGCCATTCCCGAGTTGTGAGCATGTGCACAGAGGTGCTGACCATGGTCTGCTTCATGAGCGCATGCGCGATCCGTCCGGCCCTTTATTTGCATGGGGTCACGGCTCATTTCAATGTAACACGTCCTTCCCGATTTGAATTACTCCGCCTTACGCCTCTGAAATTACGTTGCACAGGCGCTAATTTCTGCGCAAATCAAACGAGAATACCGTGATTGCGCCGCTACATTGCGGCGGTCTAATGTAAAGGAGGTGCGCTACGCCAGTCAAAAAATGCGCCGATGTACGTGAATCTGGCCCACAGTTTATATCTGAAAGTTAGATGTTGATGCCAGCACGATATTTAGATTACCATAGTTTTTTTCACAATTATTTATGTTGTCTTCACGGATTCATATCTGTTTAGAATTAATTTGTATTTACTTACTACATGTATTTATTTAATTTAAACACAATAGCAGGTTGTGACTCTGAGCGCAACTATTTTTCTTTTCTTTATCTGTTTATTACGTGTATATCACATGTTTAGTGTTGCTGCTGGATTTATTAATTTATATTTATTCACTCAATTTATTTATTTATTTATTTACCCACTTATTTATTAATTTAAATACTGTTTTCACCTTTAGCGCAAGGATAGATAGAAATACACAATTAGAATAGGATTGCCTTGTGCTAGATTTAAGCACAGTGCTGTAAATCAGCACTTCAAGCCTGTCCACCAATACACAATAAACAGGCCATGTTTGCAGGTCTTCCTTCATCTTGCACATGTGCTTTAAAAGACAGTCTGGACAGCAATTCTTGATAAGAGAAATCCACAAAACATGTCCTGTCGGGGGTACTTGAGGGCTGAGGACCACTGCAGTAAAAAGAAAATACTTACCACTTTGTCTTTTTAATTTCCTGGTGATTAAACATGGCAGCAAACATTTCATGCATACACACCAGGAAAGAAGCTTAGACAAAAATCATACCTAATTTGTTAGGCCAAACCTAGTTCAGCTGCAGCTGTCAAAATCTGTAGCATGAAAAAGTAACAAAAAACAAACTTCAAAATTTGAAAGTAATTTTTATTGGTCAACAAAACAAGGAAAGCAAAAATACAAACAATCAAAAACACACAAACAAACAAAAATAAATTTAAAAAATCAAAATAAACATAGGTTAACCGTCCCAACATCTTCAGAAATATTTTGCAAAATAAGGCAGCAGAGACAAATACATCAAAGTGAACATCATTTAAAAATAAACAAAAAACATTGGCAAAAAAAACATGCTCCAAAACACATCTCTGTTTAGCAACAACATTCCTGCCAGCCTGCCCTCTCTCAGGGCAGCTGAGGACTGCTCTATCCACGCTTTTTATAACATGTGTGCTTGTGTGCTAATGAAGCAATTGAAATCACATGGGCAAATTTCAGTCTCTAGTTTGGGTGAACTTGTAAGTGGTTACACCTGTTTAGGATGTCCTACAATTACTAACCCACCCACGCTCTATGAGCATGCTCAGAGACATCCAAGTGATTTTCACCCACAAAAAGAAAGTTAAAGATTTCTAAGTGCCTGAGCATGCTCAGTTCAGCTCACATGCAGAAACAAAGCTGCAATGGCGGCTGAAAGCATGAGAGCTGTGTTATTTTTCTCTGAACTCATGCTTTCCAGCCTGAAGGGGAGGTCTTATTATTTATTTTTGTTACGTAATAATTCACTAATAATTAAAAGGCCCCTGTCCATAGTAACTCGCACTCAGAAGCGAACACGCATGGAAGTCCCACCCACATATGTAAACGCCATTCAAACCACACATGTGAGGTATTGACATGTGCGTTATAGCGAGAGCAATACTTTTACAACTAGACCTCCTCTGTAACTCTAAACTGGTAACCTGTAAAAAAAAAAGTGTCGCCTATGGAGATTTTAAAGTACTGAAGTTTGGCGCCATTCCATGAGTATGTGCAATATTAAAGCGTGACAAGTTAGGTTTCTATTTACTCGCTGTAACATCATCTTTCACATTATCGCCAAAAATTGGGCTAACTTTACTCTTTTGTTATTTTGTAACCACTTCACTTGAGCCCCGGACCATATTGCTGGTCAATGACCAGGCCAGTGTAACGTTATGCCGGATAAGATTTGGGAATTAGGATCTCAACTGCGGAGACTTCTCAGTTTCGGACCCAGGTTTCACTCTCTTTTGTGCAGAGAGTTTGGGATCCTAGCATCACAGTCTCAGTCAAGAAATATGGCGCATATTCCTTTATAGGCGCCAGTAAAAACTCAAACAAATATAATTATAAAGTCCAGGTAGAACTAATACTATAGTTCAGGCTCACTAGGGTAATACCCTGGGGAGTGAGGTTGCACGAATACTGGATACAAATACAAACTCTAATAGCAGGTTAAATAGTATTAGCGCCGTATGCCTCAAGAGTAATGGACTGGTCGCAGTGCAGCAGTGTTGAGGGAATGGCGTGAAAGCAGCGTTCCACTAATACTTGGAAACTACAGACCAGGCTCTAGTTAAATGCAGAAGTAGCCGAGCATGCATGGCATGTAATAAAACTTAACGGAAAAGTCCTCAAAGTAATAGGCAGTATATGTGCACACAGTCACCAAGTAATACTTGGTGACTTTAGAATGTAGAAATCATGGCAGGATCCTTATTAGAAGTACCAAACATAGAGAGGCTATGGCTGCAGTAATTCCTGGTATAGTTAGCATACATAACTTAGCAGGCAGGGCAGTTCACAGTTCAGTAATGCATAACAACATCAGGGTACTTGCGATACTGAAATGAACAATGCAGGCATAAGGTCAGGCTCCAAGGGTCCAGACAGGTAAGGCTGGTGAAGCAGGCAGTGGAGTCTCCTGGTCCAGGTCAGGAAGCTGAAGTTCAGAGCAGGTGCATCTGGATACCCAACCGACAGAGGCGTTCCACTAAGCAAAAATAAAGGAACACTTCCTGGTCAGTGCTGGGAGCTTAAATAGGCTGCCCAGCAACTTAACAGGAAGTGACAGGCTAATCAGAAAGAAGGAAGTAACTATAGTTGAACTTCAAAGTGAGAGGCTCTTCAGGAAGGAGGTTTGGGAAGGAAGTAACGGATGAGAGTTAACTGGGAAAGAAGTATAATTGTACTTAGTGAAAAGTCACTCGAGAGACGTTACAGCCAGGTTTTGCGATTTGGCACTGCGTCGTTTTAACTGACAATTGCGCGGTCGTGCGACGTGGTGCCCAAACAAGATTGGCATCCTTTGTTCCCACAAAGAGAGCTTTCTTTTGATGGTATTTGATCACCTCTGTGGTTTATTTTATTTTTTTGCGCTATAAACAAAAATAGAGCGACAATTTAAAAACAAAAAAAACTATTTTTTACTTTTTGCTATAACAAATATCCCCAAAAATATATATAAACAATTTTTTTTGCTCAGTTTAGGCCGATACGTATTCTTCTACATATTTTTGGTTCCAAAAAATCCCAAAAAAGCGTTTATTGATTGGTTTGCGCAAAATTTAGATCTACAAAATAGGGGTTAGTTTTATGGCATTTTTATTACTATTTTGTTTATTCTAGTAATGGTGGCAATCATTGATTTTTATTGGTACTGCGACATTATGGCGGACACATCGGACACTTTTGACACATTTTTGGGACCATTGGAAATTTTTATAGCGATCAGTGCTCTAAAAATGCATTACTTACTATAAAAATGCCACTAGCATGGAAGGGGTTAACACTAAGGGCGAGGAGTTAATTATGTTCCCTGGGTGTGTTCTAACTGAAGGGAGGTGGGACTGACAGGGGGAAATGACAGATCGCTGTTCATGAAGGGGACGCTGACCATGAAGGGGAACTCCAGACCAATTGTGTAGCTCCTCCCACTGGCAGTAGTTCCAGCTCCTCTCACTCAGCTCATTCAACTTCCTGCTGGAGAGGAGAGAAGACCTGTCTTCCAGAGCTCCTGAGTTCCAGAGACCAGCCACCAGGACCAGCCTCTGGCCCCGGAAGAGGGGAGGGATGGCCTCCCTCAGCCCGGGAGATGGACCAGCATCCGGCCTCCGGAGGAGCCAGCAGCACCTGCCCTCCAGCCAGACCACCACCACCATCAGCAGGGAGGACCGTCTCTTCCTAGGGACCCAGGAAGGACTTTCTGATTGGACCGCTCCCCAACCAGGTGAGACAGAGGCGAAAGCTAGGAAGAGCCGGGATAAGATCAAATCCCTGCTGGTGAGGATATCCCAGGCCTGCGTGGAAAAAATGGCAACTCTCGCAGGCCTGAGGGACAAGAGGGACAGGTGCTCTAGCAGCAAGAGGTTGGAGTTTAGGGAGGCCATCAAGACCCTGCAACTTGAAGTGAAGGAGATTTGGGATTATTTGGGGGGCTTTTTTCAACGTGGGGCTGGAGAGGTGAGCTTCCTTGAGGAGCTTCGGAAGACCCTCCAGCAGGCCGACGAGGAAGGAAGCCAGGCGGTGAGGAGGAGTGGGCGGTCAAAAAAGGGGTCCCAACCCTCCAAGCAGCCAGGGAAGTCAGGAGAGCCTGGGTGCATTGGGAGGGGGGGTGTGAGTGCCGGTTGCGCAGGGCCCAGTAAGGCCATAAAACCTGGGGAGGGTTCCCGGGAGCCGATCCCTCGGTCCGTGAAAGGGGCTGGGGGGTTGGCCATGTCTGGGGAGCCCAATGATCCAGGAGGCCGCCAGGCCCAAGTGCTGCCGGAGGTACCCCCCCGGCGTCTTCAGGTCAGCGTGCCCAGGCTCCCTCAGGATGGCCACGCTGCTGCTGCTGCTGCTGTGGAAGTCCGCTGTATGCCTGTCTCCAGGACCCCCCAGCCTGCAGTAGAGCGGGAGGACCTGGCAAGTGCAGCGCCAGTGACTGCTCCTGCGGCTAGTGAGCCATCGGGTGAGAGGCAGGTGCATGGCGGTGAAGTAGAAGTTCAGACAGCAGCAGGAAAAATACTTGTTTGCAGTGTGGCCAAGATGGCGCCGGCTGCTGGGGGAGGGGCGGCTGAGGCCACATTCCCCAGTGGGAACCAGCCCCTTTTCAGGGAAGGGGGATGTGGCCAGCTCCCATCCACCATCAGGGACCCAGAGGTGACCGCCCGAGAACCGGAAGTGACCCCCCCCCCCCGCGAACCGGAAGTGATCCCCGCGACCGGAAGTGATCCCCGCGACCGGAAGTGCACCCCCGCGAACCGGAAGTGACCCTCCCACGGCTGGAAGTGACCCCCCGCGAATTTGCGGCTGGTGTCACCGGCTTGGAGGACCTGGGGGATGAGGGGCAGTGGGCAGTGTCAGTAGGGGCAGTGTCAGTAGGGGCAGTGGACAGTGTCAGTGGGGCAGTGGACAGTGTCAGTAGGGGCAGTGTCAGTAGGGGCAGTGGACAGTGTCAGTGGGGCAGTGGACAGTGTCAGTAGGGACAGTGTCAGTAGGGGCAGTGTCAGTAGGGGCAGTGGACAGTGTCAGTGGGGCAGTGGACAGTGTCAGTAGGGGCAGTGTCAGTAGGGGCCGTGGACAGTGTCAGTGGGGCAGTGGACAGTGTCAGTAGGGGCAGTGTCAGTAGGGGCAGTGGACAGTGTCAGTGGGGCAGTGGACAGTGTCAGTAGGGGCAGTGTCAGTAGGGGCAGTGGACAGTGTCAGTGGGGCAGTGGACAGTGTCAGTAGGGGCAGTGTCAGTAGGGGCAGTGTCAGTAGGGGCAGTGGACAGTGTCAGTGGGGCAGTGGACAGTGTCAGTAGGGGCAGTGCCAGTAGGGGCAGTGGACAGTGTCAGTGGGGCAGTGGACAGTGTCAGTAGGGGCAGTGTCAGTAGGGGCAGTGGACAGTGTCAGTGGGGCAGTGGACAGTGTCAGTAGGGGCAGTGGACAGTGTCAGTGGGGCAGTGGACAGTGTCAGTAGGGGCAGTGTCAGTAGGGGCAGTGGACAGTGTCAGTGGGGCAGTGGACAGTGTCAGTAGGGGCAGTGTCAGTAGGGGCAGTGGACAGTGTCAGTGGGGCAGTGGACAGTGTCAGTAGGGGCAGTGTCAGTAGGGGCAGTGGACAGTGTCAGTAGGGGCAGTGGACAGTGTCAGTAGGGGCAGTGGACAGTGTCAGTAGGGACAGTGTCAGTAGGGGCAGTGTCAGTAGACAGTGTCAGTGGGGCAGTGAACAGTGTCAGTAGGGGCAGTGTCTGTAGGGGCAGTGGACAGTGTCAGTGGGGCAGTGGACAGTGTCAGTAGGGGCAGTGTCAGTAGGGGCAGTGGACAGTGTCAGTGGGGCAGTGGACAGTGTCAGTAGAGGCAGTGGACAGTGTCAGTGGGGCAGTGGACAGTGTCAGTAGGGGCAGTGTCAGTAGGGGCAGTGGACAGTGTCAGTGGGGCAGTGGACAGTGTCAGTGGGGCAGTGGACAGTGTCAGTAGGGGCAGTGTCAGTAGAGGCAGTGGACAGTGTCAGTGGGGCAGTGGACAGTGTCAGGAGGGGCAGTGTCAGTAGGGGCAGTGGACAGTGTCAGTGGGGGAGTGGACAGGGACAGTGTCAGTAGGGGCAGTGTCAGTAGGGGCAGTGGACAGTGTCAGTGGGGCAGTGGACAGTGTCAGTAGGGGCAGTGTCAGTAGGGGCAGTTGACAGTGTCAGTGGGGCAGTGGACAGTGTCAGTGGGGCAGTGGACAGTGTCAGTGGGGCAGTGGACAGTGTCAGTGGGGCAGTGGACAGTGTCAGTGGGGCAGTGGACAGTGGCAGGCAATGGACAGGGGCAGTAGAGAAGTGTACCTCCATCCAAAAACCTGAATCAGCTCTACTGAACCCAACCCCAGACAAACTGTTCACAAAGTGGCACTGTACATTCTACAACCCTACATTCTACAAAAAAAATTCAAAAGCAATCCACAGGCACCTCACAAATAGAGAAGAAAATAACTAAATATCAGACAGTGCCTGTGCCCCCCAATAGAGACCTCCATTACAGCGAGACAAAAGCCCCTTACCTTCCAGGCACCGCTGCAAAGATGTGTGGGTGAACCTGTTCAGGGACGGGGTTTGTAATACCACGCTTTCTCCTGAAAAAGCATCCCTGGTTGCTAGGACACCAGTCCAGTTGCCCTCCATTCACTGTCTCTGGTGGCATCGGTGTCAGCGGCTGGGTGGGGGAGAGAGATCGCTTAGACAGACGGTGCAACCTGGCTGCAGGACATTAGAAGAATGGGGGGTTTGCATGCTGTTTGGGGGTAGCTGACAGAGAGGGGGGATGACAGAGAGGGGGATTGCTGACAGAGAGGGGGGCTGATGGGGGGTTTCTGACAGGGGGAGTTGCTGACAGAGAGGGGGGCTAACAGAGGAAGGGGTTCCTGGCAGAGAGAGGGGTTGACAGGGGGGTTGCTGATGACAAAGATGGGGGCTGGCAGGGGGGGCTGCTGACAGAGATGGGGGCTGACAGAGGAGGGGGTTGTTGACAGAGAAGGGGGCTGACGGGGTGATAGAGAGGGGTTGCTGACAGAGAAGGGGGCTGATAGAGGGGGGGGGTGGCTGACAGAGAGGGGGGCAGACAGGGTGGTTGCTGACAGAGAGGGAGGCTGACAGGGGGGGTTGCAGACAGAGGGGTTGCAGACAGAGGGGTTGCTGACAGAGAGGGGGGCTGACAGGGGTGTTGCTGACAGAGAGGAGGGCTGACAGGGGGGGTTGCAGACAGAGGGGTTGCTGACAGAGAGGGGGGCTGACAGTGTGGTTGCTGACAAAGAGGGGAGGCTGACAGGGTGGTTGCTGACAGAGGGGGCTAACAGGGGGGGGGGGTTGCTGACAGAGAGAGGGCCTGACAGGGGGGGTTGCAGACAGAGGGGGGCTGACAGGGGCATTGCTGACAGAGAGGGGCTGACAGGGTGGTTGCTGACAGAGGGGGCTAACAAGGGGGGTTGCTGACAGAGAGAGGGGCTGACAGGGGGGTTACTGACAGGGGGCTGACAGGGGGGGTTGCAGACACAGGGGGGCTGACAGGGGCATTGCTGACAGAGAGGGGGGGCTGACAGGGGGGTTGCTGACAGGGGGGCTGACAGGGGGGGTTGCAGACACAGGGGGGCTGACAGGGGCATTGCTGACAGAGAGGGGGGGCTGACAGGGGGGTTGCTGACAGAGAGAGGGGTTGACAGGGGGGTTTCTGAGAGGGGGGCTGACAGAGAGAGGGACTGACAGGGGGGTTGCTGACAGAGAGAGGGACTGACAGGGGTGTTGATGACAGAGAGGGGGGGCTGACAGGGGGGTTGCTGACAGAGAGAGGGACTGACAGGGGTGTTGATGACAGAGAGAGGGGCTGACAGGGGTGTTGCTGACAGAGAGGGGGGCTGACAGGGGGGTTGATGACAGAGACTGGCGGGCTGACAGGGGGGTGGCTAATGGAGAGGGGGGGCTGACAGCCGGGTGGGTGGAAGAGCTGATGGCAGAGAGACCTCACCTCAGTCAGGAAGAACAGCGTGCCAGGTGGGGGGCGGGACTTTGGGCAGCCGCGATCACACACAGTCCAGCCATCCCTGCCTGCCTCCACATGTGAGTTACCAGCTCCACTAGGCCAATCACAGACCTGAGCGTCGGGCACACGTGACTCATTCAGCCAGTCATACAGGGAGCCCGCTGCCCAGCTCTCGCACTGTCGCACAGTCAGTGTACATTGATGGCAGCGGCTGCGCTGCAGGCTGTGAAAAGTATGCGCCGCGCTGGATGTTGCGGCCATGACCACAGCAGGACAGTTAAATTGTTGCTTTATGTGTCCGGGTTTCAGGCGGGTTGAAACCCGGGCACATGTGTCAAAACCCGGACTGTCCGGGTCAAAAACGGACAGGTGGCAACCCTAGGGGAATGTCAGGTGGGACCTGTGCAGCCTATGACTTTATCCGGCAGTTGGATGGGTCCCAGGGGGGCATCCCCCCAATACGGGTTGAGTCCCAAGGGGCTGGTGAGGTCGCAGAGGGGTCTGGGTGGGGGAGGTACCCCCCTCTGCTGTGGCCCCAGGGGGGGAGGAGCCTATAGTCAGGCCAAGGGTGGTGCGTCAGGGTAGGTCAGCGGGGGTGGGCGCAACACCACCGGTAGGGATGGGGGCCCCCCCGTCCCCCCCCACTTCTGGGGGTGCTGAGGGGGGTGCCCCACTTCCGGAGAACATCTTTCGGGGGTCTCCGGAGGCCAACCTGTTGTCTGCCCTTAGGGGGGGGCCGCTCCTTTGCCCAGGTGGCTGGCTCTCGTGCCTCTCTGGACCATCTGTACAGCCGGTTTGGCGCCCAGAATTTCCGCGCCCCCCCTGCTGACCAGGAGAGGACGCAGGGGTCGGCGTGGACGAGGGGTACAGGTGGTCCGGAGAGGAGACGCAGGAATGTTGTCCAGCTCCGGTATGAGGGTCCAGACCCCTGCCCCGCCCGAGGTGAGGTGGTGGGCCTGGTACTCTCCTTGGGTTTTGGGGTGGGTGACCTTTTTGCTGTCATCCACCCCACCAACACACGGGAGTTTGATATAAGTTTTTTCACTCCCGTGTGTATGGAACGCTTCATCACCAACTTTGGGTTGGTGAGGGGCATTGACCCTTGGAAGAGGTACAGGCTCATTCCCATCTCCAGGCAGGAGGAGGTTAAGAACATCACCATCCTGGTGAGGAATGAGTCGCTCCCTCCGGAGGACATTGCCACCTGGCTCGGGAGGTACGGGCAGTTGCAGACCCCCCTGAGGAAGAACCTTGATGAGTGCGGGGTCTGGACCGGGGCTTGGTTGACCAGGGTCCGGCTCAAGAGGGAGGGCAACAGTGTTGCCCACCTCCCTGGCAGCGCCTTTCTAGGCAGGGACCGGATCCTGGCCTTCTACCCGGGACAGCCCCGTCGTTGCTTCAAGTGCGGCAGCCCGACCCACATGAGCTCGGACTGAACGGTGGTCAGATGTGGCCGGTGCCACGAGTTTGGCCACCTGTCCGAGTCATGCGGGAAGATATGCTGCAACTTGTGTGGTGAGATGGGGCACCCATTTAGCAGGTGCCCCAAAGCATATCGGGGTTCTTCCTCAGGGGGGGAGCGGCCGAAGCCCCCCCGGCGAGTGATGGCCGGGGGGGTGGGGATCCTGGAGCCCCTAGTACTGCTCCGGAGGGACCAACAGGCCCATTGCCTGAAAGAAGGCGGAGCAGGCATGGGCGAGGGGCTCCCCCCCGGGGGACACAGGCTCGGTTGGTCAGGAGGCTCCCGATCCTCCAGAAGGCGGAGCCGGTGGGGAGGAGTCGGGGAGGCCTGGGGGTCCCGGGCCTGAGGGTCCGGGGCCCGGGCCTTCCCCTCCTTTTGTTGCAGGGCCGATCCCCATCCCCCTTCCCCCTCCTCACCATTGCCCCCCCCTCCACCTGTTCCATCTGCCTCCCCATGCACCCCCCCTCACCTCCCCCTCCCCCCCATCCCGCCCCTCGTCTTTCCCGTCCCCCCTCCCCCTTCTTCTCCCCGTCCAGCTAAGTCTGGTCCCCCCCTGTCCCCTCCCCCGTCTCTGGCCCCCCTCCTGCCTCTTCCATGCCCCCCCTTCTGGACCCAGAGTCTCCTCTGGCCCTGTGGCCATGGAGACGGAAGCTGCTCGAGCCTCATCTAAGAGGGAAATCTCGAGCAGCGGGTCCGAGGAGGGGGGTGGCGTTGTCACCTCGGAGAGATGGCAGGAGTGGGAGCAGGTGAGACGCAGGAAGAGGGGAAAGGCTGCAAAATCTGGGAAGTCCCTTGTGAAGGGTGGGGTTCCCCCAGGGGCACAAAGTGAGGTGTCCCTGGGGAACCCGTTTGGTATCCTCTCCTCCTCCTCGGACTCCGAGGAGGAGGGAGTGTAAATATGTAAATATGTTTTGGTGTTTGTAGTATGAAGGAGAACGTGACCACTTTCAATCATTTTGATGGCGGTACCCTCTCCAATACGGCTTGCGACCATTAATGTCGCAAGTATTCGTTCTGTAGGAGCTCGTTTTATGGCCTTTGATTTTCTCAGCCGTGTTGAAGCTGACATTTTGTTTTTGCAGGAGACCTGGCTGGCATCTGTGGCAGAGATGCATCTAGCAAAGAGGGAGTGGAGATGTGGGCCCTCCCTCCGGTCTCTTGCGTACAAGCCCTGCAGTGGGGTTGCGGTCCTTTTTCAGACTGGTCCGGTGGCTTGCCGGCGAGTGATTGAAGTGGAGATTGGTAGATGTCTGGTGGTGGACGCCGTCGTGAGGGGGCAATTCCTCTGGCTCATTAATTTTTATGGGCCTCAAACAAAGAGGGAGAGGAAGAGCCTTCTTACGGCGGTTAAGCCTTATCTTTTTACGTCCCAGCAGGTGATCTTTGGTGGTGATTTCAATATGATCACTAGGCCCAAAGACCGGGCAGGTGCCGCCAACCCTCTGGGATATGATAGTACTTTTTTGAATAGCGTAGTGAGGGAGGCCGGGTTGGTGGATGTGAACGTTCGTCACCTCCCCAACCTCACTGGTTTCACATTTGCCCGAGATAGTAGTAAGAGTAGATTTTTTAAAGGTGGACTCTGCCTGCTCGGCTCCCGAGCTGCAGTCGGTAGAGTTCTCCGATCACTGTATGGTATCTGTGGCCCTGAATGTCGCCGACACTCCTCAGAAAGGGAGGGGATTGTGGCGCCTGAATGGGTCGCTACTGGAGGATCCTATGAGGGTTTCTTCCTGGACCAGACCTCGCTCCTTGAGGTCAACTGCTCCCGCCTTGAGTGGTGGGAAGTAGTTAAAAAGAGGTCTGGCGACTTTTTCCGGGAAATCTCTGGGTACAGGGCAGCTTCCAAGTACCAAGCCTACCAGAGACTACGCAGGCAGCTTGACCGCCTGGTGTCCTCTGGGGGCTCTCGGGAACAGATATTCGGTCTGAAGGCGCAGAGGGAGTGTCAGTACGACCGTCTTGCCTCCCTGGTTTTTGAGAGGGATTACGGGAAGTTCATCTCTCCTGATCCCTATAAGAGCTGTGGTGAGGTGGCGAGTTCAAAGGTCGTACGCGGCCTGAAGGATGCCTCGGGATTTCTGGTCGGGGATCCTGGGTGTCGTCAGAGACCACTTTTCGGACCTCCTGAAGAAGCGGCCTCTAGACATGGAGAAAGTCAGGAAATTCCTTGATGAGACCCCGCTGGAAGTGGGGTCTGACGTTCCTGACTCTCTAAGAGAAGAGATCTCGGTAGCTGAAGTCGAGCAGGCTATCAGCTCTTTAGCATCTATAAAAGTCGCCTGGGCCCGATGGGCTCACGGAAGAGTTTTACAAAACCTTTAAGAGCCTCTTGGCTCCTCATTTGAGGGATGTGTACCGTGAATGTTTGGCCTTTGGCCTGCTGCCTCCCTCAATGAGAAGGTCAGCTTTGATCCTTCTGTCAAAGGGGAAAGACCCGTCTGTGGTGGAGAATTGACGTCCGATCGCCCTTCTTACCACAGATAGGAAGATACTGGCAAAGATCTTGTTTACACGTCTGTCTGCTTTGGCGGGCGGGATGCTGTCTCCCTCTCAGCACTGCACAATTCCTGGCCGGGGCACTTTTAGTGCCGTCCTGAACGTCCGGGAGGCTGTGGAAAGGTGCAGGGCTGATGGCAGCGAGTGGTATCTGCTTGCACTGGATCAGGCTAAGGCGTTTTATCGGGTCAACCACGAGTACATTTGGCTGCTTCTGAGGAGATACGGTCTGCCTGATCAATTCGTTGATTGGCTACAGGTATTGTATAGGGGAGCTGAGAGCTTCCCTCTTGTCAACGGTTGGGTGGGTCGGGCCTTTGCTGTGGACTCTGGCGTCCGGCAGGGGTGCCCGCTGAGCCCCCTTCTGTACACCTTTGCAGTTGACCCCTTCGTAAGAAGGCTAGACTGTGGGCGTCTGGGGGGGGGGGGGTTTCCGGTGGGACCTGTCAGGGGTCTGGTTTTGGCAGTGAGGGTCATGGCCTATATGCGGATGACGTCTCGGTGGTGGTATCTGGTCGTGTGGAGGCCCATTATGTGGAATCCCAGATCGGGTGCTACTCTGAGGTGTCGGGCACGCTGGTCAATTGGGACAAGAGTGAAGTTTTCTGGATGGCGAAGGAGGGGGAGCAGTTCCCCCTTACGGACGTGGTCCCCACGCCCGTACCAGAGATTCGAGTCCTTGGCATTCATTTCGGCCCGGGTGATTATCCCAAGCTAAATTGGGAGCGCAGGCTGGCGAGTGCCACTCGGAAGGTGAAGGCCTGGAGAGGTTGGAAACTTTCCCTGAGGGAAAGGGTAAGCTTGGTCAAAACATACTTATTGCTGAGTTTCTCTTTGTGAGCTACGTGTGTCTTTTGCCAGCATCTCTCTATGCTCGGGTCTATGGTCTGTTCTTCCTGCTGTTGTGGGGAAACAGACTGAACCTGATCAAGAGGGAGGTCACATACCACCAGCGAAGGCAAGGTGGGTTTGGACATGGTCAACCCGGTGGTGTTCTTCATCATCATTTTTGTAAAGTACAACTTGCAGTCTATCTTTGTGGACGCGCCTTCCTGGTGGGAATGTTCATGCAAGGAGTGGCTCTTGCTGTTCTTGAGGGAGTGGGGGGAGGGGGGGAGGCCCGGCAATCTGAGGAGGTTGCATGGGTATCTCCCATCCTACCTCTCCCTGGCATTGAAGGTACTGAGGCAGTGGCGGATAATTGCTCTTAAGGTGGGCTCTCTAGGTCGGCGTGAGCTGTACCTGAGGGTCATGGCCTCGGACATTTTGAAGCCCCTGTCTTTAAGGGACTGTCCTGAGAGGGTCCTCACGGAGGGGTTAGTCCTCTTGAATTCTTCTAGAATTCTGAAAACATTTTGGGATCTTGCATGGAGGTCGTTCCATGGACGACTGTATGTCCGTGCAAATCGCAAGTATCTGAACCTAGGGGACAGGGGCTGTCCCCGACGGGAATGTGGATGGACATTGTAGACCATGGACCATTTTCTGGTCCAATATCCCTTCAACATGGAGGTTCTTACGGGGGTAGGGGGTGCCATTGGCTACCCCCGCCTTCCGGCTCTGACCTATGCTGAGTGGGTGTACGGTGACTTCAGGGTCCACAGGGGTTTTGAGTTATGGTCACTTTATTTAGTCAGCGTAGTTGTGCTTTATAACACTTGGCACGCTCTGTGTTTGGTGTCCACTAGGGCCAAAATCCTGTATGTGCATGAGGTGGTGGGTGATATCTTTCGGGAGTTGGTGAAGGTCTGGAAAAGGAGCAGGGTCGGGCGTGAGAGGTGTGCCCGTTTATGGAGGGGTTTCCTCTTCCAGCCCCCTTAGGTCACGACTGTGCCCCTCTCCATAGGTAGGGGCAACTATTCTTTTCACCCCCTTTGATTTTGTTAACAGAGTACTTTTTGAAATAAGGCTACAGACAAGTCTGATTATCATGCTCTCGCTCATACGTGGGTTGTATGTATTATTTGTTTTTGTGGTGGGGTGTGTTGTGGGTTGGTGATGATCTGGGCAGCAGTGGTTTATATGGACTTTAATATTTCCCTACTGTACCAGTGAGCCGTTTTAAGTTGGTTTTGATATTTTTCGGTGGCAATGATCTGGACAAGCTTTTTCTGAGGACTATAAAAAAACGTTTTCTTGTACCAGTGAGCCTGTTGTAAATACCTGTTCTGTTTTTTTTTTTTTTGCAGTTATTTTCTTGGAGGGTGGAGGTCGGTGGTATGGTGTTTGTTGTTTGTTTTATTGTTTTATGTTACTTTATTAATTTTGTCTATTTGTTAAATGTTTTGGTCGTAGCTTTAAAAAAAAAAATTCTAGACCAAACCAGGGTGTCACCAGCCACAATGGTTCCAGCTCCTCCCTCTGTGCTCAGTCTGCTCCCTGCTGGAGCAGTGAACAGACCTGTCTTCCAGAGCTCCTGAGTTTCAGAGACCAGCCACGGGGACCAGCCTCCAGCCCCTGGCCCTGGAAGAGGGGAGGGATGGCCTCCCTCAGTCCGGGAAGACCTGCATCCGGCCTCCGGAGGAACCAGCAGCACCTGCCCTCCAGCCAGATCACCACCACCATTAGCAGGGATGACCGTCTCTTCCTAGGGACCCAGGAAAGACTATCCGACTGGACCGCTCCCCAACCAGGTGAGACGGAGGCTAAAGCTAGGAAGAGGCGGATAAGATTAAATCCCTGCTGGTGAGGATATCCCAGGCCTGCGTGGAGAAAATGTCAGTCCTCGCAGACCTGAGCAATAGGAGGGACAGGTGTGCCAGTAACAATAGGTCGGAGTATAGGGAGGCCATCAACACCTTGCGTCTCGAGGTCAAGGAAATTTTGGATTGCCTGGGGGGCTTGAGAGGTGAGCTTCCTTGAGGAGCTCCGGAAGACCCTCCAGCAGGCCAGCGAGGAAGGAAGCCAGGCGGTGAGGAGGAGCAGTGGGTGGTTGGGATCCCAACCCTCCAAGCACCCAGGGAAGCCAGGAAAGTCTGGGTGTAGTGAGGGGGGTGGAGGTGCTGGTGGTGCAGGGCCCAGTAAGGCCATAAAACCTGGGGAGGGTTCCCGGGAGCCGATCCCTTGGTCTGTGAAAGGGGTTGGGGGCTTGGCAAAGTATGGGGAGCCCAATGATCCAGGAGGCCGCCGGGCTTAAGTGCCGCCAGAGGTACCCCCCCAGAATCTTCAGGTCAGCGTGCCCAGGCTCCCTCAGGATGGTCATGCTGCCACAGCTTAGGCCCGCCATGTGTCAGCCTCCATGACTCCTCAGTTTGCAGTAGAGCGGGAGAATCTGGCAGTGAAAGGGCCAGGGACTGCTCCTGCAGCTGCTATGCCACCGGGAGAGAGGCAGGTACATGGTAGAGGCATTTTGGTACAGTCATTATCAGGCAAACAGCTTGTGTGCAGTGTGGCCAAGATGGCGCCGGCTGCTGGAGGAGGAGCAGCTGAGAGATCTTGGGACCCGGAAGTGACCCTGCCGCGACCCGGAAGTCCAACCCAGCCCCCCCCGACCGGAAGTGACAGCCCCCCGCGGTGCAGGGGTGCCTAGTCTCAGACATTGCTGTGGGTACCTCTGGGCACCCTTGGCCCATGGACGGTAAAAAGGACGGTATTAAGGACGGTAAGATCTATGTTGCTGAGAACAATATATTATCACCCCCCAGGTCCCCATGGACACCACCGACCCTGATGGGATTCCAGCGGGACAGGCGGGGTGGGGGGAGTGTCAGGTGGGACCCCTCCCGGAGGACTGTGCTGCGTATACAATTTCATCCCTCAGCCGGAGGGGTCCCAAGGGGGAACCCCCTTGTACGTGTGGAGTCTTAGGGGGCCTGTGAGGCCGCAGAGGGGTCTGGATGGGGGAGTTTGTTGGGGGAGGTGCCCCCCTCTGTTGCATTCCCTGGGGGGAGGAGCCTGTAGTCAGGCCAAGGGTGGTGGGTCGGGGTGGTCAGGGTGGGTCAGCGGGGGTGGGTGCAACACCACTGGCAAGGACGAGGGCCCCCGCGTCCCCCCCCCCCACTTCTAGGGGTGCTGAGGGGGGTGCCCCACTCCTGGAGAACATCTTTCGGGGGTCTCTGGAGGCCAACCTGTTGCCTGCCCTGAAGGGGGGCCACTCCTTTGCCCAGGTGGCTGGCTCTCATGCCTCTCTGGACCATCTGTACAGCCGGTTTGGCGCCCAGAATTTCCGCGCCCCTCCTGCGGACCAGGAAAGGATGCAGGGGTCAGCGTGGATGAGGGGTACAGGTGGTCCAGAGAGGAGGCGTAGGAATGTTGTCCAGCTTTGGTACGAGGGTCCAGACCCCTGCCCCGCCCGAGGTGAAGTGGTGGGCTTGGTACTTGTAACGGTCACCACCGCTTACGACCTTCAATCCACCAACGACAAGGTTATCTGACACACTGCGACAATCTTGCATAGACGATCCATATCCTTTCCCAGAATAAGACGAGACAGAGCTCCGTACTTGCTTCCAAAGATATGAACCCTTTTATTGATATTTTCTCAGCTTCTTATACAGTTTCAAGCATAATGCAGTTTTTTTACAGGACAATGTAGTCTCCACCCCCCTTCACACCATGGGGAGCTTCAATCACCTTAAAAGGCATTCAGGTAAGCTAATTATGTAGACACGTCGGCACCGCATCATCAATAGAGTTAACTCAGAGAGCATGACATTCCTGTAGACAATGACATCAAAACCAAATACTATCACACCTGAGCCTCAATACATTCCTGTAGGAATAGAATTCAATTAACCTTTAGAATAACACAATAGGGTAAACGGAGAGCTTCACACAATGAAAGAGTCTTTCACATTGAAGAGCCAACTTCACTTAAGATATTTCAATAGCCTATTAGAGGTATGAGTCACAGTCTGGTTGACCTGGTCAAGTCATCATGAACTCCTTGTGATATCTCAGTCCTGAAATATGAAGTATTAATAATGTCCCATCTGTTAGTAAAGGAATTATGATTCCCTATTAGCCACCCTACACCCAAAAGGGCACAGGGTGGATTTCGAGGCCAGGTTGGTGGAGGTGCACGTTCGTCACCTCCCCAACCTCACTGGTTTCACATTTGCCCGAGGTAGTTCTAAGAGTAGATTAGATTGTTGTTTTTTTTCAAAGGAGGACTCGGCTCCCAAGCTGCAGTTGGTAGAGTTCTCCGATCACTATATGGTATCTGTGGCCCTGAATGTCGCCGACACTCCTCAGAAAGGGAGGGGTTTGTGGTGCCTGAATGGGTCGCTACTGGAGGATCCGGAGGTTAGGGAAGCCTATGAGGTTTTCTTCCTGGATTAGACCTCGCTCCTAGAGGTCAACTGCTCCCGCCTTGAGTGGACTCCACCTCTTAGGTGTGGGGACCCTGGGTTCTGGTGGCATCATGATCACAGAAGGCGAAGCAGGGGTACTTGTAGTGGCAGAGGTAGAAGCTGGAACAGATAAGGCCTGGACACGGTTCTCTAATCGCGTATAACCCTCTTGCAGGGTTCGGATTGCCTGGGTTAATCCATCAAGATGCTGACAGAGTTTCTGCATAGGATCCACTCCCTGTGCGGGCTCGGACATGGCTGTCCAGTGCTGTCACATACCTGGTGGCTGAACCCGGCGTGCAAGGACTGGCAGCCCTTGCTCCTCTGATCCCGGGACCCCTGGTAGAGCAGACAGGGGGTTCGGGAATGCAGAGTCGCACAAGCGCCAGTTGCAGCGCTGGTGCTGGGAGAAGCTTCTGAGGACTCCGGGGTGCGTCAAGGTACAGGTGCAAGCTGGTGGCTGTAGACAGAAGGTGGAGGCAGTGGAAACAGGAGCAGCAGCAGAAGCGGGGGAGGTGTGCTGTAGTATGGCAGGAACAAGTCCCAGCAGGTGAATCCGCAACTGGCTGGTGGATAAGGTGCTGGTACGACTGGCAAGGCAGAGTCAGAGTTCGGACCGGGTCGGCAACTGGCAGGCAGCAGAAGGTACAGAGGATAAGGCAGATGGATGGTCAAACAAGCCAAAGTCAGGGCAGGCGGAAAGCAGGGAGAAAGAGGTACAAGCCGGGTCTTCAGGAAAAGGTGCAGGCAGGAGACAGGTGTAATTAGTCACAAGGAACACTGTAGACTGGACAGCAAGAGGTGCAGGGGTCAGATCCCTTTTGAGTTCAAGTTTGGCGCCAGAACGAAGTCTTCACGCGCCCGCGCGCCGCCGCCGGTGCGCGTGCCCGGACGCATTAAGGTGCCGCAATCGCGTGCGCGTCAATGTGCCGCTACTGCCATCTGGTGGACAGGACTGCTCATGACAACACCAAAGCCAGGTCCAAGGAGTTCCTTAGCGTGGCAGTTCTTCACACAATGTGCTGATGACAAGACACAAGTGGTTTGCACGCTGTGCATTAAGAGGCTGAAGCGAGGGATAAACCTTTTCAACCTGAGCGCAACCTGCATGACCAGGCATCTAAGTTCAAAGCACGAGCTGCAGTGGAGTAGACACCTCAAAAACCAAGAAAGGTCTCTGGCTCCTCCTGCTTCCTCTTCTGCTTCAGTCTAGGGCCGCTCAGCCTCTTCATCCACCTCTGTAGTGACAGTGCCACCTGCCACCCCACAATTAGAGGACCGGCAAGCAACACTACCACCTGGGTCACCAAATGTCCCCACAATGTCCCATGGAAGCATTCAGCTCTCTATCTCCAAAACACTGGAGCGGAAAAGGAAGTACCCCCTACCTTTGAAATGCTGTCATTCTGTCTGGTGGAGACGCAGAGTTTTAAAAGCCTAATGGCATTGGCTGTCCCGCAGTACATCGTGCCCAACCGCCACTCCTTTTCCAGGCGAGCCATCCCTATCCTGCATAACCATGTGGGGGACAAAATCAGGTGTGCACTGCGAAACACCATCTGTGCCAAGGTCCATCTAACTACAGATACGTGGACCAGTAAGCAAGGTCAGGGACGTTATATCTCCCTAACAGTGCACTGGGTAAATGCAGTGGCGGCTGGGCCTGAGGCGGATAGCAGTTTGGCGCATGTCCTTCCACTACCGAGGATTGCAGGGCGCTTCAGTTTGCCTCCTTTTGCTAACTCCTACTCCGCTTCCTCATCCTCTACTGCCTCCTCATCCGGTCAGCGAAACACATTCACCACCAACTTCAGCACAGTTATGGGTAAACGCCAGCAGGCAGTTTTAAAACGTTCTTGTTTGGGGAAAAAACCCCACAGGAGTTGTGGAGGGACATGGAACAACAGACCGATGAGTGATTGGCGTCAGTGAGCCTTAAGCGGGGCCTGGTGGTGTGCGATAACGGGTGAAATCTCGTAGCAGCTCTGGGCCTAGCCAGTTTGACCCACATCCCTTGCCTGGCGCATGTGCTGAATTTGGTGGTGCAGAGGTTTCTTAAAACTTACCCTGATATGCCACTGTAATGGTCACCACCGTTTACGACCTTCTATCCACCCATGACAAGCTTATCCGACACACTCGGACAATCCTGCATACACGATCCATTCCCCAGAATCACGAGACTGACAGCTCTGTGTTCTGAGTCAAATGTATGAACACTTTAATGGTATCTTCACAGCTTTTTATACAGTTACAAGCATGTGACAGTAATCAAAGGGACAGTGAAATCTCCACCCCCTCTTCACACACTGGGGCTAATTACTAATTAAAATGAGCTAATTACTAATTGTACAGAATGACATTATCCAGATAGCCTGGCTTGACAAGTTCCCCTTACCATAATTGACATGCTAATTCAATACACCTGACAGGAGACTGCTAACTACAACACACATACAATGAACTTCAATCACATTCTACAAGACATGTAGTTGAGGTAATTATCTCCCAGAGACGTCCCGTCTCTGACAACAGCTATTCACCTGCAGAACACAATAATAGGTATTTCACAAGCTGGCTCCACTTAGCATTTCAATAGCCTGAGCTAAGCATTGAAGGGTCATTGTCCTGTTGACCTAGTCAGGACAAAATAAACTACTTGTAATATGTCCAGTATCCCCTGCAATGAACTGTCATTAATGTCCCATCTTCTGCAATACATGAAGTATGATTCACTAGCCACCCCATGTCCACAGGGTGGACTCAGACCCAAGAGTTATCAGTGACGCTGACACAGGAGTATCCCCCATCCTTCCAAAGTCTCTGGTTGTCACGGGTCAATCCGTTGCGGGCTATCTGTGCGCACTTTCGGCATTCTCACCCTGCTGCTGCTCGCCTGGCAGCGCTGCAGCGTAACTTCGGCCTTCCCGCTCACCGCCTCATATGTGACGTGCCCACAAGGTGGAACTCCACCTTGCACATGCTGGCCATGCTGTGCGAGTAGCAGCAGGCAATAGTGGAGTATCAGCTGCACCACCAATAATTGGGCCTCCATGCGAGACCTGTTTGCCTTGTTGCGCTGTTTCGAGTACTCCACCAATATGCCAGTGCCGATGATGCCGTTCTCAGTGTGACTATCCCAGTTCTATGTCTCCTTAAAAAAACACTTCGGGCGATGATGGAAGAGGATGTGGCACAGGAGGAGGAATTGGGATCATTTCAGGGCAGTCATTCACAAGTGGCTCTGAGGGTGGATTTCTGCACCAACAAAGGCCAGGTACACAATTGTCCAGCAAGGGCACAGTTCTGGAGGATGAGGAGGAGGAACCATGTTCACAGCAGGGTGGCAACCAGACCAGCTCATGGCCAGGACCATATTTTCAATTGGGCACGCTGGGCCTGCAGACTCTGATGTAAGAGGAAAACTGGCTGGCTGGGTTATAGTAACCTGACCTTCATGTCAATGAAGAATTTTTTTTAACTTTTGTTTAACTTAAACACATTGCTAATAGCACTAGCTATATGTTTATAGTTTAAATACTGACATTTGCATTGTTCGGCACTGAAAACTGTAATTTTAGGTACTTTTTTTGCAGTGGCAGTAAAAAATGTGGTTCTGTCAGCAAATTTTATGCTTTTTGTCAGTAAATTCTCGTGCGTGATTGTGTAGACAGGGCCCCAGTGCACTGTACTGCCCGGGGGTCTATAATGCTATTAAGATGACACTGCTCATGGCCATCACTGATGCGTGGCTGGGGGGATACAGAGGACACAGATCAGGGCCGGCGCTACACTAGGCAAATTAGGCAGCCGCCTAGAGCGCACTGCCGCCTAGGGCGCAGCCACGGCCGCTGTGTTAACTATTCTGTCATGGGAGGAGAGGCTGGAGCTTATCAATGTGCCTGCTCTTCTACGCAGCTGTCTAGCATTATGTGTGTGGCGGCGCGGCAGTGGGCAGCAATCAGCAGCACCCTTGGGAAGGCGTGGGTGGCTGGGCACCCATGGCAGTGAACATGAGCGCAGATAAGTCCGGGACTCGGCAAAAGAGCTCCACCATGGCCGCCTCCTCCTTGACCTCAACCCCTGACCCTGCCTCCCCAGGATGCAAGTGGGCGCAGGCAGCGTACCCCATGCTTCCAGAGCATGGACTGCTCCAAGTTCCTCTTCGCGCGCTGCTATGAGAACCAGAGCTGGAGGACAGACAGGCTCGCCGCTGACACAGAGCTGTCACAGAGGACGGACAGGAGGCGCATGCTGCTGCGGGAGCCACCGTAATTGGACGGATCGATCATCAGAGCAGGAGACTGGGAGAATGTATGGAAGGTACTGTCTGTCATACCGTTACACACAACTGCAGACAGAGACTGGGACAGAGGTGGGACTTCAGGAACAGGGCTAGGGGTCTCTTATCTCCCCCCAAGTCCCCCTCCCTTCTCTCTCAGCCCCCCTCTCTCCAAGCCCTCCTCCCTTCTCTCTCAGCCCCCTCTCTGTAAGCCCCCTCTCTCTCACCCCCTCTCAGTCCTCCCCTTTATCAGCCCTCCCATCTCGATCAGACCCCTTCCTTCACTCTCGGCCATCCCTATACGCTCAGCCATCCCTATACGCTCAGCCATCCCTATACGCTCAGCCATCCCTATACGCTCAGCCATCTCCCCTCTCCTGTCTCTCTCAGCCCCCCGTCTTTCAGCCATCCCCCTCTCTGAGCCCTCCTTATTCTCTCAGCCCCCCTCTCTCTAAGACCCCTCTCTTCTCTCCCAGCCCTCCCTATTCTCTCAGCCCACCTGTCTATCAACCCACCCATCTCTCTCAGCCCTCCCTCCTATCTCCCTCTCTCAGCCCTCCCTCCTACCTCCCCTCTCTCTCTCAGCCCTCCCCTCCTCTCAGCCCCCACTCTCTTTCTCAGCCCTCCCTTCTCTCTCTCTCTCAGCCCTCTCTCTCTCTCTTTCTCTCAGCTCTCTCTCTCAGCTCTCTCTCTCAGCTCTCTCTCTCAGCTCTCTCTCTCCCTCCTCTTGCTCTCTCTCAGCTCTCTCTCTCCCTCCTCTTGCGCTCTCTCTCTCTCCCTCTCAGCCCTCCCTTCTCTCGCTCTCTCTCTCAGCCCTCCCTTCTCTCGCTCTCTCTCTCAGCCCTCCCTTCTCTCGCTCTCTCTCTCAGCCCTCCCTTCTCTCGCTCTCTCTCTCAGCCCTCCCTTCTCTCGCTCTCTCTCTCAGCCCCCCATTCTCTTGCTCTCTCTCTCAGCCCTCCCTTCTCTCGCTCTCTCTTTCTCTCTGCCCTCCCACCTCTCGCTCTCTCTCTTAGCCCTCCCTCCTCTCGCTCTGTCTCTCTTAGCCCTCCCTCCTCTCGCTCTGTCTCTCTAACAGGCCTCCCTCCTCTCTCTCTCAGCCCTCCCTCCTACCTCTCTCTATTCTCAGCCCTCCCTCCTACCTCTCTCTATTCTCAGCCCTCCCTCCTACCTCTCTCTCTTCTCAGCGCACGCTGGTAGACGCGCTGCTGGTGCAATTCCCACCTGACAGCGGGGGCACAGTGGAAGTACAAGGCGAAGGCAGAGAAGGAGGAAGAGGTCGCCAACGCAGCAGGGTCACCGCCAGCACCTCAGAAGGCAGGGTTAGCATGGCCGAAATGTGGAAAAGCTTTGTCAGCACGCCACAACAACCAGCACCACCAGCTGATATAGAAAGTTTTAGCAGGAGGCAGCATTTCAGCAACATGGTGGAGCAGTATGTGTGCACAAGCCTACACGTACTGAATGACGGGTCTGCCCTATACGCTCTCACGTCACGCGCTCCGTTACGCTTAGCTGAGACCAGCAAGGACTTCCGGGTAGGGGTGCGCTCTGTAGTGGAACGCATACAGCGACACGTGCCACACGGCTCGTGGTGACTATACGCTCTCACGTCACGTCACACGCTCCGTTACGCTTAGCTGAGACCAGCAAGGACTTCCGGGTAGGGACGCGCTCTGTAGTGGAACGCATACAGCGACACGCGCCACACGGCTATTGTGCAGAGAGGCTCCCGTAACCCGTCTGGTATAATTTAGCATACTGGACATTTGACTAGCTGCGGAGCAGCAGCTTCCCTTTTTTTAACCTTTATTTCATTATAATTTTTAATTTTGTTGTTCCAATCGGAAACAAGCTTTTTAATAAAACCAGGAAGTACTACCCTATGAGGACTTTTCTCTGTTTCCTCCTCATAATATTACGATTTTCTGGAGTCACTGGCTACAACTTAGATCTACCAAGCGCAGCGACTGATCCTACATGCGCAGCGACTGAATCCATGACGCGCAGCGACTGACCCAACAAGCGCAGCGATTGGTAAGCCACGGCCACAACCCACTGATCCCCAACGCTCCATACCCCCTTTGTGGGGACATCGATCTGGTAAGTGGGGACACATGTGGGGGAACAATTGGAGTCTCATCTGACACCTGCAGTCATTTACATCTGAAATTTATGTCATAGATGTCACCGTACTTCTGCCGGACTCTCTCTATATCACTATAGTATATGTACATGAGGATATAGATGCCAATTTATTGCATTCCTATTGGATTTTATATTGCTTTGGAGTTCCTACCTCTCAGAGTGTAGAAGCATAGCACTAATTTGGAATCAGCACCACTGTGTGGTATCACTGCCACATTTAACTTTACACTGGATATTTTGTATCATTATATATTTTTCAACAAATTTTTTATATATATTTTTTTATTATTTTCACTTATATTTTCTATCCTGCACCATTTTTGCATTTCGTGGTATGGTCACAGCACTTATCAGGGCTAAATATCAGCTTATCATAGTGTACATTGATTATACATACTGTGGTATAGCACCCAAAGGGTTCAGCACCAGTACTTCTAAATGTCACTCTAAATGAATCACTAGCACTTCTATATGAAGTTTCATCAATATTGAGATAATACCAAGTATCTTACATGATCGCAAATAGCACTTAGCACTTTTATTACAGCACTGGACACACATAAACTAATCACTAATCAGCCAATAGGACTGGTACTATCAAATATATCCAATTATATTCTATTAAGTTTTGTTCATATTATATTGCACTCAAAAACGAGGTTTCACAGTTGTTTACCGCACCTCACAAAAGATAATTAAGTCTGAGTAGTGGGACATTACAATCCATAGGGCATTCATCACTGGGATACATAAGGACATAAAACATAATCATTTTCCCCCAGTGGGATTATCAGAAAAAGGGATTACTTGGTGGAGCAGGGAGTTTTCTCAAATAAACTTATTTGCTATAAGTACCCGACATTAGTTATATAGATCATAAATATACAGCAGCGCCAACTAACTGTACCCAAAATCTACCACAAAAAGCTGTGTTGGCTTTCTCGTCCTCCTCCACCGCCGCTTTCACCTACACCGCCACATCCACCGCAACCTCAACCTCTAACTCCATATGGACCTCGTCCTCCTAGGTCAAAATTATTTTATTTTTTATATTTTTATTTTTTTATTTTTTATGTTATTTCCCTATCCATTTATTTTCAGAGCACTTGCCGTTCTCGTACCGACATTTTGATGCCATTTGCAGCCCTCTAGCCCCTTCCCTTCGTTTTTTAGAGACATTTTAGTAGTCAAAAATTCGGGTCCCCATTGACTTCAATGGGGTTCGGGTCAAGTACGGGTCCCGAACCCGGACTTTTTTCGAACCCGCCGAACCCGGACTTTTTTCGAACCCGCCGAACCCGAACATTCAGGTGTTCGCTCAACTCTAGTCTTGATTTCAAGATTCAAATTACCCACAGACATGAAGGACTACTTGATGAAAATATGCTTTCATGAGGAACAAACACCTTGCCATAAAAGGCTGTGTTGAAAGTAGTATGTGTAAATATCCAATGTTTAAGGAGCACTTTCCTATACTTTTCAGTACAATCAAAAGCTGTCACATACATAAGGCTCATTTTTCCATACACTACACAGTACATGTGTTTTATTAAGCTATTGCTAAACAGGCTAAAGACACATACTTGATTTGCACATTTTAAGAAAACATCTTTAGATGGCAGCTAACAGATGAAGGTATTTAGAACGCATATGTGATGTGAAATACAACACCCTACTGCTTTGCACTTTCAGACTTGCTCCGCCTTTCTTGCCATTTAAAACATCTCTTCTTGGGAGAAAGGATTCATGCACAATTTTCCAGCTACAACGACATTACTTTATCTGGATTACAGCTGCATCGTAAGTAAATATCTTTTTTTTTTTGCAAATATAATGTGTAAACAAAACGTAAAAATCATTTGTTCTAGTTTTGACAAGTTATCAGAGTCTTTGCATGCAATTTGTGTGTTTTGTCACGTGTGCATTTAAAACTGGATATATATAAAAGGCACCAGTTTGCCTTGTTTCAATAAATATAATATCTCTGTAAAACTAATGGGAATGATTGTTAAATGTTCTACTACTTTCTGTTGACTCTCATTTGACTCGAAACGAGGATTTGACATTACATAAAAGCTCTGAAGCATATTGCTTTCAGCAAAAACTAGTGTTTGTGTGAGAAGCCAGAGTACAAACTCTTCTTTTAGCCTAATTTCCTTTTGCATGAGAACAAGCCTCTTATTCATACAGAAGCATCGTGGACTACAGAGTAAGTTCTGTTTAAAATGTATTAAAGGGGAGGTTCCACTAAAAAGAAACTTTTAACATTGCATGTCTCTTTTTAATTACATGTAGAATCGGCTGGTAGTTTAAAAAAAAAACGTCCGTACATACCATTTTCGGCATGTAGTCTCACCGTCGCTTCCGGGTCTGGCGGTCGGGGACAGGCATCCGATCGATGCATACAGCGCGTCACGAGATGCCGAAAAAAGCCGAACGTTGGTGCGGCTCTATACGGCGCATGCGCACCAACGTTCGGCTTCTTTTGGCATCTCGTGACGCGCTGTATGCGTCGATCGGATGCCTGTCAATCAAGTAGGCACACCCATACCCGACCGCCAGACCCGGAAGCGACGGTGAGACTACATGCCGAAAATGGTATGTACGGACGTTTTTTTTTTAAACTACCAGCCGATTCTACATGTAATTAAAAAGAGACATGCAATGTTAAAAGTTTCTTTTTAGGGGAACCTCCCCTTTAAAAGCTGAATATTAAAAAAAGAGAACCTAAGCACTTTCTTTTATAAAAAAAATATACCCTTTTGGACTCTAATACTTACCTTTTATTATTTCAAAAATAACATAAAAACCCTAAAAATTCTGAAAGATTTTTGATTATGAATCACATCTCCTACAAATGCATGCTAGATTAACAAGAGGTATAAAGTGGAATATCAAACATTATCTGAGGTGGTCACTACCCCAATAGTCCAAACTATGACTCAGATAAAACTCAAATCCTTGCACACGACAAACACAAAACAAAAAATCAAAAACACAAAAAACAGTGGCCCAGATTCACGTACATCGGCGCATTATCGGTCCGGCGTAGCGCACCGCCATTACGTTAGACTTGCGCCATCTAGCCGCGTAATCCCCTGATTCACGTAGCTTTTGCGCAGGAAATTGCGCAAGCGTAAGATTTTTTCCAGAGGCGTAAGGAGGAGTAATACAAATTGGGAGGGACGTGGGCGTGTTACATTGAAATGAGCCGTGACCCCATGCAAATGAAGGGCCGGCCGGCTCACGCATGCGCGCTTGAAGGAGACCATGGTCAGCTCCGATGTGCGCATGCTCACAACTCGGGAGCGGCGCAATCAGTGAAATTGGAAATGGACTAGGGCAACTTTATGAACTACGCAGACAGCATAAATAGACAGACACAAATGCACTTCCTTTGCAAAAATACATCCCTTTGTATCCCTCCCTCTACAGCAAGGTGCTTTTGTTTGTTTGTGACGTGTCTTTGAGATATTTGAGGACTGTTTTGCAGAGTGATTTTTGTCTTTTATGTGTTTTCTTTGTTGTTATTTTGTTTAAATTATATTTTTGCTGGGCATTTTTTATTTTTGCTCGTCATTTATTTAATTTTTTTGGTTCTGTTTGTGTATGATTTTGGAATGTGGGGGTGATATTCCTGCCGGAAAAGGGGTGTCACCCTCAGTTTTGGTGGAGAAGGGTTCCCCAGGACCAGGGAGAAGTGATCCCCAGGTCTGTGTGAATGGTGTATGAATGTACAGTGACATAATTGGAGCCGTGGCATGGCGTTGCAGCTCACAAGTCCTGCATGGTGGACTGGTGTCAATCCAATGTGATGAGGATGTGGGGTGTGTGTGCTAGGGACCACAGTGGTGTGCATGCATGCATTCTCATTGTGCCATGATTAATGTGTGTGTTTAACGTGCAAAGATGCATAATGTGAGCTGGCATGAGATGGGGTCATGAGATGGGGTACCAGTGCATATGCAGAGTCACCTTGAAGGGAAAAGACAGGAGGATGTTAGTCATGCATGTGCCACTTGTGAGGTGTGCATCACGGGAGGGGATAGTCATGCCTGACTCCCATGTCACTCACCAACCAGCCAGCTGTCCCCATACATGTTCTGTTCGAAATCTGTGGGGATGGGGCTCTGATTGTATATGTAGCTGTCATGGGTGTCATGGGTGGTGCCATGTGTTGGGCTGCTGATGTCCTCCTGCAAGGTTGTGGTAATTTCATGATGGCATGAGGGGTGAATCTGAAGATGCGAGACACCTCAGAATCACTCATGCCAAAGATGTCTATGCGTGTGTGATATATCAAGTGAAGAGTGAGGGGCTTGTATCAGATAAGAATATTGTATTAGATTAATTTAAATTGTAAATTTTATATAAGCAAATAAAAAAAATAAAAAAACATCTCCCGTGCCCTCCTTAGTGCCATCCTCCGTGCCCTCCTCCTTCTTTGTTCATCTAAAGTCAGTAGTATAGCTATGCGCGACGATGCCCCTGGCATATTGGCATACAGATTGTTGGGCAACACGTGTGACTGCTGAACTCCTCACTAACAGTGTTGCTTTATCTGACAAGTAGACTTTTTTTCATTTTTTAGACCAGCTTTTATCAGCTCTAATTTTAGACAGAACATTTTGCTGTTGCGCACACTGCGTAGCCTGCGCAGCAACAACGTTTTTTTGTGGATCCCCGTAAGTCCCTCATTAGCATATTTGACTAGCAAATCAATGGTGTGTCTAGCGCATTTTTGCGCGGACGGATGCGTCTGTCTAACGAAATTACGCCGGACAAAAAAAAAATAGATTTCTGGCGTAAATCGTTTTCTGAATCGCGCGCATCTAAACGCACGCGCACATTTAGACTTACGCACGCGCAACACCAGTTGCGCAGGCGTAATCGCTCTGTGAATCTGGGCCACTATGTTTAACCCAAATAAAAGTGTCATCTAGGTTGAAGGGGTCACATAGAAAATCATGCTGTACTCAAACGCATACATTGGGTAAAATAAGTATTGAACACGTCACAATTTTTCTAGGTAAATTTCAAATGGTGCTATTAACATAAAATTTTCCTCACATGTCGGTAACAACCCATGCAATCCATACATACAAAGAAACCAAAACAAATAAGTTCATAAAGTACAGTATCTTACAGAAGTGAGTACACCCCTCACATTTTTGTAAAAAATTTTTATTACCGTATAACTTTTCATGTAACAACACTGAAGAAAGGAAACTTTGCTGCAATGTAAAGTAATGAGTTTACAGCTTGTATAACAGTGTACATTTTCTGTCCCCTCAACTCAGCACACAGCCATTAATGTCTAAACTGCTGGCAACAAAAGTGAGTACACCCTAATGCCCCGTACACACGATCACTTTTTGTGATGAAAAAAAATGAAATTTTTCCAACTTCATCACTAAAAATGATATTGCCTACACACCATCATTTTTGGAAAATAATGAACAAAACGACAGCACTCTAAAAGGGGAAGTTCTATTTGCCCTGAGGCTGCTTTTAGCTGGTGACTTGTTAGTAAAAGACGATTCCTGCTTTTTTGTCTGTTACTGCGTGATGAATGTGCTTACTCCATTATGAATGGTAGTTTTACCTCCCGTCTCCTAACTTGCTTCTGGGCATGTGTGGGTTTAAAACGTAATTTTTGCCCACACACGATCATTTTTTATGGCATTTTAAAAAATGACATAAAAAAATTCAAGCATGTTCGAATTTTTTTTTGGTAGTTTTTCAGAAGACATAAAATGACATTTTGCCCACACACAATCATTTTAAATTACATTTTTAATGCCTTAACCCACTTGGGCATGGAGTTCACCAGAGCTTCACAGGTTGCCACTTGTGTACTCTTCCACTCCTCCATGACGACATCACAGAGCTGGTGGATGTTAGAGACCTTGTGCTCCTCCAACTTACGTTTGAGGATGCCCCACAGATGCTCAATTGGGTTTAGGTCTGGATAGTAAAGGAAAATAAGGTGTAGCACTAAAGTGAATGTTATAATATTTACCTCATAGCAAAGAAATATACGATTGACCATATATAAACATAACAATGTATAACAATCAATAGGTGATCGGTAGTAAGATACCAAATATTGTGTCAGACGCAATGACTTCTATAGAAAAAAGTGAATCTCACTCAGTATATTGTGAAAAATATAATTGGATGTGAAAGTCCAATATTAAAAGTCCATATGAAAATGGGATCCAAGGTTGAAAGTTGGTGTATATCCCAAACAGATGTAGATAATCCAATCTACAATACTGGTGTGCATTAAATGATGTCTCAGTATGATGCGATATCGTGATGTCACCCAGGAGTGCCTTCACCAGTGGATGGGGAAAGATTAAACACTCTTAACGTGTCGTATGGATCCAAGTCACCGTACGGTGGTGGATCTCTAAGGCCAAATCACTTCAAAGGCATGAATGGATTATATGCACAGGAACCAGGAACCATCCACACAGGAATTCACCAACTTGTAGGTAATCCCAATTTAAATCCAGGCATGGGTCTGCTGACCGTTGATGGTGTGGCAGGACTTATGTTGGGGCCAAAAAAGAGGCTCCACATAGTGTAGTACTTAAAAATTGGCAAATTTTAATGAAAATGAAATGCCATACAAAAGTTAAAAAACTGAAAAGCCCAATCACACAGTATATAAATCCTAAAAAAAATGCTCAATAATAAGAGCACATACAAACTGGTGATCCAAACAATTAAAAATCAAAAGGAGCAGAGAAAACAAAGCAGAGTAGCGTGGTTGGATAGCTGGAGCTGATACCCTACGCGTTTCGTCTTGGAAGTCTTCAACTGGGGTGTACAGCACCCAGCCATGGCCACGCTTATATAGGGGGAACAAAAGCTCACGTGTGTCCCATCTTCGGATGCACTTCCTGGTCCGTCCATTATGGGCAGTGTCCATAGTAGGTCACATGATAAATTTAATTTGTAAAGCCAAGGATCAGTACATAAATAAATGTAATTGTAATAATCAAACCCTACCCTGGCGTTGTGCGCTAGGAAGCCAATATTAATGTATAATTCTGGGCTATAATTCATAGGAGGAAGTGCGTCCTACGTCGCTGTGGACAGGTGGATGTAAATGTAAAACTATTGGTCTTTCGCTGACCAAACACTATATTACAACGAGCGCTGAATGTTATGGGATATGTAGGAGAACTTATAGTGACCACTGGTGGCCATACATAACCTAATCACAGCGAATCGGTGTGTGCCGTGCATTTTGGGGGCCGTAGTCCATGCGTGACCATGTGATGTTCACCTAATGGATGACGCGGTGAGAGGATGGCTAAAGCGTGTAACAATAGAAGTGCTGGGCGGGCGTGAATATGTCATCACGTCCGCCACGTGACGATTAGTGTCGCAAAGCATTAGGGGGATTGTAGTGTGGACGGGTGTAATAACGTGTACAGCCGCGTGCTACTAGGGATGAAGTAGCGCGAGGATAATATTTGACATGCTTCAATGAGGCAGTGGGCAAGCGAGAATGTATCGTCGCGCCCTCCCCATGTCTGCTAATATCCTGGGGCATTAGAGGAAATATAATAAGGGCAAGCACAACATGACGCCTTCTCAACCAGCATAATGGAAAGAAATGCCAAAAATGATATAGACAGCCGTTTATGCCGTTAAATAGATGGAGGTGTCACTAGAATACACACCCAAATCATATCCAATTGAATATGATATATAATACTAAAGGAACCAAAATGATCTGAGAACTGGATACTTGGGAAATGTGCAACCAAATGATGCAACACATATTCACAAATGTACCGCTGGTAATTGGAAGCTAAATATCGATGAAGAAATTAAACAGATAACAACCATAGATAGAAACTCCCTGCTGAGGGGGGCGCATGCGCGGCGCGACGCTGATGGGAAGTGCCTAGTCACATCTCCTCCACACCCGGACACATTGCGACCGTTTCCCCGGGGCTATAACACTCGTTTTTCGCCCAAAATCATCAGCACCCCTGCGGGAATACGAGGTGCATGCCTGGCACCAACAAGAAGAAAAAACGGAGCCAGCATCGCTCACTGACAAACTTTCTTCTTACAATGGAGCAGAGGACAGGGAAGACCCAAAATGGCGCCTGCAGCAGCATGTGGGGAGAGAATGCAATCATCTCACACCCTCCCAAAGTCCTGGAAAACTGTGAGTACAACTCCCCCCTCTCCAAGGCTGACCTAGATGAAAGTCTCACAGCAATATTTAACAAACTTGTGGACAAAATAGAAAAAGAAGTGCATAAATCTACTGCTGCACTGTCCCAGGAAATTGCTAGCATAGGAGGACGCACTGACCTCCTAGAGACAAAGCATGATGAACTCTCCCTAGCACACAATGACTTGAGGAAAGACTATGAAAACCTGGCCGATAATTTTGCTTTCATGCAAGCCCAATTAGAAGATTTGGACAATAGAAATCGCCGCCAAAATATTAGATTGCGCGGTATACCGGAATCTACTACTGATTTACTTCCAGCTGTGTCCCAAATTTTCCATGGTCTCCTGCCAGAGAAACCATTATCTGCCTTTGCCTGTGATAGAATCCACAGGGCCCTCCGCCCCAAACCCCCCCCTGAAAACACCCCCAGGGACATCATCATGTGCATGAAGGATTTTCTAGTCAAAGAAGACATCATGCGTGCTTCCAGAAACAGCCCCAACATCTCCTTTGAGGGAAAACGCATACAAATCTTCCCTGACATCTCTCCAGCCACATTAGATAGAAGGTGCAGGATGAAAGAGGTTACCACAGTCCTTCAATCAGCCAGAATAAGATACAAATGGGGATTTCCCTTTAAGCTGACTGTACCTCACAATGGATCCACCTATACGGTCTACAATGTGATCGAAGGCAAAGAGTTGCTAATCAAATTGGGTCTATTGCCTAATGAACCACATCCACGACTCCCAGCTACCCCAAGACCCTCACCTATTTGGTCTACCCCTTCCAACAGGCGCAGCCAGAGAGACCAGAGAAGATTATTCAATCACCAGTGAAATCACCTCATATAAACCTTCATATGGTTCACTAAGCTACTGCACTATCCCTCTTGAAGATTGCTGCTTTCCAGACACTTAGTCCCTTGCTTCAGGAATGCCCAACACTACAAGATTCAAAGTGTTCCAATACAACTTAATCATTCAGATTCTACAGGAAAAGCAGAAAGTTCTTTTGACTTTACTTCTTCTTTCCAGATTTATTACACGTGATTCACACTTCCTCCACTGGAGGTCCCCCCTCCCCTTCTGGAAAGTCTCTATCCACATATCTAGCTCATGGGCTCATGTGGCAAACAACTTAATACACAATGCTCTATGCACTGTACAAGCCACTATAGCAGACTTACTTCCTATCATCTCAATCTACCATGTGCTATGTTACTTAGAGCAATTTCATGTTACAGCTCTGTTTATCCCCTGCACTAAATGTCAACTATCCTGAACTTATTGCGTTTTAATCCCTGGATGCTGCACAGGACTGCCTCAAGTTGCTCTTGATCTACCTCCTCCATATCGAAATGGTTGTGACTTAAACCACAGTATCACATCCCTCTCCTGTTTCCAATCCATTTAATACAATGTTGTGGTTGGTTATGCTGGCCCTGTTCTCTAATTTTTGAATGTTATATTTCATTACATTATTGTTTTAAGCTGCCATGCACTTATATGATGCTTCTATACAGTTTAGCATGTACTTTTGTCCGGGTGTGTCCGCGGCAGTTAGTTTGACCCCACTCCTGCCTCGATCTACATCCTGACCACCACTATGATGGTCTGGCTGGATCTGACGCAGGATAAGGATAATTTTTCTTTATCCTATATGTTCTTTTTTGTTTCTCTTTTATTTTTTATGTTTGATCGGTTTAATACCAGAACAAATGGGTTATTACCCTTTTCGCAAAATCTGGTATATATCAGGAGTACTATCTCCTGCGTTTTTGCACAGAAAAAACTATATTTGTTTTGCACAGGCATAGTGTATATGTATTCTTGTTATTTTTCACTCATAGTTATACATAACCAATATATCTTATATTTCTACCCTACTTGCAGACTGCCATATATGGTGGAGATACTGACTCCATGCAGGTTTCTCGCGTGGCTTCGGTGTTTCCTGCCTTGTAACGGTAAACCACACACAGGCGACAACTTTATGGTTAGATCTGTTACCCCTCTATGTTATCAGCTTTTATATATTTCTACTGTTCAGTTGATAGATTGTTATGATTCTAACCATGGGTCTTAAAATTATATCTCATAACACTAATGGGTTTAACTCACCCATTAAACGTAAAAAAGCCTTTCAGCAATACAAAAAACTAGGCGCAGACATTATTCTGCTCCAGGAGACTCACTTTGCATCCGCTAACCACCCTAAATTCCTCCACAAATCCTATAACCAAGTGTACTATACCACCTTTGACAATAAAACTAAGGGGGTCACCATCCTTATACGTAACACGATCATCTTTGATGTTCACCATATATTTAAGGACCCTGAGAGCAGATATATCATTCTCAAGGGTATCATTAACAATAGGGAAATCACCATAGCCTCGGTTTACGCCCCTAATGACACCCACACCTCCTTTTTTCTTAAATTCTTCGAAACTCTGGACAAATACCACTCACCCCACATGTTGATCGGTGGGGATTTTAACTTAGCTGCCCACCCATTCCTTGACAGAAGTTCCATATCCCCCCATACAAAATCTTTCTCTAAGACCATAAACCGTCTAATCAATAAGGCACAATTATTAGATACATGGAGAGCTCATAACACGGGTATTAAAGCCTATACCCACTACTCCCACCCACATGACTGCTATGCTAGACTTGACTATGTGCTGTCTACCCCTATCTTACTTGCCAACTCCACTCAGGCACAGATTCACCCTTGCCCATGGTCGGACCATGATGTCTGCACATTCACTACATCCTACATAGGATTAACCCCCTCTCCTCATAACTGGCGTCTCAATGACTCCTTACTTACAAACCCTGCTAACAACTCTACTATTTCCTCACACATAGAAAACTATTTCACAGACAATATTAATGAGGAAACTCCACCCACCTCCATATGGGTCGCCCACAAAGCAGTTCTAAGAGGCCACATCATTAGCTTAGCTGCATCCAAGAATAGAGAGCGGCAGGCCGACATCAGACGCCTCACCAATGAACTCCACCATCTCTACATTAAACTGCATCATTCAGTCGATCCTGCCATTACCCATCAAATACAAGAAAAACGCAAATCCCTAGATACCCTCCTTTCCACTAATGTCGAGAAATCCCTCAGGTTCTCTAAAGCCAAATATATGCTACACTGCAACTCCTATTCAGCAATGTTTGCAAGGAAACTTAAACAAGACAGTAACCCTACGCATACGTACAAACTTAGAAATAATAAGGGCAACCTAGTTTCCCACCCACAAGAAGTTATGGAAATTTTTACCTCCTTCTATCAAAACCTCATGTCAAATCCCAACACCCCCCCAAATGAAGCTGCTAAATCTTGGCTGGACAGCCTCAATCTCCCCTCCCTCAATCACGAACATTTAGACTCTCTTAACACACCTTGTACAATTGAGGAAATTACACACATTATCAAATCACTCAAAATCTCCACTGCTCCAGGCCCTGATGGGTACTCATCCTTATACTACAAAAAATATGCCCCTCTCCTTGCCCCCCATTTGAAGAACCTCTTTAATCACATCCTAGAAGGCAATTCCTTTCCAAGAGAAATGCTATTAGCTAATCTCTCCTTAATCCCCAAACCCAATAAAGACCATTCACTCCCCCAGAATTTCCGCCCCATCTCAGTCCTGAACAACGACCTTAAGATCTTTGGCAGGATTCTTGCAGACAGACTCGCCAAAGTCATCTCCCCACTAGTTCACATTGACCAATCTGGTTTCATACCTAACAGACAGATCACGGACAACATCAGACTTGTCACCAATGTTATCCAAGATGCTAATCTCCACTCACGCCAAACCTGTCTTCTCAGCCTTGACATTCACAAGGCGTTTGACAGTGTCAGCTGGTCGTACTTGAATTACCTGCTCCCCAAATTTGGAATCTCTGGAGCATTTTTGCAGGGATTCAATGCTCTGTACGATTCTCCACAGACTCGCATCCGTTTACCTGGTGTCAACTCTGATTTTTTTCCATTAGGTAGAGGTACCAGACAGGGCTGCCCCCTGTCTCCACTCCTCTTCGCTCTAGCCATAGAGCCCTTAGCCCAGGCTATCAGAGCCAACCCAGATATAAGAGGATATACTAAGGATCATCAGGAATACAAGATTAGCTTGTATGCTGATGATGCACTACTATACATTACCAACCCCCATACCTCCCTTCCCGTACTGCTCAAACAACTAGAACTTTTCCATAGGGTCTCAGGACTAAAAATTAACTTAAGCAAATGCTCCGCTCTACCCATTAACATCCCTCCAGCAGAACTTAGCCTTCTTCAGTCCAACTTCCCCTTCACGTGGATCTCCTCCTCATTTACATACCTTGGTGTTAATATCACTCCTCTTTACAACGGCCTATATAAGGCTAACTACATCCCACTACTAGCCCGCATCACATCCCTCCTGAAAACCTGGTCCTCCTATCACATCTCTTTTCTGGGCAGAGTTTGTGCAATCAAGATGAACATCCTCCCCAAACTTTTATATTACTTTCGCTCCATCCCAATCAACATCCCTAAAACCAAACTCGAGGCCCTTCAAAGACAAATTAATAAATTTATCTGGGCTGACAAAAGACCACGATATAGTTACACCCTACAATATAAACTACAGTCTAAGGGCGGTCTGGGACTCCCCAATTTATGGAAATACTTTTTAGCCGCACGCCTATCACAAATCTCCCAGTGGTTTTCCCCAAATAAAAACACTCCCTGGATGTGCTTTGAGACCTCATCTATATATCCACTGCACCTACAAGGGATACTTTGGTCTAAGTACATCCTTTATAAAGACCTCATCAAACGTAACATTATAGTGGCTCATGCATTCAAACTTTGGCAAAATACTAGCGACACTTTCCCACTAGCTTCAGCAACATCCTCACTCACATCATTCTTAGGCGATCCCAGACTACCTCTTGCATACAAGGACAGACAATGTGTCTCTGCCTGGATAGACCTTGGACTGACTTCCTTGGGCTCACTACAATCTAAATGGAACTTTAGAAGCTTTGAATCCCTTCAAAGGGACTTTAAACTCCCCTCTTCGGAGATTGAGAGATTCCATTTAATTAAATCATTTTTTCAGACACATTTCTCACTCTCCATGAGTCCATCTATGACAGTCTTTGAGAGAATATGCAAATCCTCATCCAGGGACAGAGGAATGATATCTAGGCTATACAACAACCTTAATGATTTCTCGGCCTCTGAAAAAACCCAACCCATGCTACGATGGGAATCAGACTTAGGTATTGACCTTCCCCCAAATACATGGTATGCTATGTCCGAAAACCTCAGGAAAAGCAACAAAGCAGTCTCCTTTAGGGAAACCCCAACAAAACTATTCACAAGATGGTACCTAACCCCATCCAAAATCCATACCTTTTATCCGACAGTTTCTCCTGATTGCTTCAGAGGCTGCCAAGCTGAAGGTACGCTACTTCACACTTTCTGGAGCTGCCCACGTCTATCACAGATCTGGCTAGAGGTAGCACGTAGATTTGAGGACTCCTCTAAACATAAGATCTCCCTCACCCCATTAATCTGTTTACTCTATGGAGATGTCCCAGACATCCCTCCCCCATGCTCCAGACTCCTCCATTCACTATGTAGCTAGGTGCAATGGATGATCGCACTAAACTGGAGATCTGGGGAGGTAATATGGTCACAGGTGCTCGACAGGATGGAACTGTTGAAACTATCAGAAAGACAAAGAGGGCAAAGATCCGATGCAGTGCGGTAGCTATCGCCCAATTTCCCTACTAAACACAGACCTCAAGCTCTTCACCAAACTCCTGGCCAACAGACTACAACGACACCTCCCGCACCTCGTCCACCTGGACCAGGTGGGTTTCGTGCCAACCAGGGAAGCCAGGGACAACACGACTAAGGTCTTGAACCTCCTACACATTGTAAACACCACAAAGTCACCCTGTTTGTTCCTGGGCACGGACGCGGAGAAGGCGTTCGACAGGGTCAACTGGGAATTCATGTTCGCTACTCTTGACCATATTGGGCTAGGAACCAAGATGGTGAACTGGATATCGGCGATATACGCCGAACCGACAGCCAGAGTCAGGGCAAACGGGGTTCTCTCCGAACCTCTCCCAATAACCAACGGTATGAGACAGGGTTGCCCTTTGTCGCCCCTCCTGTTTGCCCTGACCCTGGAACCCTTCCTCTGTCATGTTAGGATGAACCCCGACATTTCTGGGATAGAGGTTGCTGGCATACAACATAAGGTGTCGGCCTACGCGGATGACCAGCTGTTCTCCCTGTCGGACCCAGCCGCGTCCCTACCTGCCCTGATGCGTGAGTTTGACACGTATGGACAGGCCTCTAACCTGAAAATAAATTTTGGCAAATCAGAGGCGATGGGCCTGGGGATCCCCCAACTTACGCTGGCAAATCTCAAGACACGCTTCCACTTTAAGTGGACAGACACGGCACTAAAATATCTAGGCACCTTTATTCCGACGACCGTCTCAAACCTTTTTAAACTTAACTTCCCCCCCCTCCTGAGGACAGTACAGACGCTGCTGGAGCAGTGGACGGGGAGTTTACACTCGTGGTTTGGACGTTGCAGCATCCTGAAGATGTCAATTCTCCCCAAGTTCCTCTACCTCCTACAAGCCCTTCCAATCCATATCCCAGTAAAGTTTTTCAAACAAACACAGGCTATCTTCACTAAATTCCTCTGGGCAGGGAAAAAACCCTGCATATGCCGGAGGCTACTTACACTGCCAAAGGCTTTCGGGGGCCTGGCACTCCCCGACATCCAGACCTATTACCATGCAGCACACCTGAGCAGACTATTAGATTGGTGCCGACATTCCGACACCAAGCTGTGGTCCCGACTTGAACAGTCGCAGAGTGCAGTCCCCTTGTCTAGAGCCCCCTGGTGCCTGCCGTACCTCCCGCCTAGCCTGAGGAGCCACCCGCTGATCGGTAATACGGTCAAGATTTGTGCACGCTTGCTAGAGCGCCCTTCCCTCTCGTCCCGCGGCTCGCTCCTGAGACCCATTTTGGGAGATCCTCGGTTCGAGCCAGGCCTGAATGACAGGCCCTTCCGGACCCTGCGGGAGGCGGGTCTCCACCAGGCCTCCCACTTTAGTATAGGCGGGCGATGGTGTTCACTAGCGGAGCTCTCGGACCCGAACGGCAGGTTCCGTCTGGATTTCATGAGAGCTCTGCAGCTGAGCCACTTCCTGACCGACCTACCCCCCCCGGAAGAGGCAGACAGGACCCGGTCGGAGTTTGAGGTGCTTTGCGAGGAAGATGGGTCGCTACCACACGCACTGTCCCTAAACTACGGCATACTTAATACCCCGTCTCGGGGGTTTCAGCTCCCAGCCCTCCTTAAGTGGGAAGGTGATCTGAACTGCCGGTTCTCCGAGACCCAGAGACAGAAAATTCTTAGGTTCGCACACAAGTCCTCCCTCTGCACCAAAACTCAGGAGACAAATTTTAAGCTTCTCATGCGTTGGTATAGAACACCGGACCTGTTGCATAAGTTTTTTCCAACAACGACGGATCTTTGCTGGCGATGCCACGCAGATAAGGGGACTATCCTCCATATCTTCTGGTCCTGTCCTCGACTTAGGAGTTTCTGGGGGGAGGTCCACAGGATAACGCAGCTATTCACAGACTGCCCTGTACCGTTCGACCCGGCCTACTTCCTTTTACACGCAAGTGACGTACCCGTCCGGGTCTATAAGACCTCGATTGTACGACACCTGTTAGACGCAGCGAGGGCTTGTATCCCGGCTTTATGGAAGACCACACACCAGCCGACCATTACCGCATGGCTTAAACGGGTAGACGAGGTAGGCAGACTAGAAGACCTGATCCTAACTAGTCAAAACAGACAGAAACAGTTCACAAAGACCTGGCAGCACTGGTATCTCTTTAGATACTCCAGCGAAGGGCAACGACTGAGGGAGGTAGCGGACCCAGACAGGCTGCCCCCGGGCCAGCCCGCACCTGCCCCCGACTAGATCCCAGCCGCATTCCCTGAGAAACTCCGGTCTCCTATAACCACTGTGACCCGCCCCATGTCCGTGGGTCGATTTCCCTGAGCCCCCCCCCCACCTCTCCTCCCCCTTCACCAACGCCTCTTCCTCCTACCTCCCCCCCTAATTCTAGGCTATCTAGCCACACATCTTTAGTTCTCTTTCTTCTACGTGCTAACACCTCTTGTTGTAAACGGAAAAAGGAGGGTTCGGCCCTGAGAGGCCACGACCTACCTATAGAATACGCCCGGGGCATAGATGTCCCGGCCCCAGCTCAGATGTTCATTACCTAGGTGTGTGCAATTGTGTTAGTCATAAGCCACGTTTTTTTTCTTTTCTGCTGTATTTGCATGTACTGTTTGCACTGTGGCCCTTTGAAAAAAAAAGAAACTATCAGAAAGAATATACCACACAATTAATGACAGCCTACATGTTTTTGATGCCAAATGGTCATATTGGTAGTCCACTAATTGATGTTTCCATTTGCTTATATACGCATTGTACTATAGTGATGTATTACTGACTCTATCCTCTACCCACTCAGGACCACTCATCATGACCTGCCTTACGTGTTACTAATTCACTGTTGTGCCTATGAAAAGTGTTATGTTTTTCTATACCTATGCTTGTATCCCAATTTATACTTCTTAATAAACTTTTGTAAACAAAAAAGAAACTCCCTGCTGAGAGAAAATATCAAACCTGCACAGGATTCAAAATATAAGTGGTCGTTCTTTACCACTTTTTCAGTTCAACATAAACAAATCAGAGACATTTTCCAAAGGCATTGGAGTGTTTTGAGAAATTACCAAGTTTTGGGTCCAATACTCCCTGATAGGGCAGGTGTCACCTACAGGGGCGCCCCCTCTCTGAGAGGAAAAATAGCAGTTAGCGTGCTTGACCCGCCAGTTGCTCCAGTGTTCTTTAATCATATGAACGCCTATTACCCTTGTAATAAATGCAAGGTATGTCTGAATAATGCTTATGGGCGTGGGAAGGTGGACACATTCACCTCGACCTCCACAGGAGAGGTTTATCATACCAAACAATTTACTACCTGTGCCACCAAGTATATTGTTTACTTGATCACCTGCCCTTGTGGGAAACAATACGTGGGACGCACGATTCGTTCCTTTTCCACAAGGATAGGTGAACATATTGCCCGTATCCGTCAGGGTAAGGACAATCATAGTGTCCCTAGACATTATTTAAATTTCCATGATAACTGATTTACAGATTTTTTTCAGAAAATGTTATCGATTAAACAGTGTTTCTATGGGAGCTGGGTTAGAGTGGATCATGTGATCATTAGAGTGTAGAGAGGATTAAAAAAGCATTATCTTTAAAAGAGGGGAACAAATTGCTCTCACCCCCACAAGATCTACTTGTCATACACAATTTATATTTTATATTCATATTTTAGTTGCTGGAGCTTCTAAAGAACAAGAGTTCCAAATTTTCTCCCATTGACTGTCATGTTAAAAAAACTATAAAATTTTCCAGCAAAACGCACAAAGAAGTTATTTTCTAAATCGCTAACATGGCCACATTTTTAAGTTTATCAACATAAATTTCATATCGATGCGTTCTCAAGGGCTGTGTCTTTCAAACAGTGAAGTCGCTATATTGATCGCATGTACGGTTGTGGATTTATTAAGGTTTGTTTGAAGGGTTCGGACACTCATTAGGTGTGTGGATTAAAGGGGTTTGTAATGGTATTTGTTTCCCTAAATAGCTTCCTTTACCTCAGTGCATTTATTTCTCCTCACTGACCTGGTGTGGAGAAAACCTCTTGAGGGGGAGGGGCGACCAGGAAGTCAGGACACTCTCTATATTGCAGATAGAGAAAGGAGCTGTGTATTAGTGGGCGTCCTGCTCACCCCCTCCCCCCTCAAGAGGCTTTCTTAACACCAGGGAAAAAGCCTTGCATGACTGTATGGAGTTAGACAGAAGAACAGGAAGTGAGGGTTTCTCAGAAGAAATAAGGACATTTAAATGCAAAATCAAAGGATGAGGTAAGTGAAGGAGGACTGCACTAAGGTAAAGGAAGCTATTTAGGGAAAATGATTTTACCTTTACAACACCTTTAATGATCAAAGTGAGGCTTTATAAGTACTGAAGAAACACTGCTTGTATGTCCTAAAGATAGTGTAGTGGTTGTGGTGAATGGCATTGGTGCGGGCTTAGCAATTCAGCTATTCAGCATTCCCACGCATTTTCCTCAGGAAATGCATTTTCTAGTTATCTTTAATTAGTGGGAATGCTTAATAGCATTCCCAGTTTTGATATTCGTTTTTTATTAGTGGGAATGCATAATAGCATTCCCAGTATTGATATTTGTTTTTCATTATTCTTATTCCTTCCTTTTTTTGGCTCTGCCTAACTTCTGCATACTTTCAGCGATTGAGACCATTCAACTTTTAAAATGTTCATCTCGTTCAGCTAATGATGTGACTTCAAGTTTTTTTGTACTATTTATACTTTTAAAAATATTAAGCTTTTAGACACTTTGGCCCAGATTCAGAAAGCAATTACGCCTGTCTAACTGGTGTTAGACAGGAGTAATTTCAAATTTCGCGCGCCGTATCACTAGTTTGAATCCTCAAACCATGATACGGCGGCTTCGGGCTTCGATCCGAGAGGCTTACGTCTTCGTAAGCCTTCGGATCTACGCTGCGATATATTTGCGGCCGCTGGGAGGAGTTCACGTCGTTTTCATACGTCGGGATATGCAAATGTGTTTTTACGGCGATCCACGAAGATACGAGTGGTCTTCGCAATCGCTTTCGTCTATTTTTTTTTTACGTACTGTTAGACCAGCTTTTTGCTGGTCTAACGGTACGTAGCCCATGTTAAGTATGGCCGTCGTTCACGCGTCGATTTTTTATTTATTTTTTATTTTTTACGTAACTCGTTCGGGACGAGGATCGTGCGTAAACGACGCTACTCAAACAACGAATGACGTAACGACGTGTTTTCGCGCAATGCACGGCGGGAAATTTGCGAACGGAGCATGTGCAGTTCGATCGCCGCGGGAACGCGCCTATTTTAAATGATTCACGCCCCCTACTCGCGAAGATGGATTGCGACGGGAGAAATACACTACGCCGCCGTCGTTTACTGGACAAAATCTACCTGGATTCCACGTAGAGCCAGGTAAAATACGGCCGCGTAGTGTATTTGGGAAACGCTACGATAATCTAATTGTATCTGAATCTGGCCCTTTATTTTTAACATTGAAGTCAATGAGAGCATCCTTTTTACCCCTTAACCACTTAAGGCCTGGACCAATATGCTGCTAAAAGACCCAAGGTGTTTTTACAATTTGGCACTGCGCTGCTTTAACTGGTAATTGCGCGGTCATGCAATGTTGTACCGAAACAAAATTTGCGTCCTTTTCTTCCCACAAATAGAGCTTTCTTTTGATGGTATTTGATTGCCTCTGCAATTTTTATTTTTTGCGATATAAACGGGAAAAAAAAAAAAATTTGAAAAAAAAAAATGATTTTTCTTATAACAAAAAGTAAACAACATGTATTGAGCCACATGTCTTTAGTAAAAAAAAATCGCAATAAGCGTATATTTGTTGGTTTTTGCAAAAGTTATAGCCTCTACAAACTAGGGTACGTTTTCTGGAATTTACACAGCTTTTATTTTATGACTGCCTATCTCATTTCTTGAGTTGCTAAAATGGCAGAGCAGTACAAAACCCCCCCAAATGACCCCATTTAGAAAAGTAGACACCCCAAGGAAACTGCTGAGAGGCATGTTGAGTCCATTGAATTTTTTTTACAAAAAGTTGTCACTAAATGATATATTGCTCACACATGCCATGGTTATATGTGGAATTGCACCCAAAGATACAATCTGCTGCTTCTTCTGAGTATGGGGATACCACATGTTTGGTACTTTTTGGGAGCCTAGCCACGTACGGGACCCCGAAAACCAAGCACCGCCTTCAGCATTTCTAAGGGCGCAAATTTTTGATTTCACTCCTCACTACCTATCACAGTTTCAAAGGCTATAAAATGCAAAAATAGCACAAAACCCCCCCAAATGACCCCATTTTGGAAAGTACCTTGGGGAAAAAAAATTAAATATTCCATGGACTCAACATGCCTCTCAGCAAATAGCTTGGGGTGTCTTCTTTCGAAAATGGGGTCATTTGGGGGGGTTGTGTGCCATCTTGGCATTTTATGGCCTTCAAAATGCCCCCTCATCCCGGATCGCTCCTGAAGCTACGGGGACCGCCGCAAGTACCGGGGGGTCCGATCGGACCCCCGACCCACATCTAGGCAGGGACGTACAGGTACGCCAATGTGCCTGTAAGTGCCATTCTGCCGACGTATATGTACATGCGGTGGTCCTTAAGTGGTTAAAATCTCATGTGCTATCAAAAGTTTCAGCTCCTTCATACTTTCACTTACAGACACCAAACAAACTTTAAAACGGTCACAAAATATTCAGCTATCCAGCTATGACTTTTCAGATTGATATCTTTTACAGTTTTTGTGAAAAAGCAATTTACGTTTACTGATTTTTTTCAGAAAATGTTATCGATTAAACAGTGTCTCTATGGGAGCTGGGTTAGAGTGGCTCATGTGATCTTTAGAATTAGAGCATTGAAAAAAAACATTATCTATAAAAAAAGGGGGAACAAATTGCTCTCACACCCACAAGATCTACTTGTCATACACAATTTATATATTAAATCGTAGGTATTTTTGTCTGGTTTCAGGCAATGTGGTCAGTTTTGTGATACGCATTTTACTTTTAGTTGCTGGAGCTTCTAAAGGACAAGAGTTCCAAATTTTCTCCCATTGACTGTCATGTTAAAAAATCTTTTAACATTTTCCAGCAAAATGCACAAAGAAGCTCTTTTCTAAATCGCCACATGGCCACATTTTTAAGTTCACCAACATAAATTTCATATCGATGCTTTCACAAGGGCTGTGTCTTTCAAACAGTGAAGTCGTTGTATCGATCGCATGTACGATTGTGGATTTATTAAGGTTTGTTTGAAGGGTTCGGTAACTCGTTAGGTGTGTGGATTAAAGGGGTTTGTAAAGGTAATTCTTTCCCTAAATAGCTTCCTTTACTCCAGTGCAATATTCCTCCACACTGACCTGGTGTGGAAAAAACCTCTTGAGGGGAAGGGGCAACCAGGAAGTCCAGGAAGTCAGGACACTCTCTACTTTGCAGATAGAGAAAAGAGCTGTGTGTTAGTGGATGTCCTGCTCACCCCCTCCCCCCTCAAGAGGCTTTCTTCACACCAGGGAAAAAGCCTTGCATTACTGTGTGGAGTTACAGACAGTAGAACAGGAAGTGAGGGGTTCTCAGAAGAAATAAGGACATTTAAAAGCAAAATCAAAAGGATGAGGTAAGTAAAGGAGGACTGCACTAAGGTAAAGGAAGCTATTTAGGGAAAATTATTTTACCTTAACAACACCTTTAATGATTAAAGAGAGGCTTTTTAAGTACTGAAGAAACACTGCTTGTATGTCCTAAAGATAGTGTAGTGGTTATGGTGAATGGCATTGGTGTGGGCTTAGCAATTCACCTATTCAGCAACCCACGCATTTTGAAATGCATTTTTAGTGGGTATGCTTAATAGCATTCCCAGTATTGATATTCGTTTTTTATTAGTGGGAATGCTTAATAGCATTCCCAGTATTGATATTAGTTTTTTAGTGGGAATGCTTAATAAACATTCCCAGTATTGATATTTGTTTTTTATTAGTGGGAATGCTTAAGCATTCCCAGTATTGATATTCGTTTTTTATTATTAGTGGGAATGCTATAAATAGCATTCCCAGTATTGTTATTCATTTTTTATTATTAGTGGGAATGCTATAAATAGCATTCCCAGTATTGTTATTCGTTTTTTATTAGTTGGAATGCTTAATAAGCATTCCCAGTATTGATATTTAGTGGGAATGCTATAAATAGCATCCCCAGTATTGTTATTCATTTTTTATTAGTGGGAATGCTTAATAAGCATTCCCAGTATTGATATTTAGTGGCAATGCTTTAATAAGCATTCCCAGTATTGATATTTAGTGGGAATGCTTTAATAAGCATTCCCAGTATTGTTGTTCATTTTTTATTAGTGGGAATGCTTAATAAGCATTCCCAGTATTGATATTCGTTTTTTATTAGTGGGAATGCTTTAATAAGCATTCCCAGTATTGATATTCGTTTTTTAGTGGGAATGCTTTAATAAGCATTCCCAGTATTGATATTCGTTTTTTATTATTAGTGGGAATGCTTTAATAAGCATTCCCAGTATTGATATTCGTTTTTTATTATTCTTCTTAGTCCGTAAGTTTTTTGGCTCTGCGTAACTTCTGCATACTTTCAGCGATTGAGACCATTCAACTTTTAAAATGTTCATCTCGTTCAGCTAATGTGGGAACTTCTTCAAGTTTTTTGTACTATTTATACTTTTTAAAATATTACGCTTTTAGACACTTTTTTTAACATTGAAGTCAATGAGAACATGCTTTTTACCGCATAAAATCTCATGTGCTAACAAAAGTTTCAGCTCCTTCATACTTTCACTGACAGACACCAAACAAACTTTAAAACGGTCACAAAATGGGGGATAACGTGCGGCACAGACCGCACGGGGAGACCGTATGGAGGATGCCGGAGGATCTGAGGGAGAGCGTGCAGCGATGGTAGCGCGGCGGGTGAGAGCCTGCTGGCCCGCTGACCGAACTCCCAGACCAAGCGTCACAGCAGCGGGAACGGAGACCCCCCACATCCTCCTGTGCTCAGACGATCAGGACCAAACGGTGGGGTAATACCCAGCGATTCGCGGCACTCGTTCATGGTCGCCTGGACACGGACCCGATCGCTCCCTCTGCCTGAAAACCCTCCCGCATCGCCCAGGTAACACCCACCCATATGCTCCTCTAGTATGGAGGCTATTTTTAGATAAATGCAACAGAGATACGTAAAATGGGTAAGAAAATTAACAGCATTATAATGTGGTGAAGATGAAAGGGGAAAATAACGCCGGGGATCTGTGTTGCTGCTTGCATTTTCTTATGATAATTTTGGGTGTTATGTGAATCATTCAGCTCCGTCTTAAATTATCTCTCTGCCCGCTTGTACAGTCATAGAGGCTCTCTGGTGACATTTGTAATATACTGGATTGGGTACTAGCCGGGTCAGCAAAGAATGACCCAGTGAAGAGCTACCAACATCTAGGTCTGTTTCAATCACCTCTCCTGTTATTAGTGCAGTAAAAGAGTCGCTTTGAGGACATATGGAATTTATTGATCGGACACCTGCTGGGTCAGTAAAGTCAGACCCAGCGAATGAGGTACCAACATCCGGTAGCCAGTAGCCCATACCTGTATCTTATTATAAAATGGTCCCATGTTAGAGAAATCCTGGTGACAGCATTTTATTATATCAATGGATATTGCATCTCACCTTCCTTATGGTGGAACGGTGTCAGAAGTTAATCTACCAACATTATTTTCTTTTTCTTTTTTTTCCTTTGACTGTGTGCCAACTACCTCCCATAGCGGAGGACTGCAAATAATGGGAAATCTATGCTAACCATTAACCTGTGAGCCCCATAGGTAATAAATGCGTGAGTGAACTACTCCCTAAGGGAAAGGGGCTCGTATAGGTGTGGTTAACTTATAAGCCAGGTTGGGAAGAGTGTCCCATTGGATGGATGGGCTGTCTCGGTGAGGGATAATACAGGGGTAGAACCGCAGCAGTGGGCCGCACTACCCTAGGTGTACTGAGGGTCGAGCTCCAGCATACGCCACGGAGTGGTTAAGCCGAGTTGCGGGAGCCCCTATCTACTAGCCCCTCATCCCAGGGTAACAGCATACACTAAAAAGGAGAAAAGAAGGGAAAATATATATATATATATATATATATATATATATATATATATATATATATATATATATATATATATATAGAGCAACTTCCATAGCTATATACAGTAGGCCGGAAGCCGGGCAGACAAAAGCGGTCTTTGGTCCTGCATAAAGTATATAGGGGCGTACAAAAAACCCCCCCGTTCGCGCCCTAAAGTGCCCCAAAGTCGCACAGGATAGAAGCAACATCCTCATTGAAACTGGGGAAGCGAATCAGAAGGAGGAACTGCCATAGAATGAGTAAGATTACAAGGGGCTCAGCCCCAAAAACCCCCAAGGAGAACCCAACTACGGGTTTAATAAGACAATATATGTCTGAGGAAGGAGGCACCAAAAGTCCAGTCACGGAAAAGAAAACGGTAAAAACTGGTGTCACCAAGAAAGGGGTAGGGGGAGCGAACCCACCAGTTATCGACACGTCTACAGAAGGAGACCTGGAAGTAAGTCACCCTGAGGAATTTAGAAATGGGACGCATATACCAACAATGACCGAATTGGATGGGATATTACGGAGGCTGGAGAATGCCATCAAAGAGGAAATTAGTATTCTAAGAAACGATATAAGCCATATTCTGTCACGGGTAGAGGAGATTGAAACAAGAATGGAAAAACAGGAATTTGAACTAAATCAACTTAAGAATCAATACTCTGATTTGAAACTGAATCAAAGGCATATACAATATCGTCTGGAAGACCAGGAGAACCGGAACAGAAGTCAAAATCTGAGAATCCGATCTATCAAAGAAGAAAGGGGAGAAGATTTGAAAAAAATAATGAACAATCTGTTCGCCCCTCTCCTTGACAGCGGGAAACCCCTTAAAATCGAACGGGTCCACTGCTTAGGAAGATTTAAGGACAACGTGAGCGAAAGGCCAAGGGACATAATCAGGTTCAGACACTATGAAGAAAAGGCGGAGATTTGGACCAAAATTAGAAAAATGCCGCCCATGAGCTATTGTGGTGTAGAGCTACACATTTTTCCAGACCTGGCTTGGGAAACGCTAGCGAGGAGAAGGTATCTCAAACCCCTGCTTGAGCAGCTGAGAGAGCACCATATTAAATATCAGTGGGGCTACCCAGCATGCCTTATCGGCCAGAAGGAGGGGATGGTGGCTCCCAGAGACTCCACAAGGAAAGTTAGGTCAATAGATGTACAGTAGGACATGGCGGACGTAAAGTTTCTATCATATAATGTGAAACGTCTAAATTCAAGAGGCAAGCGACTACAGGTACTGGAAAAAATCAAACAATATAGGGCGGACGTGGTATTTATCCAGGAGTCCCATCTCTCCCTTGATTCTAATATCAAATTATACTCATCCATGTACCCCACTTGGTTCTATGGAGATGCCATCTCCAATCGTTCCAGAGGCGTAGCTATTGGCTTTGCGAGGGGGGTCGACTTTGCCTTAGAGGCAAGGATGACTGACCCGGAGGGCAGATACCTATTCTTGAAAGATAAAATTGGGAACAGTGCTTATACCCTCGCCAATATCTACGCCCCCAACGTCCACCCTATAAAATATCTCGGCAGAATTCTGGATAAACTGAAAATATTTGCCACAGGATACATGATATTGATGGGGGACCTAAACTTTGTTCTGGACCTGAGACAAGATAGCACTTCCTTGGGGAGGGAGACAACTAGTGTACAGCTGCAAAAGATAAAACTAAAGATGTATGACTGCCAATTGGTCGATGGCTTTTCATCCAAACACACAAGACTACACGTATTTCTCTCCTCCCCATGGAACGTACTCTCGAATCGATTACATGCTGATAGACCACAGGCTATTAGATGTCATTACGGAAACCGACATAGGGATCATGACAATTTCCGACCATGCTCCAATAACCATGAAAATAAAGTCAGCCTACCCAAACAATAAACAGGGGGTCTGGCGCCTCAACGATTATCTGATTCGCGTCGAGGCCGGGGCCGGGAGGGTTGTGGAGGAATTAATAACAATTTTTTGACACAAATGACACGGAGGAGATCTCAAGAGCAACTCTATGGGAGACGCACAAGGCTTATATTAGAGGGGTATTGATATCAGAGAGGGCACGAAGGAAAAAGGAGAGAAACAGGTTGCGCAACCTATTGGTTAAAGAAATAACTCACCTAGAACAAACCCACAAAGAAAGGGGACAAAAAGAGACGTATCGGAAACTAATTATAAAAAGAGACGAACTAAAGGCAATTATGGAACAGGACACCAGGAAAAATCGTAATCTTATAGCCAGAGAGAGGTATCTATGGGGGAACAAATCGAGTAAACACCTGGCAAAAATGGCCCAAAAAAAAAAAAAAAGGAACTACATTGAAAAAATAAAAAATAAAAATGGGGATTGGGCCTATGCAACGGTAGATATAGCAGACACGTTCAAAAATTATTACGAAGAATTATATAACCTCAAACAACCATTGGGGCATGCGGGAGAAAGGGAGACGGCAGTCTTGACCTTTCTCGAGAAGGCAGGACTACCAAAGGTAGATGAGGAGGAAAGCGTAATTATGGACAGGCCCATCACAGAAGAGGAAGTCAAAAATGCCCTGAAAAATATGCCCATTGGGAAAAGCCCTGGCCCCGACGGGTTTACGGTATTATACTACAAGAGATTTAGCGATATCTTGATACCTAGACTATATAGCTATTTCAATGGCCTGGGGGCAGAGTATGAGATGAGTCAGGAAGCATCAGCAGCTTTAATTGCTATTATCTTGAAAGAGGGCAAGGATAGATCCCTATGCTCGGAGAGACCCATCTCTCTTTTAAATATAGATGTCAAGCTGTATGCAAAGGTCCTGGCCGAACGCCTGAAAAGTGTCATGACCCAGCTGATCTACCCGGACCAGGTTGGGTTTGTCCCCAACAGGGAGGGCAAAAAGGGATATGTTCCGAGAGCGCTGCAGAAGTAGGATCGGGGTGCAGCCAATAGGGTACACATCGAGTCAATCAAGTTATTCGATGTTACAGTGGGGCTCTCTCTGTATACATTATAAAAAAGAAAAAAGAAAGTTATATGATGGATAATCAGTTTCACAGATGAAAAATGGTCACAAAATATTTAGCTATCCGGCTATGACTTTTCAGATTGATATATTTTATAATATTTGTGAAAAAGCAATTTACGTTTACTGATTTTTTCAGAAAATGTTATCGATTACACAGTGTGTCTATGGGGCTTTGGTAGAGTGTGTCATGTAATCATTAGAGTGTGAGTATTGAAAAAAATCCTATTATCTATAAAAAAGGGGAAACAAATAGCTCTCACGTCCACAAGATCTACTTATCATACACAATTTATATATCAAATTGTAGGTATTTTTGTCTGCTTGTGATCAGTTTTGTGATATGCATTTTACTTCTAGTTGCTGGAGCTTCTAAAGGACAAGAGTTCCAAAATTTCTCCCATTGACTGTCATTATAACCAGCTTTTAAAATTTGCCAGTAAGACACACAAAAACACTCTTTTCTAAATCGCTGACATGGCAACATTTTTAAGTTTATCAACATAAATTTCATATCGATGCGTTCACAAGGGCTGTGTCTTTAAAGCGGTGAAGTCGCTGTATCGATCGCATGTACGGTTGTGGATTTTTTAAGGTTTGTTTGAAGGGTTCGGTATCTCTTTAGGTGTGTGAATTAAAGGCGTTTGTAATGGTATTTCTTTCCCTAAATAGCTTCCTTTACCTCAGTGCAATATTCCTCCTCACTCACCTGGGGGGGGGGGGGAGAAAACCTCATGAGGGGGAGGGGTGACCAGGAAGTCAGGACGCTCTCTACTTTGCAGATAGAGAAAGGAGTTGTGTGGTAGTGGGTGTCCTGATCACTCCCTCCCCCCTCAAGAGGCTTTCTTCACACCAGGGAAAAAGCCTTGCATTACTGTGTGGAGTTACAAACAGAAGAACAGGAAGGGAGGGTTTCTCAGAAGAAATAAGGACATTTAAAAGCAAAATTAAAGGATGAGGTAAGTAAAGGAGGACTGCACTAAGGTAAAGGAAGCTATTTCGGGAAAATTATTTTACCTTTACAACACCTTTAATGATCAAATAGAGGCTTTATCAGTACTGAAGGAACACTGCTTGTATGTCCTAAAGATAGTATAGTGGTTATGGTGAATGGCATTTGTGCGGGCTTAGCAATTCAGCTATTCAGCATTCCCACGCATTTTCCGCAGGAAATGCATTTTCTAGTTCTTATTAATTTTATCCTTTATTATTATTCCGTACGTTTTTTGGCTCTGCGTAACTTTGGCATACTTTTAGCGATTGAGACCATTCAACTTTTAAAATGTTCATCTCATTCAGCTAACAATGGGACTTCTTCAAGTTTTTTTGTACTATTTATACTTTTTAAAATATTACGGGCCAGATTCACGTACATTGGCGCATATTTTGACCGGCGTAGCGCACCTCCTTTACGTTAGACCGCCGAAATGTAGAGGCGCAATCACCGTATCCTCGTAGTATTTGCGCAGAAATTTGCGCCGGTGTAACGTAAATTCCGAGGCGTAAGGCGGAGTAATTCAAATTGGGAAGGACGTGGGCGTGTTTCAATAAAATGAGCCGTGACCCCATGCAAATGAAGGGCCGGCCGGATCGCGCATGCGCACATGAAGCAGACCATGGTCAGCACCTCTGTGCGCATGCTCACAACTCGGGAACGGCGCAATCAGTGAAATTGGAAGTGGACCCGGGCAACTTAGTGAACTACGCAGAGAGCTTAAATAGACAGACACAAACGCCCTTCCTTTGCAAAAGTACATCCCTTTGTATCCCTTCCTATACAGCAAGGTGCTTTTGTTCTGTTGTGTGTTCGCGTTTGTAGCGTTGTGACTTGTCTTTGTGATATTTGTTGACTGTTTGATCAAGTGTTTTGTAGAATATATTTGATAGTGTTTTTTGGTGACTGGTTGTGAGACTTTTTGGTTGATAGATTTTGTTTGTTTGTTTTGTTGCTTGATTTTTCCTGCTTGTTTTTGTGTGTGATTTTTGGTGATTGTTTGGGAGAGAGTTGTTGTATGAGTATGGCTGAGAGGAAACGCAAGACCAATTTTACTTTGGGGGAGAAACAAATTATTGCCCGGGCCCTTACCCAATATGGCCGTTTTCTTCACGGCCCGGAGAGCCTGGCCAGGAAGAAGGAGATTTTGCAGAACATTACCGACCAGGTAAATTCATTGGGGGGGGGGAGGGAGACCCGGACATGCGAGGGGATCATAAGGAAGATCAATGATCTCCGGCGTCTGGTCCGAAAGAAGCTGGGGCAGATGGCAGCCCATGCCAGGGGCACTGGAGGGGGCCACCATGCCCTGTTAGGCTGACAGTGGAGGAGCGTGCGGTGGCCCACACCTTTAATAGGCAACAAGTGGAGGGCCTGCCTGGCTATGACTCCAGTCAGGAGTCCGTGATGACAGGTAAGGTTTTTTTTTCCTATCTGGTGTGTAGCATGTGTGTGGGGGGGGAATATGTGGCAAGTGTGTGGATCCTCCAACCTGTGAATGTTTTGTGTCATCCACAGATGTGCAGGAGGGTGCCGGGTCATCTGGCCTGACTGCACCAACCCCGGGACACCAGCCTGATGAGGACCCCCAGACAAGGCCGGAGTCCTCGGAGGAGTTGGAGGAGGAGGCGTTTGAGAAGGAGGAGGAGGTCATGTCAGCCAGTGGATTGTTGTTTTTGGAGGAGTCTTCCCCTTTGGCTGGCAGCATTCAGCCCTCCATAAGGGGTAGCCCCTCCCACTCCTCCCCCAACAGGGCTCCCTTCCCAAGGGCCTCCCCTTCTCCCCGGCCACAAGCATCAGCTGGAGGCAGGAAGTCATCCCAGAAGACCAGGGAGTGGCCGAGGTTCTGCCCGCCAATCTCAGAAGGGACCAGGCCCTTCAGACCCACCATCTGGGACAGGTCAGCCAGACTTTGGTGCGGATGGAGGAGAGCCTGTCCTCCATAAAGAATACGCTTGGGGACCTGGAATGCCACTCCCTGGCTCTTACAAACTGCCTAAACGAACTGCAGACTACTACAGCAGACGTTGGGCAGGATGTGAGGACCCTCACCCAGGCTATCCAGGACAATACGGCAACACTAAGTGCTGGCCTGACCAGAATTGCCGTGGCCTTGGAGGGCAGGCCGCCAGGTTTGCAGAGACCAGGGGCTGCTCCTCCTTCCCCGGATTACCCCCCCCATGAGTCTCCCCTGAGGAGCTGGGGCCGTGGGCGCCCCAGGTGTGGGTCACGCCAGCGGCATTAATTTGGTTTCCCCCTTTTTTTGTTCTTTTTCTGGACTTTTTTTTTTCTGGACTTTTTTTTTTTTGCTGGACAATTTTTTTTTTTTGTGTTGTGAATGATTTCGGAATGTGGGGGTGACACTCCTGCCGAAAAAGGGGTGTCACCCTCATTTGTGGTGGAGAAGGGTTCCCCAGGACCAGGGAGAAGTGATCCCCAGGTCCGTGTGAATGGTGTATGAATGTACAGTGACATAATTGGAGGCGTGGCGTGGCGTTGCTGCTCACAAGTCCTGCATGGTGGGCTTGTGCTTATCCAATTTGATGAGGATAGTGATGTGTCTGTGCTAGAGACCACAGTGGTGTGCATGCATGCATTCTCATTGTGCCATGATTAATGTGTGTGTTTAACGTGCAAAGATGCCTAATGTGAGCTGTCTCCTGGCTGCTCTTCCCTCAGAAGACGGGGTATCCTCGGTTAGGGGAGGATTGTCTGGTTCGGGGGTCAGGTCATCACGTATGTCAATCTGCAGGCCCTTTCTTACTGCAAAGTTGTGCAGCAGACAACATGCACCGATGATGTGGCACACGAAGTTTGGGGAATACAACAGGGTCCCCCCAGACTTATCCAGGCATCGGAAACGTGACTTCAGGAGGCCAAAAGTGCGCTCCACCACTGCACGTGTTTGGGCGTGGGCTTCATTGTATCTTTCCTCTCCTGGGGTTTGGGGGTTCCGGATAGGAGTCATGAGATGGGGTCCCAGTGCATATGCAGAGTCACCTGTAAGGGAAAAGACAGGAGGATGTTATTTATGCATGTGCCCCTTGTGATGTGTGCATCATGGGGGGGGGGGACAGTCATGCCTGCCACCCATGTCACTCACCAACCAGCCAGGTGTCCCCATACACATTATGTTCGAATTCCATTGCGATGGGGCTCTGATTGTATATGTAGCTGTCATGGCTGGATCCGGGGTGTTTGGCATGGACGTGCCATATGAGGCCTTGGGCATCGACTATCACCTGTACGTTGATGGAATGCCAATGCTTCCAATTGCGGTATATGTGCTCTGTCTCATGGGGGGGCTGGAGTGCCACATGTGTGCAATCAATGGCCCCCACGGTGCGTGGGAATCTGGCAATTCTGTAGAAATCTGTCATTGCCTTCAGCTGCAGGTCCTCAGTGGTTGGTTTGATGATTTGGTTGGCCATGCATCTGAGGATTGCGGGGACATCCTGGTGCACACATCTGCTCATGGAGGATTGTGCCTTCCCAGCCACCACTCCCATTGTTCTTTGAAAAGAGCCACTGGCAAGGAAATGGAGTGTTGCCAGGACCTTGACCAGTGGCTGCACTGCATGTGAGCGGTGTGTTGGGCTGGTGATGTCCTCCTGCAAGGTTGTGGTTAATTCCAGGATGGCATGAGGGGTGAATCTGAAGATGCGATACACCTCAGAATCACTAATGCCAAAGAGGTCTATGCGTGTGCGGTATATCCTCTCCCGTGACCTCCTCCGTGCCCTCCTCCGTGTCCTCCTCCTTCTTTGCTCCTCTAAAGTCATTAGTATAACTATAAGCAAGGATGCCCCTGGCATGTTGGCATACAGATTGTTGTCCAGCAAGTGTGACTGCTCAGCTCCTCACTAACTGTGTTGTTTTAGCTGACATGTAGACGGATTGTCTAATTTTATTCCACCTTTTATATGGTCTAATTTTAGACGTGCAGCTGTTGCGCACAGCGCGTAGCCTGCACTGCACCAACTTACTTTTGTGGATCCCCGTAACTCCCTCATTTGCATATTTGAATAGCAAATCAATGGTGTGTCTAGCGCAGTTTTGCACGGACTGATACGCCGGTCTAAAAAAAGTAGATTTCATGCGTATATCGTTTTGGGGATGCGGCGCATCGATACGCATGTGCAAATTTAGACTTACGCCACGCATCTCCTGTAACGCCGGCATAATGGCTCTGTGAATCTGGCCCTACGTTTTTAGTCGCTTTTTTTTAACATTGAAGTCAATAAAAACATGCTTTTTCCCGCTTAAAATCTCATGTCCTACAAAAAGTTTCAGCTCCTTCATACTTTCACTGACAGACACCAAACAAACTTTAAAATGGTCTTTTTTTCAGAAAATGTTATCGATTAAACAGTTTGTCTATGGGGCTTTGCTAGAGTGTGTCATGTGATCATTAGAGTGTGAGTATTGAAAAAAATTGTTTTATCTATAAAAAAGGGGGAACAAATTGCTCTCACGCCCAAAAGATCTACTTGTCATACACAATTTATATATCAAATTGTAGGTATTTTTGTCTGGTTTCAGACAATGTGATCAGTTTTGTGATATGAATGAATGAATGAATGAATGAATGACTTGTATAGCGCAACGCATGCAAACTAAATTGCCTCTGGGCGCTTTTTCCAGCCAGTGTCTGCTTGGCTGGTGCGGTCATTTTTACCCCGTAGGATCTTGACACGCTGTGGACACACAGTCATACACACATATATACTGGGTCAATTTTTTGGACGATCCAATTTACCTACCAACATGTCTTTGGAGTGTGGGAGGAAACCGGAGTTCCCGGAGGAAAACCACGCAGACACAGGGAGAACATGCAAACTCCAGGCAGATGGTGTCGTGGTCGGGATTCGAACCAGCGACCCTTTTGCTGCTAGGCGAAAGTGCTACTCACTGGACCACTGTGCTGCACTTTACTTTTCGTTGCTGGAGCTTCGAAAGGACAAGAGTTCCAACATTTTTCCCATAGACTTTCATTCTAAACGACATTTAATTTTTGCCAATAAAACGCACAATGACACTCTTTTCTAAATTGCTGACATGGCCACATTTTTAAGTTTAACAACATAAATTTCATATCGATGCGTTCACAAGGGCCTTGTCTTTAAAACGGTGAAGTTGCTGTATCGATCGCATGTACGGTTGTGGATTTATTAAGGTTTGTTTGAAGGGTTCGGTATCTCATTTGGTGTGTGAATTAAAAGGCGTTTGTAATGGTAATTCTTTCTCAGTGCAATATTCCCCCTCACACACCTGCTGTGGAGAAAACCTCTTGAGGGGGAGGGGCGACCAGGACACATACTTTGCAGATAAGAGAAAGGAGCTGTGTGTTAGTGGGCGTCCTGCTCACTCCCTCCCCCCTCAAGAGGCTTTCTCCACACCAGGAAAAAAGCCTTGCATTACTGTGTGGAGTTTCAGACAGAAGAACAGGAAGTGAGGGGTTCTCAGAAGAAATAAGGACATTTAAAAGCAAAATCAAAGGATGAGGTAAGTAAAGGAGGACTGCACTAAGGTAAAGGAAGCTATTTAGGGAAAATTATTTTACATTTACAACACCTTTAATGATCAAAGAGAGGCTTTAGAAGTACTGAAGGAACACTGCTTGTATGTCCTAAAGATAGTATAGTGGTTATGGTGAATGGCATTTGTGCGGGCTTAGCAATTCAGCTATTCAGCATTCCCACGTATTTTCCTCAGGAAATGCATTTTCTAGTTTTAATTAGTGGGAATGCTTTAATAAGCATTCCCAGTATTGTTATTCGTTTTTTATTATTCTTAATTAGTGGGAATGCTTTAATAAGCATTCCCAGTATTGTTATTCGTTTTTTATTAGTTGGAATGCTTTAATTTCCCAGTATTAGTAGTGGAATGCTTTAATAAGCATTCCCAGTATTGTTATTGGTTTTTTTATTATTCTTAATTAGTGGGAATGCTTTAACCTTGGCGTTATGATGTCGAATTTTGTTTGCAATTGTTTTGTAAGTACTTTACTTAAATCTATTCTAAACAAGAGTCTAATAGGCATCCCGGGTATGTTATAACAAATAATAATATAATTATAGTAAAAATTTTCAATAATGTAATCAAATCAAAATCACTGAAATTTGCTCAGTTGCAGAATTTTTGCTGTCATAATTGTATGACGAATTTCCCCACAGATCGCTATCGCTAAATTCTGCAAAGTGATTATAATTTATTATTGCTCTATTTTTGCCATTAAAGGGACACTTTTGGTGCTATGGGCAATTACAGTTTGCTTGCAGGGCACTGGGCAGACCACTAGGGAGCAGTACTGTAATCTATAAGATTACATTGTACTGTATGTAAAGTGTTTGTTTACATTTTAATTTGGCGCCGTTCTCCGTCCCCGTGCGACGTAACGTCGCAGGGAACGGAGCTCGGCGGCACACGGGGACGCTTGTTTTCACACAGCGTGGATTTATTTATTGGATTAGTGGGAATGCAAATTTTTACCCCGTGTTTAATAAGCATTCCCAGTGGGAATAATTAAGCATTCCCAGTATTGTTATTCGTTTTTTATTATTCTTAATTTTAATTTTAATTTTAATTAGTGGGAATGCTTTAATAAGCATTCCCAGTATTGTTATTCGTTTTTAGTGGGAATGCTTTAATAAGCATTCCCAGTATTGTTATTCATTTTTTATTAGTGGGAATGCTTTAATAAGCATTCCCAGTATTGTTATTCGTTTTTTATTATTCTTATTATTCCGTACGTTTTTTGGCTCTGCGTAACTTCGCCATACTTTCAGCGATTGAGACCATTCAACTTTTAAAATGTTCATCTCATTCAGCTAACGATGGGACTTCTTCAAGTTTTTTTGTGCTATTTATACTTTTTAAAATATTAAGCTTTTAGTCGCTTTTTTTTAACATTGAAGTCAATGAGAACATGCTTATTCCTGCTTAAAAACGTACCCGATTCAAAATGTATCTCCTCCTTCATACTTTCACTGACAGACACCAAACAAAGTTTACCACGGTCACAAAATATTCAGCTATCCGGCTATGACTTTTCAGATTGAAATCTTTTATAGTTTTTGTGAAAAAGCAATTTACGTTTAGTGATTTTTTCAGAAAATGTTATCGATTACACTGCGTGTCTATGGACCTGGCTTAGAGTGTGTCATGTGACCTTTAGAGTGTGAGTTTTGAAAAGAATCGTATTATCTATAAAAAAGGGGGAATAAATTGCTCTCACGTCCACAAGATCTACTTGTCATACACAATTTATATATGGAAGGTATTTTTGTCTGCTTTCAGGCGATGTGATCAGTTTTGTGATGCGCATTTTACTTTTCGTTGCTGGAGCTTCTAAAGGACAAGAGTTCCAAATTTTTCCCCATAGACCTTCATTATAACGCGCTTTTAAAATTTGTTAGTAAGACACACAAAGATACTCTTTTCTAAATCGCTGACATGGCCACATTTTTAAGTTTATCAACATAAATTTCATATCGATGCGTTCACAAGGGTCTTGTCTTTTATACGGTGAAGTCGCTGTATCGATCGCATGTACGGTTGTGGATTTATTAAGGTTTGTTTGAAGGGTTATTTCACTTATTTTGTGTGTAGATAAAAAGCATTTGTAATGGTAATTCGTTCCCTAAATAGCTTCCTTTACCTCAGTGCAATATTCCCCCTCACACACCTGGGGAGGGGAGAAAACCTCTTGAGGGGGGAGGGGCGACCAGGAAGTCAGGACGCTCTGTACTTTGCAGATAGAGAAAGGAGCTGTGTGTTAGTGGGCGTCCTGCTCACCCCCTCCCCCCTCAAGAGGCTTTCTCCACACCAGGGAAAAAGCCTTGCACTACTGTGTGGAGTTACAGACAGAAGAACAGGAAGTGAGGATTTCTCAGAAGAAATAAGGACATTTTAAAGCAAAATCAAAGGATGAGGTAAGTAAAGGAGGACTGCACTAAGGTAAAGGAAGTTATTTAGGGAAAATGATTTTACCTTTACAACACCTTTAATGATTAAAGAGAGGCTTTATAAGTACTGAAGGAACACTGCTTGTATGTCCTAAAGATAGTATAGTGGTTATGGTGAATGGGATTTGTGCGGGCTTAGCAATTCAGCTATTCAGCATTCCCACGTATTTTCCTCAGGAAATGCATTTTCTAGTTATTCTTAATTTTATCCTTTATTCCGTACTTTTAATGGCTCTGCGTAACTTCGCCATACTTTCAGCGATTGAGACCATTCAACTTTTAAAATGTTCATCTCATTTAGCTAACGATGGGACTTCTTCAAGTTTTTTTGTGCTATTTATACTTTTTAAAATATTAAGCTTTTAGTCGCTTTTTTTTAACATTGAAGTCAATGAGAACATGCTTTTTCCTGCTTCAAAACTCATGCCGTACAAAATGTATCTCCTCCTTCATACTTTCACTGACAGACACCAAACAAACTTTACCACGGTCACAAAATATTCAGCTATCCGGCTATGACTTTTCAGATCTAAATCTTTTATAGTTTTTGTGAAAAAGCAATTTACGTTTAGTGATTTTTTCAGAAAATGTTATCGATTAAACAGTCTTCCTATGGACATGGCTCAGAGTGAGTCATGTGACCTTTAGAGTGTGAGTTTTGAAAAAACTCGGATTATCTATAAAAAAGGGGGAACAAATTGCTCTCACGCCCACAAGATCTACTTGTCATACACAATTTATATATCAAATGGAAGGTATTTTTGTCTGCTTTCAGGCAATGTGATCAGTTTTGTGATGCGCATTTTACTTTTCGTTGCTGGAGCTTCTAAAGGACAAGAGTTCCAATATTTCTCCCATAGGCCTTCATTATAACGCGCTTTTAAAATTTGTTAGTAAGACACACAAAGATACTCTTTTCTAAATTGCTGACATGGCCACATTTTTAAGTTTATCAACATAAATTTCATATTGATGCGTTCACAAGAGTCTTGTCTTTTATACGGTGAAGTCGCTGTATCGATCGCATGTACGGTTGTGGATTTATTAAGGTTTGTTTGAAGGGTTATTTCACTTATTTTGTGTGTAGATAAAAAGCGTTTGTAATGGTAATTCTTTCCCTAAATAGCTTTCTTTACCTCCGTGCAATATTCCCCCTCACACACCTGGGGAGGGGAGAAAACCTCTTGAGGGGGGAGGGGCGACCAGGAAGTCAGGACGCTCTGTACTTTTCAGATAGAGAAAGGAGCTGTGTGTTAGTGGGCGTCCTGCTCACCCCCTCCCCCCTCAAGAGGCTTTCTCCACACCAGGGAAAAAGCCTTGCACTACTGTGTGGAGTTACAGACAGAAGAACAGGAAGTGAGGATTTCTCAGAAAAAATAAGGACATTTAAAAGCAAAATCAAAGGATGAGGTAAGTAAAGGAGGACTGCACTAAGGTAAAGGAAGTTATTTAGGGAAATTATTTTACCTTTACAACACCTTTAATGATTAAAGAGAGGCTTTATAAGTACTGAAGGAACACTGCTTGTATGTCCTAAAGATAGTATAGTGGTTATGGTGAATGGGATTTGTGCGGGCTTAGCAATTCAGCTATTCAGCATTCCCACGTATTTTCCTCAGGAAATGCATTTTCTAGTTTTAATTTTATCCTTTATTCCGTACGTTTTTTGGCTCTGCGTAACTTCGCCATACTTTCAGCGATTGAGACCATTCAACTTTTAAAACGTTCATCCCATTTAGCTTACGATGGGACTTCTTCAAGTTTTTTTGTGCTATTTATACTTTTTAAAATATTAAGCTTTTAGTCGCTTTTTTTTAACATTGAAGTCAATGAGAACATGCTTTTTCCTGCTTCAAAACTCATGCCGTACAAAATGTATCTCCTCCTTCATACTTTCACTGACAGACACCAAACAAACTTTACCACGGTCACAAAATATTCAGCTATCCGGCTATGACTTTTCAGATTGAAATCTTTTATAGTTTTTGCGAAAAAGCAATTTACGTTTAGTGATTTTTTCAGAAAATTTTATCGATTTAACAGTCTTTCTATGGAGACCTGTTAGAGTGAGTCATGTGACCTTTAGAGTGTGAGTTTTGAAAAAACTCGGATTATCTATAAAAAAGGGGGAACAAATTGCTCTCACGCCCACAAGATCTACTTGTCATACACAATTTATATATCAAATGGAAGGTATTTTTGTCTGCTTTCAGGCAATGTGATCAGTTTTGTGATGCGCATTTTACTTTTCGTTGCTGGAGCTTCTAAAGGACAAGAGTTCCAAATTTTTCCCCATAGGCCTTCATTATACCGCGCTTTTAAAATTTGTTAGTAAGACACACAAAGATACTCTTTTCTAAATCGCGGACATGGCCACATTTTTAACTTTATCAACATAAATTTCATATCGATGCGTTCATAAGGGTCTTGTCTTTTATACGGTGAAGTCGCTGTATCGATCGCATGTACAGTTGTGGATTTATTAAGGTTTGTTTGAAGGGTTATTTCACTTATTTTGTGTGTAGATAAAAAGCGTTTGTAATGGTAATTCTTTCCCTAAATAGCTTCCTTTACCTCAGTGCAATTATCCCCCTCACTCACCCGGGGGAGGGGAGAAAACCTCTTGAGGGGGAGGGGCGACCAGGAAGTCAGGACGCTCTGTACTTTGCAGATAGAGAAAGGAGCTGTGTGTTAGTGGGCGTCCTGCTCACCCCCTCCCCCCTCAAGAGGCTTTCTCCACACCAGGGAAAAAGCCTTGCACTACTGTGTGGAGTTACAGACAGAAGAACAGGAAGTGAGGATTTCTCAGAAGAAATAAGGACATTTAAAAGCAAAATCAAAGGATGAGATAAGTAAAGGAGGACTGCACTAAGGTAAAGGAAGCTATTTAGGGAAAATTATTTTACCTTTACAACACCTTTAATGATCAGAGAGGCTTTATAAGTACTGAAGGAACACTGCTTGTATGTCCTAAAGATAGTGTAGTGGTTATGGTGAATGGCATTTGAGCGGGCTTAGCAATTCAGCATTCCCACGTATTTTCCTCAGGAAATGCATTTTCTAGTTCTTATTATGTCTTAATTTTATTATTCCGTACGTTTTTTGGCTCTGCGTAACTTCGCCATACTTTCAGCGATTGAGACCATTCAACTTTTAAAATGTTCATCTCATTCAGCTAACGATGGGACTTCTTCAAGTTTTTTTGTGCTATTTATATTTTTTTAAAATATTAAGCTTTTAGTCGCTTTTTTTTAACATTGAAGTCAATGAGAACATGCTTATTCCTGCTTAAAAACGTACGTGATTCAAAATGTAACTCCTCATTCATACTTTCACTGACAGACACCAAACAAACTTTACCACGGTCACAAAACATTCAGCTATCCGGCTATGACTTTTCAGATTGAAATCTTTTATAGTTTTTGTGAAAAAGCAATTTACGTTTAGTGATTTTTTCAGAAAATTTTATCGATTACACTGCGTGTCTAAGGAGCTGGCTTAGAGTGTGTCATGTGACCTTTAGAGTGTGAGTTTTGAAAAGAATCGTATTATCTATAAAAAAGGGGGAACAAATTGCTCTCACGCCCACAAGATCTACTTGTCATACACAATTTATATATCAAATGGAAGGTATTTTTGTCTGCTTTCAGGCAATGTGATCAGTTTTGTGATGCGCATTTTACTTTTCGTTGCTGGAGCTTCGAAAGGACAAGAGTTCCAACATTTCTCCCATAGGCCTTCATTATAAACGTCATTTAATTTTTGCCAATAAAATGCACAACGACACTCTTTTCTAAATCGCTGACATGGCCACATTTTTAAGTTTATCAACATAAATTTCATATCGATGCGTTCACAAGGGTCTTGTCTTTTATACGGTGAAGTCGCTGTATCGATCGCATGTACGGTTGTGGATTTATTAAGGTTTGTTTGAAGGGTTATTTCACTTATTTTGTGTGTAGTTAAAAAGCGTTTGTAATGGTAATTCTTTCCCTAAATAGCTTCCTTTACCTCAGTGCAATATTCCCCTCACACACCTGGGGGAGGGGAGAAAACCTCTTGAGGGGGGAGGGGCGACCAGGACACTCTCTACTTTGCAGATGAAAGGAGCTGTGGTTAGTGGGCGTCCTGCTCACCCCCTCAAGAGGCTTTCTTCACACCAGGGAAAAAAGCCTTGCACTACTGTGTGGAGTTACAGACAGAAGAACAGGAAGTGAGGGTTTTTCAGAAGAAATAAGGACATTTAAAAGCAAAATCAAAGGATGAGATAAGTAAAGCAATTTACGAGGACAGAAAATTTTATGCACTAAGGTAAAGGAAGAAAAAACTCTATTTAGAACAAATTGGAAAATTATTTTACCTTTACAATTTTTGTCTGCTTTCACAATGTGATCTTTAACTTTTCGTTGCTGATCAGAGTTCCAAATTTTTCCCATAGCCTTCATTATAACGCATTTTAAAATTTTGTTTAAGACACACAAAGATACTCTTTTCTAAAGTACTGCCACATTTTTAAGTTTATCAACATAAATTTCATATCGAACACTGTCTTTTATACTTGTATGTCCGGTTGTGGATTTATTAAGGTTTGTTTGAAGGGTTATTTAATTTTGTGTGTAGATAGTGTAATTCTTTCCCTAAATAGCTTCCTTTACCTGGCAATATTCCCCTCACACACCTGGGGGAGGGGAGAAAATGAGGGGGGAGGGGCGACCAGGAAGTCACTCTCTGTGAATGGCTGTGTGTTAGTGGGCGTCCTGCTTTGAGCTTTCTCCACACCGGGCTGTGTGGAGTTACAGACAGAAGAACAGGAAGTAGCAGAAGAAATAAGGAATAAAAGCAAAATCAAAGGATGAGGTAAGTAAAGGAGGAGCTAAGGTAAAGGAAGTTATTTAGGGAAAATGATTCCCACGTATTTTGAAGGAACACCTTGTATGTCTAAAGATAGTATAGGAAATGCATTTTCTAGTTCTCAGCACGTATTTTCCTCAGGAAATATTTTCTGTCTTATTATTTTAATTTTATTATTCCGTACGTTTTTTGGCTCTGCGTAACTTCGCCATACTTTCAGCGATTGAGACCATTCAACTTTTAAAATGTTCATCTCATTCAGCTAACGATGGGACTTCTTCAAGTTTTTTTGTGCTATTTATATTTTTTAAAATATTAAGCTTTTAGTCGCTTTTTTTTAACATTGAAGTCAATGAGAACATGCTTATTCCTGCTTAAAAACGTACGTGATTCAAAATGTAACTCCTCCTTCATACTTTCACTGACAGACACCAAACAAACTTTACCACGGTCACAAAACATTCAGCTATCCGGCTATGACTTTTCAGATTGAAATCTTTTATAGTTTTTGTGAAAAAGCAATTTACGTTTAGTGATTTTTTCAGAAAATGTTATCGATTACACTGCGTGTCTATGGAGCTGGCTTAGAGTGTGTCATGTGACCTTTAGAGTGTGAGTTTTGAAAAGAATCGTATTATCTATAAAAAAGGGGGAACAAATTGCTCTCACGCCCACAAGATCTACTTGTCATACACAATTTATATATCAAATGGAAGGTATTTTTGTCTGCTTTCAGGCAATGTGATCAGTTTTGTGATGCGCATTTTACTTTTCGTTGCTGGAGCTTCGAAAGGACAAGAGTTCCAACATTTCTCCCATAGGCCTTCATTATAAACGTCATTTAATTTTTGCCAATAAAATGCACAACGACACTCTTTTCTAAATCGCTGACATGGCCACATTTTTAAGTTTATCAACATAAATTTCATATCGATGCGTTCACAAGGGTCTTGTCTTTTATACGGTGAAGTCGCTGTATCGATCGCATGTACGGTTGTGGATTTATTAAGGTTTGTTTGAAGGGTTATTTCACTTATTTTGTGTGTAGTTAAAAAGCGTTTGTAATGGTAATTCTTTCCCTAAATAGCTTCCTTTACCTCAGTGCAATATTCCCCTCACACACCTGGGGGAGGGGAGAAAACCTCTTGAGGGGGGAGGGGGCGACCAGGACAGGACTCTCTACTTTGCAGATGAAGGAGCTGTGGGTTAGTGGGCGTCCTGCTCACCCCCTCAAGAGGCTTTCTTCACACCAGGGAAAAAGCCTTGCACTACTGTGTGGAGTTACAGACAGAAGAACAGGAAGTGAGGGTTTTTCAGAAGAAATAAGGACATTTAAAAGCAAAATCAAAGGATGAGATAAGTAAAGGAGGACTGCACTAAGGTAAAGGAAGCTATTTAGGGAAAATTTATTTTACCTTTACAACACCTTTAATGATCAGATTTAGAGGCTTTATAAGTACTGAAGGAACACTGCTTGTATGTCCTAAAGATAGTGTAGTGGTTATGGTGATGCATGGCATTTGAGCGGGCTTAGCAATTCAGCATTCCCACATATTTTCCTCAGGAAATGCATTTTCTAGTTCTTATTAATTTTATTCCGTACGTTTTTTGGCTCTGCGTAACTTCGCCATACTTTCAGCGATTGAGACCATTCAACTTTTAAAATGTTCATCTCATTTAGCTAACGATGGGACTTCTTCAAGTTTTTTTGTGCTATTTATACTTTTTAAAATATTAAGCTTTTAGTCGCTTTTTTTTAACATTGAAGTCAATGAGAACATGCTTATTCCTGCTTAAAAACGTACGTGATTCAAAATGTATCTCCTCCTTCATACTTTCACTGACAGACACCAAACAAACTTTACCACGGTCACAAAATATTCAGCTATCCGGCTATGACTTTTCAGATTGAAATCTTTTATAGTTTTTGTGAAAAAGCAATTTACGTTTAGTGATTTTTTCAGAAAATTTTATCGATTAAACAGTCTTCCTATGGACATGGCTCAGAGTGAGTCATGTGACCTTTAGAGTGTGAGTTTTGAAAAAACTCGGATTATCTATAAAAAAGGGGGAACAAATTGCTCTCACGCCCACAAGATCTACTTGTCATACACAATTTATATATCAAATGGAAGGTATTTTTGTCTGCTTTCAGGCAATGTGATCAGTTTTGTGATGCGCATTTTACTTTTCGTTGCTGGAGCTTCTAAAGGACAAGAGTTCCAAATTTTTCCCCATAGACCTTCATTATAACGCGCTTTTAAAATTTGTTAGTAAGACACACAAAGATACTCTTTTCTAAATCGCTGACATGGCCACATTTTTAAGTTTATCAACATAAATTTCATATCGATGCGTTCACAAGGGTCTTGTCTTTTATACGGTGAAGTCGCTGTATCGATCGCATGTACGGTTGTGGATTTATTAAGGTTTGTTTGAAGGGTTATTTCACTTATTTTGTGTGTAGATAAAAAGCGTTTGTAATGGTAATTCTTTCCCTAAATAGCTTTCTTTACCTCAGTGCAATTATCCCCTCACACATCTGGGGGGGAGGGGAGAAACCTCTTGAGGGGGAGGGCGACCAGGAAGTCAGGACGCTCTGTACTTTGCAGATAGAGAAAGGAGCTGTGTGTTAGTGGGCGTCCTGCTCACCCCCTCCCCCCTCAAGAGGCTTTCTCCACACCAGGGAAAAAGCCTTGCACTACTGTGTGGAGTTACAGACAGAAGAACAGGAAGTGAGGATTTCTCAGAAGAAATAAGGACATTTAAAAGCAAAATCAAAGGATGAGGTAAGTAAAGGAGGACTGCACAAAGGTAAAGGAAGTTATTTAGGGAAAATGATTTTACCTTTACAACACCTTTAATGATTAAAGAGAGGCTTTAGAAGTACTGAAGGAACACTGCTTGTATGTCCTAAAGATAGTATAGCGGTTATGGTGAATGGGATTTGTGCGGGCTTAGCAATTCAGCTATTCAGCATTCCCACGTATTTTCCTCAGGAAATGCATTTTCTAGTTTTAATTTTATCCTTTATTCCGTACGTTTTTTGGCTCTGCGTAACTTCGCCATACTTTCAGCGATTGAGACCATTCAACTTTTAAAATGTTCATCTCATTTAGCTAACGATGGGACTTCTTCAAGTTTTTTTGTGCTATTTATACTTTTTAAAATATTAAGCTTTTAGTCGCTTTTTTTTAACATTGAAGTCAATGAGAACATGCTTTTCCCTGCTTCAAAACTCATGCCGTTCAAAATGTATCTCCTCCTTCATACTTTCACTGACAGACACCAAACAAACTTTACCACGGTCACAAAATATTCAGCTATCCGGCTATGACTTTTCAGATTGAAATCTTTTATAGTTTTTGTGAAAAAGCAATTTACGTTTAGTGATTTTTTCAGAAAATTTTATCGATTAAACAGTCTTCCTATGGACATGGCTCAGAGTGAGTCATGTGACCTTTACAGTGTGAGTTTTGAAAAAACGCGGATTATCTATAAAAAAGGGGGAACAAATTGCTCTCACGCCCACAAGATCTACTTGTCATACACAATTTATATTTCAAATGGAAGGTATTTTTGTCTGCTTTCAGGCGATGTGATCAGTTTTGTGATGCGCATTTTACTTTTCATTGCTGGAGCTTCTAAAGGACAAGAGTTCCAAATTTTTCCCCATAGGCCTTCATTATAACGCGCTTTTAAAATTTGTTAGTAAGACACACAAAGATACTCTTTTCTAAATCGCTGACATGGCCACATTTTTAAGTTTATCAACATAAATTTCATATCGATGCGTTCACAAGGGTCTTGTCTTTTATACGGTGAAGTCGATGTATCGATGGCATGTACGGTTGTGGATTTATTAAGGTTTGTTTGAAGGGTTAGGTAACTCATTTGGTCTGTGAATACAGATGTTTGTCATGGTAATTCTTTCCCTAAATAGCTTCCTTCGTCTCAGTGCAATTATCCCCCTCACACACCTGGGGGAGGGGAGAAAACGTCTTGAGGGGGGAGGGGAGAAAACCTCTTGAGGGGGGAGGGGCGACCAGGACACTCTCTACTTGCAGATAAGAGAAAGGAGCTGTGTGTTAGTGGGCGTCCTGCTCACCCCCTCCCCCCTCAAGAGGCTTTCTCCACACCACCTCTCCTGTCACTGGGCAGTCATATAAGGTCAGGTCTGGACTCGCCTTTGGATTCTCCTCAGCCTTCCTTCTGGATCTATTAAACTTCTATTCTACCTCAGTAACTACTTTAAAGGACTAAAAAAAAGTAAAAAAAAAAAAATATGAAACACATAATCAGTGGGAAGAATGTCCCTTACATTGGTGGTCAGTGAGAAGAATTTCCCTTACATTGGTGGTCAGTGGGAAGAATGTTCCTTACATTGGTGGTCAGTGGGAAGAATCTCCCTTACATTGGTGGTCAGTGAGAAGAATCTCCCTTACATTGGTGGTCAGTGGGACGAATGCTCCTAACATTGGTGGTCAGTGGGACGCATGTTCCTTACATTGGTGGTCAGTGGGAAGAATGTCCCTTACATTGGTGGTCAGTGGGAAGAATGTCCCTTACATTGGTGGTCAGTGGGAAGAATGTCCCTTACATTGGTGGTCAGTGGGAAGAATGTCCCTTACATTGGTGGTCAGTGGGAAGAATGTCCCTTACATTGGTGGTCAGTGGGAAGAATGTCCCTTTACATTGGTGATCAGTGGGAAAGAATGTCCCTTACATTGGTGGTCAGTGAGAAGAATGTCCCTTACATTAGTGATTAGTGGGAAGAATGTCCCTTACATTGGTGGTCAGTGGGAAGGATCTCCCTTACATTGGTGGTCAGTGAGAAGAATCTCCCTTACATTGGTGGTCAGTGGGACGAATGCTCCTAACATTGGTGGTCAGTGGGACAGATGTCCTTACATTGGTGTGTCAGTGGGAAGGAATGTCCCTTACATTGGTGGGTCAGTGGGAAGAATGTATAAGAAAGAATGTCCCTTACATTGGGAGATCAGTGGGAAGAATGTATCTTACATTGGTGATCTGGTGGAAGAATGTCCCTTACATTGGTGATCAGTGGAGAAGAATTGTCCCTTACATATGTGGTCAGTGAGAAGAATGTCCCTTGCATTGGTGATCAGTGAGAAGAATGTCCCTTACATTGGTGGTCAGTGGGAAGAAGGAATTGTCCCTTACATTGGTGATCAGTGGGAAGAATGTCCCTTACATAATGTGGTCAGTGAGAAGAATGTCCCTTGCATTGGTGATCAGTGAGAAGAATGTCCCTTGCATTGGTGGTCAGTGAGAAGAATGTCCCTTGCATTGGTGATCAGTGAGAAGAATGTCCCTTGCATTGGTGGTCAGTGGGAAGAATGTCCCTTACATTGGGTGGTCAGTGGGAAGAATGTCCCTTACTGGGCATTGTGATCAGTGTGAAGGAATGTCCCTTACATTGGTGGTCAGTAAGGGAGAATGTCCCTTTTGTTCTCGTGTCCCTTACATTGGTGATCAGTGAGAAGAAAGTCCTTGCGCATTGGTGGTCAGTGGGAAGAATGTTCCTTACATTGGTGGTCGTG